>OZ020278.1:1117853-1476207 GCA_963971205.1 Aethes cnicana | reverse complement strand
CCATAAACTTAAAAACAACCTTCATTTGTATAACAAAAATATTTTAGTATCGTATTGCTTTTTCTTAAAACTCATAAACTTTAGTGTAATGTTTTATTGCACACCTAAGTTCTAGTGAAGGGTCGGTACCTCTTAATGTACCTCATTGTTCTTATATACTAAACATCCATGACTCGGGTACAAACATTCATGCTCATCACACAATGTTTGTCCCTAGCAGGATTCGAACCCGCAACCGTTGGAACAGTGGGTATGATCATCACCAACTGAACCAAACCTGTCGTCATTGTTCTTATCTAAATTTTAACTCTTATTGTCTGAAGTTGTTGTAAAAAATGTTCTTTTTTCCTTTTAAACCGAAATCTATTCTTAAGTGTAGTATTTTTGTTTCTCGTGTAGAAGTGGTAATAATGTGTTTTTTTTTTATCTTTTATGGTATTCATATAGAAATAAAAGCCAGTTTTTAGTGAACACATTGTTTTATTTTACAAAAATGACAAACATATTTCTTAAAATTAAATCGTTATACCCTTCGTTACCCTCGATTCTTAAAATATAAGTAAAGTAAACAATATTCATCACAAACTGAAATAAATGAATTTAAACATATTTCTTAAAATTAAATCGTTACATAAAAAATTCTCAGAAAACAAACTCAGCAAATCACTCATATTATTCCCTTGATACTTAAAATATAAGTAAACTAAACAATATTCACCGCAAACTGAAGTAAAATAATGTTGAAGTGGTTTTTGGTTATAAAACCATCGTTTCGCATTTCTATTTAAAAATAACTTATGATACCCAGTAGGTTTCCGTCCAAACGAATCAAAGTATTCCCCTACACCATCAGTATCAATATGTATAGCAACCCAGTGGGAACCTGGTTTCGAATCAGGATCCAAATTGCTTATAATAAAAACTGGAAGATCAAACCGAATAGGGATTTGGTTAGCAGCAAATACGTTTGATTTCAATCTAGAGTCTAGTTTTTCCATACAATATTTAATTTCATTAGTATCCATAGTAGATTAAAATATAATACATTCATCGATGATGTTTGGATCAATGATTAAGAAGAAATGAAATTCTTTACTAATGTCATTGTATTTATATTTATCTTAACTGTTATAATCTACAGATACTTCGCGATTTTTGTTTATTTCAATAACATTATCAAATTCAGCGTACACAATACAGTTAACAGTAGTACTCAGAGCTGAATCAAAACGAACTTCTATTCGAACACTTCCGTGTCGTACAAGGTTCCAGTGTGAGGTTGAACTTGCTGATAGATCAGGAGTTAGATCAAAACATAACAAACAGTTACCGCCGCTATAATCGGTTCTGCTTATTGCATTACCTTCATTGTGAAAGTGAATGCCAGTTCCAGAAAAAAGAGTGTGATATGATGATGCTATTAAACCAGTGCTAAATGATGGTTGTAAAGTTTTAGAAGGAACTTCATGACCATCTACAAATAAACTGAAAGAATTCATGTTATAATGTTGAAAATTGAAAGGGTTCAATGCAAGATTACCATTAAACGCAGAATTTAATACAAAACCAATAATACATCTCTTAGGTACTTTTCCAAGAAATATGTTATCCAAAGTTTTACCCTGTATTCCCGATGGTATTGTCAGAACCTTCACTTCAGCTCTTGTGATAGGATATTTTGCTGTTGTTGATGCTAACACTTTTTGGTGGGCTAACAAAACACTAGGACTGATTCTAGCTCTTCTTATGATAAGGCTAGCATCCGTTATTTGTACCTTAAATTTCTTATCTTGGTGACAAATAAGATTAAATGATTCTTTTGATCGCACTAACTTAACACGCATTTCTACACCATTGATTAGAAACTTCTCTTGATTAAACATATCGCCATGTAAGTGTCCAATCATTTCAACTTGATTACTATTTTTAACAAATTCCATTCTTTTTTGAAACCCTTTGTTATTTGCATCAACGGCATCCACATAATGTGCTGTATCTTCATACCATAATCCACATGTGAGGTGAGTTTCTTTAGCGGCTGGTCCATAGTTAAGTAGATTTTCCATATAAGCACGGTAAGCATATGTATTGTTTGGTGGTGAGATGAGTTTTTGATTTAAATACACATCGAGCTGGTTAAAAAGGGAGTGTAACCAATTATTAACGGGGGCAACTTGAGTATCAGATTTTAACTTTGTACCATCTTGGTTTAATATTTTAGCTTTTATGTGTAATAATGTATGTGATAGGTCAATGTAGTCATCACCTGATCCAGGGATTTGAAACTCAATAGGGCCATCGTCACTTAAAGATGAAATTGGATTGTAATGAACCCACTGTCCACTCTCAATACTCGTCTGAGTCGAAGGAAGGGCAAATATATCTAATTCAGATTTTGCACATTCACACGAATGACTATGTAGGAATGACATGATTTACTTTGAAAATATATCGTCACTATATTTATTTCTTTTAGTTCCTCTTCGACGTGATGCTTTCGAGGTAATGAGAGGTTCCCGTCTTTTGGTTGACATTTTATACCCAGATCCCGACATGAGAGAATCAATCTTTTCATCAGCTTTTCTTTTTAATTTAGCACTAGCTTCTTTAAATCGAGTCCTAACTGAACTATCCATAGGACGTGAGTTTATCATATCAGATAACAAACCAACACCAGCATCTAACGCTTCTTTCCCCACGGTTTTAAAACCACTGGATAATAATGGAATTACTGATCTAAATAGTCCTCCCAAAAAACTTCCTATACCATGACCCCGTTGAAATGGAACACCTTTATAGACAATTCCTACACCAGATCCAGCTTGATGTGAATAATAATGATCGTAGGGACAAGAGTGATATGATTTTTTATGATTCATTTTATTCGTTGAAAGTGTAGTTTCACACAAGAATTTCCGAATTGAAATGGCACTCTTGCACCGGTAGTTGTTCTTATATCTATTTCCACGGTGTCAAATTCTCTACGCAAAACAGATACATAATGAGCGGGTGAGAAAATGTGTGTTTTATATGCACCATAAATAAATTTTGTAGGGTCTAATGGTATTATTCTAAGCAATGTTGTTATAACATCACCAACTATCTGTGGTTGTATGATATCGGTATAAATGAATAATTGTGATGGTAATCCTAAATATAAATTAACGGGGTTTTTCCCAAATGTAACTTCTCTTAAATTAGTTCTTGGTTTAAAACCTAACTGCAGACTTAGTATTGGTGTTGTTATAAAAGAGGTTAAGTCATTATTGATTGTTGATACCCCAACCATTTTGGTCAAATTATCATATCTAAATTTAATGTTATTTTTTAATTGTGGGTTTTCATTGAAAGCATTAATAAAATGTTCAACGCTATCATATGTAGTCGCTGGTATATGACTTTTTATATCCACAATTTTGGTTGTTTTATCAGAGGATGACACTACTTTCTTTTTTAAATAAATCATATTTTCATGATCTTGAACATTATACATTGAACAGGGGTATTGAAATTCTACTAATCCAACTACCCATTCTCCTTCCAGTTTTATACTCTTGGGTAATTTGGTTAAGAAGTGTGCAGTTGTATTGTCCGTATAGTAGTCTGCGGAACTGTTACTTAACAGTGTAATATAAAAACTGTTATCCATCATATTTTTTTCAAGCTTGAAGCGAGTATCCAAGAATTAAATTTGTTAGGATAACCTCGCCACTTCACTAGTACTTCTTTTCTGGCACCAACACCACGCGAGCGTACTATTTTATCTATTTTATATTCAATGGTGGGGAGGTAAGTTACTTTTTGTAATTCTTTAGAATAAAATGTACCAACGATGGGTTCACCATCTAAATCCCTTAACGTATAGACAACTCGCGGAAATCGGTTTATTATTGATTCAATTGTAAATATTTCATCACTCCAATTAGTTTCATAACCCTTTTGAAAAATATGTTTATATTTTGTAATTCTAACGTGATCACCAACATTCAGTTTTGTAGTTTCCAATGAAATTTGTCTATCCTTCTTTCTATCATACAAATTACACCAAACAGTCATGATGTTATCAGAATTTACATCAATAGGTCGCATTTTAATACTAGAATGATAGCTATGGTTATAAGAATAAAGGAGATCTTGCAAAATATCTACATAATTGTAAGTATTTTTATGAGTAAAGTACCGCCACATTTTCATTTTAAGAGTTCTTTGAAATCTTTCTACTATACTTGCTTTAATATCGGGATTATTAGTAGTATAATAATTAATGTTTTTGCTCTTAAAGTAATCTCTAGCTACCTTTGAAACAAATTCGGTACCTTTATCAGACTGGATGTGACGAGGAGTAGAATTAGCTTCGGTAAATATGCTTTCAAAACATTTAATAACAGTTGTGCAATCTTTCTTCTTCATAGCTCTTGCGAAAGCATATTTACTGAACACATCAATAACACACAGAATATATTTGTATCCATCATTATATTCACTGTAAGTACTCATATCACTAAGATCAGCTTGCCAGAGTTCATTAAAGTTAGATAAAATGTATCTATTTCTGGCGAATCGTCTGTGAATAGGTTTATGTAACGTGTACGTCTCTTGAGATTGTAACCATTTTTTTACTTCATCTTTGTTCATTCGACCTTTCATTTGTTGACTTAATTTATTTAAACTACTATAGCCAGCTGGATTGGAGACATCATAATAAATTTCATGAATGTCTACTAAGGGTTCCATTTTTCCCACTCTAATTTCTTTTTTGCCCTGAGGAGTCCACTTGAAAGAGGTGTACTGGTGCTTGTGGCTTTAAAAGATGATGACGATCGCGCACTTGACGGAACAGATGATGTGCGAGGTTTATTTATAAATTCTAGATTAGTAGGATTACCTATACAATGCGTAGGCACTTTTATATCCCTTAATACTGAAGCAAACTCTTCCCATCCTGTTGGTTTTGGACGTTTAAGAGATCTAACCGTATCGCTTACCAAATCTAGAATATTGCTATTTGGAATAGTTCGATTGTATATTACAACTTCTCCATTAGTTTTCCACCAAATTTTTGGGTTACTCAAAACAATACATTCCAATAAAGTTCTAGTTTTTTTCTCATATGATTTTGGTAAATTTTCTATGATACGAGATGGACTAAATTGTACAAGTTCTGGATTTGTTCCAGACGGTGTTGTTACAGTATTTGTAGAAACATCACCTTCTGGTAACGTTTTATTTGATACTGATTCATAATTTTCATGTTCCTCATTTTTAATTACTTCCTTACTTTCATTGTTGTGTTGATCAACCCCCTCCATCATAATTGGTATTTTAAATGGTTTTCGATCTGAATCAATAAAGTGTAAAAATCGTTGTAGTGCTTGAGAATATAATGCCCACTTTTCACGATCGTTCATTTTACTCTTAAGTATTTTTTGCATCTCTCCATCTAGACGAGATGATACATTTTCGGATACACTATCATTTCGTTTCAATCTCTCAATAAAATCTGGTTCAACTAACAACATTTTTTTTGTGTTTTCCATTTTATTTATGCTACAGAGCTTAATAAAGCACTTAAAACCGCACCTAATATTATAGGTAGAAATGCACCTCCTTTTTGAATAATAACAGTTTTTCTAAATTTATGTTTCCCCTTCGAAACTAAGTTTCGTAATGTGTCTTTATATTTTTTTAGCTTTGATTTATCTTTTTTTTCCAGTGGTATTTTCCCCTTTAAAACGTTGTAAATACACTCGCAAATAATATTAATCTCTTCATCATCACAAGATTTTAACAACGCCGTGCGATACTTTGGTTTAAGTAACTGCAGCGCTTCAAGTAAATGTTTATATGTGTTTACTCTTGCAGACATTATTTGGAACTGATTAAAACATGTTGATTCTTATCGTATTTAAACCCTTTTTTAGGAACGTATACAGTACAATGTCCATCAAAAGGAAATATTTTAGTTTTAAAACGACATATGTCATCTGTATTTTGTTTCAGATCAATCATAAGGTAACCATGAGCATCTTTAGTGGCATCTTTGTAAGCTTCATCTACAAATTTTGGGTTTTCTGGATAGACTTGTCGTGACAAGTAGCGGATTTGTGTTTTATCCCTCGGATTCTTGAAATATACAATATAGCTAGTATTCAATGAAATATCACGTTGTCCCCTACCTTGATGAAATATGTTTTGAGTTATATAGAAAACACTTAGGTTTCTATGATGACTACCTTTTGTAAAAATATCAACGATTCGTCCATCTGATTCTCTCATCAAATCATCAATTATGAGAAGTTTGGGTCTTTTCCCATCAAATATAGAAAAATCTGGTATTCCTTGGTTATAATTTACATTTTTCAGATCGTATAAAGGTTGCATTTCATCATAACACCAAATAATTTCATCAAATTCAACATTACATACTTCTTTTGCATTGTTCAAAAAGTTTGTAACAAACTGAGTTTTACCACAACCACTAGGTCCTGCCACAATAGTGGTGAAAGGGTGAAGAAAATGTATCATTATAAATTCTCTTGCTGTGTGTTGATATGAAAACGTATGGACTTCAAATGAAAGGAATCAAAGAATTACAAACATTTATAGTAACATGGAATAGGAAATAAATAAAAAAATGTTTTTAATACTTTTGCTTTTTTATTATGTCTACTAGTGCTACAAAAAGGAGGTTGTTGAGAAGAAACAAGAAAAAATACAATTCTTACGTATAGATTTTATTACATAACTTATAAAAGTAAACATTCTTTTACTAAACATTAACTTCTCAAGACAATCATTTTAAACCCATAAACTTATATACAAAAGTTTCATGTACACTAATTTGTATTTACAAAACTTAAAATAAATTTTAAATATTTACAATGGATACCAATCCCACAATTGAGGTTACATATTCTTAATACAGTATTCTACAATTTAGATTTGATTTCTAAAATATACAATGTACAAAATAATGATGGAAAAAAAAAAAGAAAAGAATGTACTATAGTTTACGTAAGTATTTATTTACATCGACAACAGATATAAGGTTTAAACTAAAATGTTTGATTTGGTATCCTGTAATGACCCCACGCTAGTGTGTCTGTTGAATTTTTTAATAAGTATCGTTTAGTATCATTGTAAGATAACGATATTTTATTGATATTTTGAGTAAATATACTATGTTTTATTGATTTAAAACGCAACATTTGAGCATACTGTATTGTTTTTTCAAACAAACAAGTCTTATAGTCACCAAGAGTTAATTTTTTAGTAACACACTTATTAATTCCTTTAGCTTTAGATATAACACCATTGTTCTGAATATCCAAGGCATACATTTTTGATCTGAGACCTACAAATTCCTTTAGAATTTTACCATTATTTTCATCTTTGAAAAAACCTAGCTTTTTTTTGTTTACTAACGGCAACCCATATTCGTTGTTGGGTTTGTAATCCGATGTGTCGTAATGTAAATTTAGGTCCGGTTTCATGTCCTCATAAAAGTTAGAGGTGAATATTTGATATATTAAACTATCGGTATCTGTATAAAGAAGCTTGAGATTGTCTTGATATTTGGTTTTCATATAATCGTAGTGGAATTGATACATTAAGGTTTTCGATAGGTCTAAAATGCAGAATCCAAGATAGATTGGTTTATTATAATATATTTTTGTTTTTTTTAGTTGCACAGCTACTAAGTTTTCAGAAAATATTGATAAACTATGAAATTCAGGTTTAGCTATTAAAGATTGAACTCCTTGAGATTTACCATGATTTTCCCAGTGGTTTAATAATTTAACATTTACACGTTTTGCAACATTTTCCATGGTTTTTCCAAAAACAGAATTATTCATGAGTTTGAAGAAATCTTTTTCAAAATCAGTTGATGCCAGCGAACGCATGTGGGTATTTAAATCTATATAACTTTTTAACCAAGGAGATTGTTTAAACTTTAAGATTCGATGAACTTTTGTTAAACGCAAACCATTTTTTAAACATTGTTTTAGATTTCTGTAATGTATTACGTATTTGCATTTACTATTTAAATTGGGAATCAATTTTTTATCCTTGGTTTCTCCTAAACATACATTTTCTGGACAGAACGGCAAGTCTGAATGAGAATCATGTAATTCCTTAGGGTACTCTAGATCGACTTCTAAAATAAACCCGAATTCGGCATCATCCGGAACATGAAAATCAGTTTCGTTATTTACCCATTCAAAATTACCGGTGGGAAGACATTGAGACATCGCCCACCCATATAGATTATTTGCGTCTAAATACATGAGATAGGATGTCGGAATATTGGGGTCATAGTCATCCATAAATTCATTATTTGCTTTTGCGTGTCTGTTGCTACATTGGGAAATACCTCCTCGAACATTATTTGCTATAAAAGCTATTTTATTGATATCCGTCAAAAGTTCTAAATTAATTCTGGTAGTCCTTAACATGGCGTCCCACGAAAGTCCTGGGGCCGTGTAATAATGGGCAGGATCTAAACCATATGTCTTAAGACACACATTTCTAAAATTTTCAAATACATCGGTTAGTAATAAAACATCTGTTTTTAGATAAAGATCGGAATAATCCCCCATATTTTGACATTGAAAATGAGACCAAACATCTTGAGCATGTAAAAAATCGTTTTCTGAAATGTGATTGTCAGTAAGAGTGCTATAGAATTGATCCCGAGCAGGTAGAGAAGTTAATTTCAAGGAATCATATGATTTCATGTATTCATAAGGATAGACACCTTTTCGTATTAGACGTTTAAAGTCTTCTTCATTCGGGAAATTCAATTTCATTTCATTAAATTGATCGTTTGTTAAGTTTTTAGCTAATTTGTCTAAGCTACTCGACATAAATTTTAGAGAATCAACGAATCTCAGTTTTACAACACGGTTATTTACTTCTAAACATTTAGAAAACGAAATGTACTTTTCTTTATTCTCTGGGATCAATTCTATGTCACCATCTTCAAGTCCAAGACCATGCACTATGAAATGACTATCATAGTTGCTTAAATTATGGAAAAATACTGGTACAAAATTAGGAGATCTGTATTTTTCGGAACAGAACTTATGTGCAATTCCTTCATAAACACCAGTATGGTGGTTATAAGAAATATTGATATCCCCGTTTAAATTTTTATCACAAATATAACAAGTACTAGCTTGTGCAATGTCTGCATTATTTTTGGATGACAGTGGTAGGGGAGTTTTCGCAAAGGTGTTGCTTCTACAAATAGCTTCTAAATCTTTTTTAACTGATTTCATAAATATTTCTGCACAATTTTTGCCTTTGTATGTTCTATAAACGGATAGTGTATCATCATACGAACATTTGATATAATAACCAAAACTATACACTTCATGTTTTTGCACATTAGTAGTCGAAGATGTTATTGGGTTATTAGAACAGGACTGAATTGGATTTAAAAATGCTTCAAAATCTGCATAAATGACAAAAGGTACGCGTAATTTTCGATCATAATTATCGAAAGTAACTTCATTACAAGGTGTGTTTTCATTAAACCAATTTTTCTTTTGATCTTGTTCAGAAGGTAGTTTTGTGCAAACGTGAAAACAATCATTTTGTTGGTGATTGTTTAAGTTGTCTTGTGATGTAAAGTGGGTTAGACAACCATCACAAATGTAAATGGCGTGCTGTGTGTTTGAAAATTGTTTTGATACTAATCGAGATAAATTATTGATTAAACAATAATGTCCTTGACTACCATTTGTCAAATATAACAAATTAAAATGGGTTGGTTTTCTGTTTTTTGTTAGGTGTAATGGACCTACAACATCATGTTTTTTGTTTTTAGAATCATACTCCAGACCAAAAACGTTTATACTCATATTATTCATATTTTCAAATTTTTGTGCATCACTCAATTTAAATGGGAAAGCTAAGTTTCCGAAATGTAACGCCTCTCTGTGTTGCACATACGAACTAACAAGGTTAGAATGCTTTGTAACAGGATAAAGTCCTGATAAGATAGCCCACCGGAAACATTCATGATCATTATTTTTGACATTTATTATAGCTTTTTTGTTTTTTATGTCAGATGGTAGATCAACATAAGAAGATCCACGAAGCGGGTTATACTTGTTTATGTTAACATCTAGATGATTGAACTTGGTAACGCTCCACCCACTGTCTTTTCTCTCGAAGTTCGATAATCTAGTTGTCACTTCATTAATTAAAGATATGAATAAGTCATTTTTATCGCTACTGACATCTATAATATTATTACTAAGTTGAAAATCAAATGTATTATTTAGTTGTTTAGTTTCCTGAGTAAAATCAGCATTCAAAATAAAATTTACTTTTAAAGCACAATGAATAGATAGTGAACGATCTAGCAATGTAAACATTTTATCTTTATTATTTTGCAATATTATTTCGGGAACAAGTGATTGGTTTTCTTTTTCATTAAAAAGTATTCTATAGGTTGCAACCCTATTCCTAAATGCATTTTCAATTAGTTGCACATTAACGAATTCGCTATCAGATTTAGTAACATTACCCTTATGTATGTTACTATTCAGGTGACTAGCAAGAAATCTTTTTGATATGGTTATATTACATACAGAACATTCAATTTCATTATTATTTTTTGCGCTTACATTGTTAGATCCTCTTTTGGATGGTTCTGTTGATGATGCAGCTGCAGCTACATCACGACTGGTTGAGACATGATCCCGACTGGTTGACGGACGGTTTCTCTTCACAGGGACTTCTGTTTCGAAATCTGTAGCTGATCTCTTAGCTCCTCTTCCTATTTGCATAGATCTGTAAAATATAAAAAAATAATTAAAGTTGCGATTCAAAAACTTAATAACACATTCAACATGGTTATCATGTTAATTATACTAACTTAAATCTTCTCTACATTGTTGACAGTATGCTTGCATTTTTAAGACCCCATCAATTGCATCCGATGACAATGTAATAGTATTTCGTTTCGATTCATCGATATGACCGTGACATGGTGTATAGTAAGGTATGATATCCGGATCTTCAAGAAACTTTTGGGGCAATCGATTGTCTATAAACCACAATCTTATATTTCTATGAAAACACTGTAAAACGAATTTTTTGCTTAAAACTGCTATTGTATCATAAGTTAAACTGGGCCCCGTATGAAAATATCCGAGCACCATGTTGGAATTAGTATATACGCACACACACACACAATACACTCAGTAACTTGACCACGGTAAAAGAATGAATGAATGAGATCAACTCGAAGGTTCTCTCTTTTATAGAGGTTCCCCACCTAACAATAAACAAACAATGAAAACCTGTCATAACAAGTTAACAGCAGTATTTGAACACATCGAAACAAGAATACAATATCAAGTTAAAATATAGGTGTTATAAACGTGTTGGAAGAGGAATATTCAATATAAAAAAAAAGCATTACTTACGCGTTACGATGTAGCTGACTCATTAGTTCACCAATCTCAAATAATTTCTGATCTTCTTCCAGTTCTTCACAAAGGCGGATAAGTTGTACATCGTAGATATCACAATTCAAACTGTCCATGGTGAGGAGAAAACAAGAAATAAAGTATTATATTGTACTCTTCGGTCCTTAAATAGTGTACATCAGGTATGGAATCTTTAAACTATAGTGGGGATCTAACCTAACGAAAATAAATATGTAACACATTTCCTATTACCGCTTTTAGATAAGGTACAAAAATGCCGCACTTAACAATAGATTTCGGTTTAAAAGGAAAAAAGAACATTGTTTACAACGATCATAAACATTTAGAGTTAAAACTTAGATAAGAACAATGAGGTACATTAAGAGGTACCGACCCTTCACTAGAACTTAGGTGTGCAATAAAACATTACACTAAAGTTTATGAGTTTTAAGAAAAAGCAATACGATACTAAAATATTTTTGTTATACAAATGAAGGTTGTTTTTAAGTTTATGGGTTTTTTATGTAATAAAAATTTAACCTAGTCTTAAGATAACACAAGCACAATTCACAATTTCTTATTGTCTATAAAATATTTAACACAGGTGTCCTTTTCCACCAATTGTTTTGTGATGTTAAAAATAACATCACGAGTGCTTTCAAGTTGTTTGTCTTCCTCTGAAGACGTATAAAACTTCAACCTGACGTCAGCGTGTTTCCACTGCTCCCCTGGTGCAATGTTCTTGATTTTTTGAATATCAAAAATTTCTATTTTTATCAAATGGGATGAGTAAACGCCGTCATCTTGTCCCGATGATATGTATGCCACACCGTCATTAGTGCTTTGTGAAACACTTGAAGACTTTTTCGCCGATTTAGGTTTCTTTTTTGGTCTTTCAAAAAATCCATCTATGCTGTTTCCAGCACGCTTTCTCGCGATAGCTTGTTTTACTTGGTGTCCAACCGTTCCTTCTTCATCGCTAGCTTCGCCATTAGTCTCAAGGTAGTAATAATTCTTGAAAGTATTGTCGGTAAACTGAAACCAATTACACAACTATTTAAAGCACTATCAAAAACTATGAACACGAGTGAAAAATAGATAGAGTCCAATGGATCGTGTTGTTACAAGTTAAACTTGGACATTTATTAAATTACATGATATTAGAACAACGTTCCAAACACGGAATCTCCTCAGATTTGTAGTGAGTTCTATCATCAAAAGAGTCATGTAGCATGGGTTAGGCTAGGTTAGGTCACATAAATTAAAAAGCAGTTAATTTAAATACTTACATCCATAATGTGGAGTCGATAAACACTACACCAAAAACACTTTAGCACGATTCAACACTGTACTACTGTATACTAACAGAGCTCTGATAGCAAGCACAACTGGAGTCGAAATACATATAAAACGTTTCCATCCTTCGGTTTTTATAAGGATGCAACAATAGTTTACCGTTAAAATCTCGTCTTAACTAGTTGGAACGCGTTTGCTGCATTCACCGACACCGAAATAATAAAATTACAATAGTCATTCGGCCCTTTGTTAATAGACGCCCATCATAAAAACATTAAACCTTTTTATTATTTAACAATAGATAGAGTCCAATGGATCGTGTTATTCGTGTTGTTACAAGTTAAACGACCATCGTGTTGTTACAAGTTAAACGACCACCCAATTATACAAAGAACTGAATAGTTCTATAAACACATACGCTAACACAAGTTATAAAATATATTTAGGCAATAACTACTTGGATATTTATTAAATTACATGATAATTAGAACAACGTTCCAAACACGGAATCTCCTCAGATTTGTAGTGAGTTCTGTAGCATAGGTTAGGTTAGGTTAGAACTGTGATCAATTAAAACCAAACTGGCGCATTTATTAAATTACATGATATTAGGACAACGTTCCAAACACGGAATCTCCTCCGATTTGTAGAGACTTCTGTAGCATAGGTTAGGTTAGGTTAGAACTATGATCAATTAAAACCAAAGTGGCAGTAGTATAGAAATAGTTTAGGTATTCATCAAATTGTTGAGAGGACAATTAAAAGTGAGCTCGAGTAGATAATAGAAAAGGATCGGTGGGTCAGGTACGCTTTGAAATGGCAAACAATAGCAACCGAGAGCACGAACACACAATAGAAAAGGGTCCGCGGATCAGGTAAGGATTGAAATGGTAAACAATAGCAACCGAGCATGGATAGACAATAGAAAAGGGTCGGTGGTCTAGATAAGGGGTTTGGATTTTTTAGTGAAGATATAGCACATCGTGTAAGTCGTAACCGAGCTATCTGAGAGTCCTGAGACCTATCCCAAACGTTCCAAGTGGGGGCCTTTTTTTTTTTTTTTTTTTTTTTTTTTTTTTAGGGGATGGTGGTCCGCCTACCGCCCAATTTCACCCCACGGACCCGCCCACCCCGTGTTCCAGAATCGGCGAATACCTACTACTAACACTTCTTTTCGAATAGGAGGGGTGAAATAGTACATTACAGACCTAGGGTGGTGAATTCGTAAATGTCCCAGACCGCTGGTTTCTTCATAAATATGTGATCTGGGGCTTTACGAATTACCGCCCGTGGTTTGTCAAAAGTTTTACGTCTTGCCTTGGCTAAGAAGTGAGATTTTCTCTCCGCGTAGCGGGTAGAAAATCCCACTTTATGGCCAAGGGTGATGTAAAAGTCTTTTGTTCAATTACAATCAAACTGTACGTATAATTTGCCGCACTGCATCACTGGTTCGCTTGTACAGTCACCACCGCAAATGATCCCCATGCCCTCAAAACTGATTTTTATCGGCTGTTTTAAAATTACACTGAACGGTTAAACGTGTTGGATACATCGCGATAATAACTTTCGGGTTAACCGGTTAACTTGCCTTTAAAAGATTAGCCCGAATCCTGACACTTTCACGGTAGTGGAAAGGTCAGTGAGGATAATTGGTGGCCTAGTGGTTCGACCTACAGCCCTCATGCCGAGGGTCGGGGGTTCGATTCCGGCTCACACCTCTAAGTTTACTTATGGTAATTCAATTTGAATTTACCACTAAGCTATTCAGTGCGGACATGCACGCATCTGCGAAGTAATTCAAAGATGTGTGTGAAGTCCCCAATCCACACAGGGCCCGCGTGGGGACTATAGCCCAAACCCTCTCGTGATGAGAGGAGGCCTGTGCCCGGCCAGTGGGACGCAAAAAAAGGCTGTAGTAGTAGTAGTAGTAGTAGATCCATCTTCGGCCAAAATTTGACAGATTCTCTATGGAACAAATGTCAAAAATCAACCGTCCGTAGGCAAAACGAGGCGTTTCGTGGATATAGGAACCGGGCCTATGTCAAAAATCAACCGTCCGTAGGCAAAACGAGGCGTTTCGTGGATATAGGAACCGGGCCTTAGATGAAATTTACATACATTAAGGTAAGTATACATACCTACATAAAAATGAATTTTAATATTAAGATATTACCTCTATGAGACCTTAAAAAAACATGGGGCAGTTTTTTTCCAAGAAATCATACGTTAAGTCTGTGATAGCTAGTTCCAAAGAATTGGGTATAAAGTATGTACCTATACTATAAAGGTACGTTTCAATTAATCACCCCGCTACCCACCTGTCGACGCGCAAGACCAAAAAAAGAAAATCATCTGTTTTCGAAAAAGGAACGATTGTAAAAAAGCCGTTAAACACGCGCACGAGCCGCGGCAGCTGCTTTTGTTCCATATTCGAAAATCGAATGTGTTCTTTTTAAAGCGTTAAGCGGCACCTGATGGCATTGTTAAACTTTAAATGCTTTTTTTTTTAAATGCAATGATAACGTAAGAGTGTAACTGGAGTTTATATGTGCTAAATGTAAAACCGTTTGGTTTCCGTTTTGGCACAACTAATTCACGCTTTCGCGCGCTCTCTAATTAGGTGTTGAAATTATGAGGCTGGGTTTACTCATATTTTACATTTCGAATAAGGAAATGTTCTTTTAAGATTTGCAATTACAGTTCCACTTTTTTAATGCTTTTAAGGGTTAGTCGAGTTGACTCTGGCAACTTTACAGTCACTGCGACGAGAAGGCGAATACTTTCATGACTTTCATCCATAAATACTAATACACGAAAATAAATGCGAAAGTTACTCTGTCTATCTGTTACCGCTTTACGTTACGCCTAAACCGCTGAAGCGACTTAGATGAAATTTGGTATAGATGTATGGTAGTTCGAGTCTCGGAGAAGGACGGCAGGAACGCGATAGATAACCGAATTCCACGCGGGCAAAGTCGCTAGCAGGAGCTAGTATAATATGTCTAATGAAGGCCCTTCCCTGACCCAGCATCGTCAAATTGCTCATTTGAGATCATACTTTTCTAAGAAATGTTAAAAGTTAAAAATATGAAAAAAACATATGTTATATTTGATTATATCATCCTTACATTGACAGCTTTCGATACACGTTTCACGAAACTTCGCTCGATACAATTTAATTCCAAAGTAACCTCTAACTCGGACCGCTAATCCAACTTTACTCCAGTTTATTATATCAAACAGTGTAAAACTAATTATAACACAAAAAATATCCATATTATATGCATACATCGACAGCTTTATAAATGCCATTTTTTTAGACGGTATTTTTATAGAAATTAAAACGCGTTAAATACTAACTAAATCGGGCGTTCTGTGCGTAGCGCTTTCTCTTTCACTCGTCCCACGAGTGACAGTGACGGCTGAGCTGGGTCTATGAACGGCCTTAATGACACCACATGAAACTTGCACAACATTTTTGCAAAATCGGTAAAACCGGCTACATTACAGCGACGTCGAACTCAGGGACAAGTTCAAATTATCAATGGGCCATACATATGTATGAACACCAGATCGGTTCTTTGATGTCTGCAGTTTCGGCCGGACAGAGTGACGGACAGACGCGGCGCACCTGCCGCCGACTTCCTGCGAGCTTTTTGTTGCATTGGCATTTCCTGAGCTTTTGCGAGAGCTTTTAAAGTTTCATGAGGTGTTTGTCTTTATCGGGTTTTGTATAACGGGGCAGATGCATCGATATAAATTCAGTTGATGGGTAAATTATGACCTCAGTTGCGTCATGATTGTAAAGAAAAATAAATGTATGTATTTTAATAAAATGAGGTACTTACCTATAACAGTATTTTACTTATTTGAGGCAAACAATGATAACTACGGAAAAAAGGGTTATGATTTTAGCACTAGGTATATGTATTGTGCCGTGGTGGCCTTGTGGTTCGACCTACCGCCTCTCATGCTGAGGGTCGGGGGTTCGATTCCGGCTCGCACATCTAAGTTTACTTATGTGCGAAATTCAATTTGAATTTACCACTGAGCTTTTCGGTGAAGGAAAACATCGTGAGGAAACCTGCACGCAGGTTCGAAAAACAGAAGTGGCAGTGAATGCGTTAATCGTAAATATAGTGCATGGAAGCTATACTTATACTGGTTAGGTCAGTAGTTTTTTTTGTTACCAATTATCACTGGGTATTTTTTACCAAAGATGTTTAAAATATTTATAGGTTTGCAGAAAATAATAAAAAAGCCGTGGTGGCCTAGTGGTTCGACCTACCGCCTCTCACCGGTCGGGGGTTCGATTCCGCCTCGCACCTCTAAGTTTACTTACGTGCGAAATTCAATTTGAATTTACCATGAGCTTTTCGGAACACCGTGAGGAAACCTGCAAGCATCTGCGAAGTAATTCAAAGATGTGTGTGAAGTCCCCAATCCGCACTGGGCCCGCGTGGGGACTATAGCCCAAACCCTCTCGTGATGAGAGGAGGCCTGTGCCCAGCAGTGGGCCGTAAATAGGCTGTTGTAGTAGTAGTATATGTATTGTGTATGTGTGTCTACTGAGCCGATATTTTGACGAAAGGGATGTCAATCGATTGGTTATCTTCGTCCGATTCACATAACAATATGGCGTCATCTTTTCATGTCCAAAAAAAAAACAATATGGCGGTAGGAAGTGTTTAGTCGGGTTTCGGTGTTCAACTTGTTGTACAGTATAAGTGTTTACATACAGACATATTACTTAAGATTTAATTCTGGAACTATCAAAGTGTCCAAATCATATTTCAAATCTACCCGAAAGGATTCATTTTTAATTTATAAACTTACTAGGTATAGTCTAAGTACCTACGTACCTATTTTTTTAATTTTTAAGTATTATGGCGCCACCCGTTTAATAAAAACCGGCCATTTAAAATTTAAAGAGCTATCATTAATTTAATAACGTTATTAAACGTTAACGTTACTTGATGTTAATCTTTAACCGTTTAACTACCTCCTTATTAATTCTTAGTTTAATCAGATCTTCGAAAAGAGCGGACTTCCAAAAATCAATCACTTTTCAACCTTCATTAATAAAGGTTTCGCAAGATCAGACGCCTAAATTGTGAAAGTATTATAAAGTGTAAAGCGAAATCAAAGCCCTTAGGGTAGGGGCAGAGATATACGCGGGAGCGGGAGCATCGTCAGCGGAAATCAGTACGACTACTACTACTACTACTACCACTGCAGCCTATTTGCGTCCCACTGCTGGGCACAGGCCTCCTCTCAGCACGAGAGGGCTTGGGCTATAGTCCCCACGCGGGCCTAGTGCGGATTGGGGACTTCACACATATCTTTGAATTACTTCGCAGATGCGTGCAGGTTTCCTCACGATGTTTTCCTTCACCGAAAAGCTCAGTGGTAAATTCAAATAGAATTTCGCACATTAAGTAAACTTAGAGGTGCGAGCCAGAATCGAACCCCCTACCCTCTGCATGAGAGGCTGTAGGTCGAACCACAAGGCCACCACGGCTTCGACATAAATAATACTTCGTATGGACCCGGCCTAACGTAGATAGATACATATCATGTTTCCCCACTTCATTGGTGTCCAATCCAAAGTTAAACTTATATCGTGACACTAAAGCTGGGTCACATTTTTTCAACAACGAGACGAGTTTTTAGATACCTACTGAGAAACAGTTTCGAAAAAAGTTTTTTTAAAAACGCTTATTGTCACGCACGCTCGGTGACAGAACTTTGGATTGGACACCGTGGAAGTGGGGACATATTACGTGTACGTTAGACCGGGACTATATTATTTACGTCTATGGTACGACGGGATTCAGGTCCAGCTACTAACCTGCTGGGAGCAGAATTATAGCCACAACTGTAAGTCTATATAGAGACGACATTTTCTGCAATTAGAAAATTAGGGAGACTATAACAATATTAATAAATGGGCTAGTGGTTATCGTTCTTTACACGCCCCTTTGATTAAATAAAGAAACCAAGCAAAATAATAAAAATAATAATGCAAGTAACAATAGCAATCGATAAATGTAAATTGGCCAACGAAGTGCGAATTGCAAAGTAAAAAGCCTAGTAAGTAGGACTTGACCGTAGAAAACTCTCAGCTATCGGAACCTTATACAGATTTAGTGAATATTCAAAATATATTTCATCAGAAAATCTCAATAATTCTAAACGTCTTTTAATATGTACCTTTATTACGTCATTGTCATACTTACTTACTTCAATTACATCTTGACATTGACCAATAAAGTTTAATATTAAAGGATATGGTATACAATATCAGACATTTAATTCGGTTACTGGTAGACAGTTAGGGTCTTGTCAATTTCCCGAGATTTCCCGCTAGAAAACATTTATTCACTACGTCTGTACAAAAATAAAACTAATAACTATGAAATCTGATTGTGGTTAAAAAAACCGATTGCAGATCATAAGTAAAAAGAAAAAAAAAACGTCTGTACAGGTTAAAACACCAACTTAGAAGGCGTGTGGACTAAGGCGCTAACAAGACCTAAATTAACTTTATTTAAACAGTATTTAAACGAAAACTATTTGATTTAGTAAGGCGAGTAAAATATATGTTAACATTCACTATATACTTGTTATTTCGTAAACAGGATTTCATGAAATCTGTTTGATGAAAAAAAAGTGAAGTTTCGTCTTCTAATCCTATATAAACAGTTCTATAAGTTTATTTTTTCAACGCAGATTTCTATATTTAAATACACTATTTGGTCAAACTCATACCAAAAAATTTGGTAATTTATATTGTTCATGCAATGTAGGATTATTTTTAAATCTTGATTTTTCTGATTTTCTACGTATATTGCCCACATGCCGCGGTCGTGCTTCTCGCTCACTCCAATGCAAACAGATAATTGCCTGTCTCGATTGCTCAAGGTCATTGGCTCTAGTCAGCGTCTTAAGGAATAATAGACTCTGCAATCTGCAACAACGGCTTAAACAACTACGAGTACTTCACCACGCGCTTTCAGTTGTGTCGGGCTATAAGCTGACGCGTCCGCTCGCCGCTACACCATAAACGTAGCCTAAAACCCACCACGTTTTCTGAATACCTAATTAATAACACATTGTCATTTCCCACCATGTCTTAGAAAGGGCTGCATCGTATGCTAAACGAAGCTGTAATTTATTACCAAAGCGATAAGATGCAATTCACGTTATTACTATTGGAAATAGGTTTTTAAAACGGTCATATTCAAAGTAGGGCTGTTGAATAGATAATGGATAATTAGCTTTTGAATATTGAGCGACTTAAAATTTGTTTTCGGCGGCTAGAAATATCGTAACTTTTTATTACCTTACCCGAAATAAAGAAGTTGATAAGGAAAAGTTTTCTAACGTAAATTACTGTGATGTAAGTTATGTTATTTTAAATTATGGGTAGTTACACTCTAGTATGAAATGTAGTGTATTTAAACATGAATTTCTGTAGCAAATCAAATTGCGTTAAATGTAGGTAATTAGGTATAGACTAGACATAGACATAGACATTTATTTCTCAATATCAAATTACAGCATATTTTACATGTCAAAATAAGAGAATTTCACATTGAGATCGTCAGAAAGAATACAAAATGAAAATAAAATGAAAATCAGGAATAAAATGTTTCACCGTTAGGATCGTCTTTTTATACCAAAATAAGAAATAATGTTAACAAATAATAGGATTAATATGGTACAATTGGTATGTCAAAATATATATTACAAATTTATAAATCTAAGTCCATGTATTCTTTAACAGAATATAACGGATGTTCCAACAAAAGGTTCTTAAGTTGACGTCGAAACACCGCACTTGTTGCTTAACCTTGTAGTACACTACAAGCCTAATTATAAGAACACGAGATCTTGAGTATTATACTTGTGCCATGCCAATATAAGAGCGGAAGTCTTTCTCAGTGCACTTACTAGACTATTATGAGAATTGGTAGTCTTATAATTTTAGTTAAAGGACTATTTTGCTAGTTGGGACGTCATAAGAGGAATACGTGTGCGAAATTTCAAGTTTGTAGCCCTAAGGGTTTGGCCTGTGCGTTTATATAAATCTTTCATCCCCTATTTTACCCTCTTAAGGGTTCGATTTTAGAAAACTCTGAAATACGTTACGCATTTTGATGCACTCAATTCGTATGAAATTTCATGCAAATATGTCCAAGGAATGAAAAGTTTTATGAAAATTTTCATCCCCTGTTTCACCCCTTTTGGGTTTGAATTTTGAAAAATCCTTCCTTATAACGTATTATTATTCCTCTTATAACGTAGACATTCAGTCTACGTTATAAGAGGAATACGTGTGCGAAATTTCAAGTTTGTAATCCTAGCCTTTGCGTTTATCTAAAACTTTCACGCCCTTGGGGGTTGAATTTTGAAAATTCCTTCCTTGGTGGATGCCAACGTCATAAGACGAATACGTGTGCGAAATTTAAGGTAAGTCCTCAGTGATTCTTTCAATATCATGAAATTAATGAACTTTTTAAAATTCAATTCCGCTCTTCTGTACATAGACGAATTTATCCCATAGCGTACACATTTCAAAGCAGATGGGTCCATTACTCTTTCCGTTTCGATCATCTTTAATAATACAGCTATAAATAAATATATGTTATTACTTTAATTTCGGATTGCTACTTAACCACTAAGCTTCTTAAGATAATAATGCAGGTGTAGAATTGTACCTAATGATACAGTAGGCGAGATAATTTGTTTTAGAAAGAAAACGTAATTCAAGTGCAAAGCAATCCGCGCTTTGTTCATAAAAATTGGTTGTCTGTAAAGTTTGTTTACGGACGATAATTTTACGTGATAACGACACGCTTAGGCCAATCGTGCCTCTCTATGGCTTGTTCCGCGCTCTCGCTTGCGCTCTCGTCTCAGGCGGAACGTTACTATTGCGTTATATGTTTTTTCGCGCGCGCAGCCAGCGTTCATCGATTTACATTTTGCAGCTTGCTCGCGACTTCGCCCCGAGTGAACTTAGAATTTGCGTACCCGATGATACTAACTACTAACCACTAATTCTTGTATCTTGCAAATATGTGCTAAATTAAAATGGATGCAAATAGATTGTTGTTCTGAAACAACTATAGTAGGTAGGTATTCTGTAGCGGCTTTCAGTTCAGCTACTATTCTCAAAAAAAGTCCAAAAATTGCTAGTAGGTATAATGACAGCAAGTTTTAAACTGTTTCATTGCCCTTAAAAGGTTATCATGTAAGTACAAACTAATTAATGAGACCTGCCATCTTTTCAAATGAGTATGATTCGGAATAAATAATATGAAGGGGTGAATGATTTTCGGGTTAATCCATATCTACACGGTGGGTCAGAAAATATGGCAAATAATTAACCCACAGTATCGGCTATCGATTCTAAGTAGGTATATTGTATAGGTCTTTAATTTTTTTTGAAGTTGGTAAAAAAATAAATTTATATGAGATTGGCTGTGTGAGCGACGCCTGAATCCTATACAAAATATATTTTTTTACCAACTCGAAAAAAATTAAAGATCTATACAATATACTTAGAATCCATAGCCGATACTGTGGGTTAATTATTTGCCATATTTTTTGACCCACCGTGTATATTAATATTATAATTGCGAAAGTAACTCTGTCTGTCTGTCTATCTGTCTGTCTGTCTGTTACCTCTTCACGCTTCAATCGCTGGACCGATCTGGATGAAATTCGGTATGGAGATAGTTGGAGTCCCGGGAAAGGACATGCAGGGAAGGCTACTTTTTATCTCAGAAAAACGCATAGTTCCCGTGGGAAGCGATAACCGAATTCCACGCGGGCGATGTCGCGGGCAGATGCTAGTCTACATATATACCAATTAATAAGTCTGCAGAAGAAGTCGCGTCTGAAACTTGAAAATTAAAAGAAACTATCAAGTCGAGGGGACTGCAATGTATATAAACGATACTGAACACAAAATAACGATTTTTTTGAAAAATTGTCTGTATTTTTTTTTATTTATTTCCAATGAAAAGTATGGTACATTACATTTTACACTTATTTCGCCAAACGTTAGGTTTATCGGCGAATTATATTACACTCACTTCTGCCTCGCATGCAGAGGGTATGAATGTATGTCCGAATTTAACTCGAACACTACTGGATGGATTGCAACAAAATTTGGTATGGGGGTAGTATACAACACTGGTTAACAAATAGGCTACTTTTTATCCCGAAAAAACGCATAGTTCCCGCGGGAACGCTGTTTCCGAATTCCACGCGGACGAAGTCGCGGACAGAACCTTATAGTTTCAAATATGTCCTAACTATCACTTTATCACAATATCTAGAGGACCACAGCCAAGTTCACAGTTCAAGGACCCAGGGCGTAACAATAGCCTGTCCATAGACTTTTGTCTCTGGCCCGTGAAATGCGAACAAAGGCCTCCATAGGGCTTGTTTATGCCGCTTTATCTTTTCCGCCACAAAGGTTTTATTGTTTTAAAGTAATACTATATCTTCATTCGAAACAGAATCTGTAGAGATATACGTGCGATCCTGTGCGTTGATCAAAGAGTATATTTGAATGAAGATGGCATTATTTTAGCATTTAAAACAAGGTTTATTATTTTTCTACTACTAACTACTACTACCTACCTACTACAGCCTATTTGCGTCCCACTACTGGGCACAGGCCTCCTCTCACGACGAGAGGGTTTGGGCTATAGTCCCCACGCGGGCCCAGTGCAGATTGGGGACTTCACACACATCTTTGAATCACTTCGCAGATGCGTGCAGGTTTCCTCACGGTGTTCCGAAAAACTCATGGTAATGGCACGTAAGTAAACTTAGAGGTGCGAGGCGGAATCGAGCCCCCGACCGGTGAGAGGCGGTAGGTCGAAATCGTAAAAAATACCTAGTGATAATTGGTAACAAAAAAAACTACTGACCTAACCAGTATAAGTATAGCTTCCATGCACTATATTTACGATTAACGCATTCACTGCCACTTCTGTTTTTCGAACTTTCGCCAGGTGCCACATCTGTCTTTAAAGGAACATTGAAACGCACATGTGCGTTCAGGGCACTGCGGGAAAATCCAAAACGCATATATGCGTCGGAAGCATTTTGCCTCCTTTTGAGTTTTAAGTGCCTAATGTTTTTATGTAGTTGACCAAAAAACCACTCTGGAAATATAAAAACATGACCAATTCCAAGAATTGTCATTTGATACTCGACTCCCGCTGAGCTGATCGTGGGTCAAGTTTTGATTGTTTTATTGCAAATATATAATTTATGCCCAATAATATCGTATTCATATTATTGTTTTCGGTTATCGAAATTGCCTGTTTATTAGTTTGACCGCTTTTTGGGCGCCAAAAATATTTGTTTGTAACCAGATATCTTGTATACCGCGAAAAACGGCCGTTTTGTTTCCTCTTAAGAAGTCGCATTGGCTTTGTGATATGACTAACAGCCTCGCATGCAGAGGGTGGGAAGGTTCAATTCAAACCTTGGTTTGCACATTTAAACGTTCTAACATATGGATTTCACTACATTAAAAGCTTGGTCGCATATACCTTTTGCTACCGCTGGTGATTCATGCTGCCCTAGTACTTTGTGAGGAGATTTCACACAACATTCAAAGCTCTACGGCCGGTAGTTCATCTGTATATGCGCGAATTTAAAATTGAATTTATCACTGAGCTATTCGATAGCGCTAAAGACAGTGAGGAAACTGAAGCATTTCAAATAAGTATGTCGAACTATGGATCCAACCCAGTCGTATCTCTGCGGAGCTATGGGACCAGCTAAAGGCTGTTGTGGTGGAGATCGTTATCTTCCCACAGGGGCGGTCAGCAGTTTTCAAAATTAATATATAAAATCGAGGAAAATTAAAATTTTGATACTCGTAGCTCGTCAATTTTTTTATGTAACAGAAAACAGACACTTACTACAACCTGGGTATATTGACGAGGGCTCTAGATATGTTTTTTAACTATTCTTTCTTAACATAAATAAATAGAGATCTTCTACTATCTAAAGTCCCGCGCCTTCACATTTCAAAACGCTTCAATGTATTTAAAAAGCACCACCAACACTCTCAACACATGTGTGCGTGCTGAGACAGCCATCGACTAAGCGTTGAGAGTGTTGGTGGTGCTTTTTAAATAATAATAAAAAAATTGAAGCGTTTTGAAATGTGAAGGCGCGGGACTTTAGATAGTAGAAGATCTCTACGTGAATAAAACACCTGTAAATCTTTTCGGTGACATTATACAATATACATGTTCCCATTGATAAACCTACTTCGTCTTCTCCAACCTGTCACGCCACACTTAATATCAAGCTCTAAATAAGCTATATTGGAGTCCAGAGCAGGATTGCAGGCATTAATCAAAGCGTGGATAAACGTAGGCTATAAATAACAGAAAATGGATACAGAGCCCGGCCCTGGATAGGCCAGGGATGGCGGTAATGGTCACTTATATTTGAAGGGCTCGAAGAGTATTGGAATTGTGGGTTTCTATTTTTTCATGGCTCACAGCTGGCCTGCATTTTGTTGACCTTTTTCTTTATTCGGTTATTGTGAACTAGAATGTGATCCTTTGGTAATATTGGAACGAAAAGTTGCTATTGAAATATTCCTGTGTATCAACTACGCGCGCGTCCTCATCATCAAAAAAATAGCTAAACATTGATCGACAGGCTTTAATATCCAAGATTCCGTCCAATAAGTTCAAACGATTACATTTTTTTTATACCTATGATATAGGCAAACGAGCGCACAGCCCACCTGATGTAAGTGGTCACTGCGGCGCGGCCCATGGGCACCGAAATCGTATGATCCCACATTAAGAAACCATAAGATCTCGAATGCGTTGCCTACCCTGAGGCCTAAGATGGAATGCCTCTGTGCCAGAAATTTCACTGGCTGCCTTAACCCCCTACCGGAACCGGAACACAACAGTGCGAGCACTTTTGTTGTCACTAAGAACTCTAAAATGACATGAGTATTTAGTGGCATTCCATCTTCGTTCTAAGGGTAGGCAACGCATTTATTTATGATTCATTATATCCATGGGCCACCAAGACCACTTTACCATCGGGTGTGTTCCTATGTGTTCGATTACCAACAAATCCCATATGAAAAAGAAAACGCGAAATATAAACTCGCAAGTTCCAACCCTAAATGAAGTCGGAACTTCTCTATGATCGAAGATGGCTATTATAATAACCACAGATGCATATTGCAAAGATCCGCAACTGCAATATTGAAAGCGGAGATTAACTTGTTATAGGACCGATAACTTATATTTAGATTGTAGTCTAGAGCATACATTGAGTCATAGCGTTTCAATAGATTTTCTTGTTCGTAGGTCAGTTACCACAATACTTAAAAAATAACCGGGGTCTTGATAATATATAAAAACTTATTTGTAAGTGTTTGATGTAAATAAATTATACTGTTTATAAAAATGATAGAAAGTATTTGCAGTCCATTTATTTCAAGACGGTGAAAGCGAAATTATGTCCGAACGTTCAAAAAACAGAGGAGTTCGGTTAAAAACATAATAAAAAGAATGTAGCACTCGGAAGATTTCCTTTGTCTTTTGATTAACCTTTTTTACTGTTTAGGCTATAATTTCGTAATATTGCGAGTAATTAGCGTAGCCGCTGCCAAGGAGCGCCATTCGTCACATCGCCGATTCGTCGCGGGCCGCGGCAAATCACAGAACGCCGGACCTACGAAACGATAGATTTAGTTGGATTAGGCTTTATGATATACGTGCTTTTCCCGGTGACGTCGTCTGTGTGGATTTTCATACTAAACTTATCCACACACATCCACTATCTTGAGCAGAATTTGCAAACTTCTATAAACCGATAGATATTTTGGAGACATTAAATTTACTCAATTTGGAATTTTAGTGGTAAGTATGTAACGAAAATAATTGATCAAATATTTTATTAAAAATAGATAACGTATTTCGTTCTATGCATCAAAAACTTGCTTTTGAACCTGTGTTTTGAACGTATCTATGTGGTTATCTCAAAGCTCTAAATTTAATCAAATACGTAAGGTACTTTAAAGTAAACCTCTACAATTAAATCCAGTAAGATACCTCTGTAGATATTTCGTAACTGCAGGTCCGCGCTGAGAATTAGTCACGGTAAAGTGTAGGTTTCATTACAAATACTTACAGGGATTATAACTTGAAAAGCACCTCATTACACACCATTCTTGTCCAAATAAAAGGAACACAACGGAGAGAAAGCGTTGCGTCGCTGATTCTAAATTAATCGACGTAACTAATGACGAATAGGGGGTGACGATTTAGAAATTAACCGCACGTGTTGACAGTTCTACTAAAAATAAGTATGAAATTTAATTTTGAGTAAAATAACGATATTCTCACGGAAGCGGGATCGCAGACGTGAAAGTTCGTCTATCTATGTGGTAATATTTCTAACTTTTTCAGGCAGATACTAACTAGATGAACGCATTTAGATAAAATACTATCATGGTCATAGACAATATGTTTTTATCGTATGTTAAGCAATCAACGCCGCCCATAAACACCGACTGCGCCAATGGAATCACCAGTGCGTTGGCAATATTTAAATGGAATGGGGATGGCAGGATAGAATATATTAGGGATGCAGACAAACTGGCATATATATAAGACGAACTAAGGGAGCGTTCAAGTATTACGTAACTAATTTGGGGGGATGGGGGGGGTCTTGTAAAACGTTTATATGCGTTACAGGGAAGGGAGGGGGTGTTTGAACTACGCGTTACGTAACATTGTTTCCGGTACTTTACGCCACATAATTGTGATTTTTAGGTAAAAATGGTCACTTGGTGGTTACGTAACGTTTTACTAGGGGGGAGGGGGGCGTACAGACAAACGTTACGGTGCGTTACATGGGGGGGAGGGGGAATTAAGTCTCCAAATATTGCGTTACGTAATACTTGAACGCTCCCTAACATTTAGGCGACATTTTTCCCCGATGTTCCAGGGCCGAAATTCCTAGGACTGACAGTGCAATGCACTTTTGTTATTCTTAAAAATAAATATAGCAGTCTCCTTTACTATATCTTAGTCTGTAGGTATCTTCTCACTCGGTGATAAACAGCCACAGACTTGCGATGCAGATCGTTAGCACGCTCGATAACCGCGCACAAGATCTCTGTACATCGATGATCTAATTATCTCGAGGGCAGCAAACATGATTAACACCACATTACCACTTAGCAAAGAGCACGTTGTGAAAACAGTACTTAGCTTCTAGAAGATCCCGGTAAAAGAAGCCGTAAGTTTTGACAGAAGTAAGATTCAACATATATTTATCAGGTCGATTTTGAACATTATTATAAAGTCATATTTTATACAATACTAGCCGATGCCCGCGACTTCGTCTCGCGTAGTCTTAGAATTTCAAATGCAAATAGGCTGTAGTAGTAGTTATAGAAGCATTGAAAAACTGGTATGACCCGTGGAAAACCCGTTCCCGTTAAAATATCGGGATAAAAAGTATCCTATGTTATTGCCCGGGTCTCAAACTATCTCCATACCAAATTTCATCCAAATCGATCCCGTCGTTGCGTAAACAAACAAACACACTTTCCCATTTATAATATTAGTATGGATTACAGTCTCCTTGGTCTCTTTAATCTACACATACCGGTATTGAGCCATCTACATCCATGATATTCCCTGGCCTTGTATGTACTAAGCCGAAAATTTGCAAATTGTATTACTATTGTTGTAGCTTCCGCCAGCGACTTCGCCCACACAGAATTCCGTTATCGCGTTAACTATGAGTTTTGTTCGCGATAAACAGTATTAGCCTATGTCCTTGCCCGGGACTCCAACTAACTCCATACAATTCCATCTAAATAACAGGCAGGCAGACTCATAAACAGACAGATAATTTCGCATTTATAATGTTACTGTGGATTTTGACAAAACTAATCTGCATTGTTTGCGCAATGACAGTTTATCTGAGTTACAAATGAGCGTACATTTTTTAACCAATTCCTTTAAAAGAACGTGACATTTGTACGGAAAATAAATAAATGATTGCTTAACAATCTTAACATATATTCATACAAGGAACAATAATAGTGTGACATCAAAAAACTTCACTAAGGAAGTCGATGACTGCGTCAAAGAGCAATTCCGGCACCAGAGTGACAAAAATTTGATTTAGAGATAATAATATGTAGTTGGAGTCCCGCGTACTTTTAAAAGCCGTGGTGGACTACCACCACCTATCATGCTGTGGGTCGGGGGTTCGAATCCGGCTCTCACCTCTAAGTTTACTTATGTGCGAAATTCTATTTGAATTTACCAATGAGCTTTTCGGTGAAGAAAAACATCGCGAGGAAACCTGCACGGATCTGCGAAGTACTTCAAATATGTGTATGAAGTCCCCAATCCGCACTGGGCCCGCGTGGGGACATAGCCCAAATCCTCTCGTGATGAGATGTAGTCGTAATAGTATTACTTTTAAAAAACGCAAAAAACCATAGTTCATCGAAAACAGTGTATCTGTAACTAAATTCCACGCGGATATTACTGTTCCTAAGTAGTTGACTAGATTCCCAAAGACGAATGGCCGTGGGAACCCTCCCTGGGAGCGGGTATCGACCCGAGTTTCGATCGCTCCTCGCGGTGATTGCGCTCGCGCAGCCAATTTACAGTCAGATTGTTTCCTAGCTCGCGACCCACTTCCAAAGTTCCAACGGTTTAGATGTATTGTACAAAGGTCAAGTCGCGGCATTTCTTTTGTTTGTTTTTTTTTTTCGTATCTCCCCCTTCGAGACTGGTAGGTACTGCATACGACTCTGGGTGACGACTTTCGATCAGGTGGACCGTCGTAAGATCTTCACTACAATATTATAAGTCGCCGCCTCTGTCTGTCTGTCTGTTCGCGAAAAACTCGAAAACTAGTGAACGGATTTTCATGCGGTTTTCACTAATAGATAGAGCTGTTGCTGAAACGGTCGCCAGTTAGACATAAAAAAATATTCCGACGAATTGAGAACCTCCCTCTTTTTTTGGAGTTGGTTAAATAAAACAGTATCGCTGCGATAGTCGAACTGTTGAACAAATCTCTTTCTTATTCACATAAATCGATAAAGACATCAAATCTTACCTAGGTATGTCAAAACGCTTATTAAAACAAAAGGAACGCGAACGCGTCACAGTCCACACAAGGAGCTGTCAAACCGCTCTAACACAATCAGATACAGCGCTACCTGCTTGCCATTTCCATTGCTAAAGAACAGGTATGACGTCCTTTTGCGGCGGGGCGTTCACTCTCGCGCACGTAGGTCAGTTCTAGCAAATGAATCACGATTCGAACCAATTTAACGATTGGAAAGAAAACTATCGGATCTGCACACTATCAGTGGTACGTTTAATGGTAAGCTATACAAAGTTTCACATGTACAATTGTTCACCCTATAGTTTAAATTAAGTTGTAATTTTCATGATGACACTACTAGCTTCTTATTGCCCGCAGCTTTGACTGTGTTAATTTCGCTGTGTTGGCAACTCTGTCAACATTAAAATACCGCTCAATTAAGGGTTTATTTAAGGGATAGTAATAAAATGGAAAATGGAGATAGTTTAAAAATCTAAAACACCTAATACCATATTATGACCTCTATGGCTTACCACATAATTACATCGTCATCCAATCTTCATTATAATATTGTATTTGCCAAGTTTCATCATGATTGTGTGAAATTTAGCTTGCAAGTTTTTTTTGCATGCTTGTAGGTATTATGTTAGTTTGACGACTTTTATTAAAAAGCGTTGTAAAAGCAGCAGCATAGGTCGTATTATTATGTCTTTCAAAAGCCATTTCAATCCGTTCGCTCAGTTTTGTCGTGATATAAATGGCTGTATCGATAGGATATGGATTTAAAAATCTTTGTTGGATAAGGATATTTTCACATACGTTACAGGCGGAATTTGAGCGGTGACCTTCGATACACAGAAGTCAAAAATAAGGTCTCATCGGCAGAGGGGCGCGGGACGCAGGGAGCGCTTTGTCGTCCGGGCACGCTTATTGGCCCTTCAGTCGTAAACATGCGCTGAAATCCCCTCTACTTTTGCTCATCGCTCAAGTTACGTGCCGCGACCTATACCTACCTACGTAATTTAAATACCTAAGTGGAAAAAAATATTTACTCTCAATTTCAAATCTGTAATTCGGAATTATTTAGTAGAAACTTAACATAACAAAATTCCCATTGTCGTCGTAAGTTAGGTGACTATCACGATTTAACGCAACATAATCTAGCACTACATTAAAATGTCACAGCTTTCACGAATCTAGTATCAAGGTTTGCAATAAAGCATGCTAAAATTTGACCCCAGATCGCACGGCCACTAATATAAGACCTGTCGCTGGATACATTTATAATTGTCTGAGAGGTCAACTTGAGATAGACGTTATAATGTATATGTATATCAGCCATTATCAGCATAGCATACAGGCTGGTTGGTAAACAAGAACATGGGTACTTAATACTAGTAGAGCTTATTCGCAATATTCTAAGGAATCAGTATATATATTTTATGGGATCGTTCTAATACTTAAAATACCTCTACGTATTTTAGATTAGAAAGAAATTATGAAGATAATTCCAAAATCAGAATATGCGGTGGCAATAAACATGCAAGTTTTATTTTTTTAATTAAAAAACTTTAGAAACTCAGACGTCACGCAGACGCAGTCGCAGTCGCAGGCTGAAGCGACTGACAAAGACGTCAAAAATTCAGAAACTAATGATTTCGGTGTATGGTATGGTAGTAACTGACCATAGAGAATATTATAAATGACCATATAGAAGGATTAATGGATGGATTGTGTGAATAAAATTTGCTTAGAAAGGGTGTAAACTGTGAGATGACAGCTGATAGAAGAAAATGGAACTAAGGAACTTGTATCTGGTACCGACGCGACGCACTTTGTTCACGCTTACCACAATATCTGTGGTAAGCGTGAAAAAAATGTTTAGTAAAGTTGTCACTAGATGTCGTTGAGGCATTCCTACATCGCGTTATCAGTTGCACAACCTTGAATGCAGAAGTTTTGTGGAGAATTATCAATATATGTACTTCTACAGCAGCAACCAGTAGTTCTTCATTACGGGAACCTATAGGGGGCGCCTTTTGGGACTGTACGCGGTTGTACACACATAATGTAGGACCATGAACGGAATAGTAGATTGTGTGACTAAGGAGCTAAATGGTATATTTTACCGTGGGTGGCGGATTGAATCCAGAGCGACGCGAAAGCTTCCAGAATAGAATCCCGAGCTACCAAGGGATTCCAGCTATGTCACCCACGGTTTAAATAATTTTGCTACCGTGTTGCACACTCTGCTTTTCACTCCTATGAGAAAACCAGTAGCAGCAGGGAACAATGATGTACTTTGCTCCCTGGAGAGCAAAATATTACTTTGCTCCCTGTTTGCGGAGTAGAATTGGAGTGTGACGGGGAACGGGGAACAAAGTACTCCTTTTCGAATAGTAGGAGTAAAAAGGAGTATTTCTTTATCAATCGCCCTGTAAGTATAAAGTGGACATTGTGATTTGTATAGCTGCTGCTGGGTCACTCCGTGGGTAGACGGGTCGCCGATAATTCCTACACGAATTAACTCCTTGTAAGACCCGCAGTTCGTTACTTTACTAGTGAATTTAGACCGTATTTGCATACTTTATGCAAGCCAACAGTAGATTTATTAAAATTGCGAATAATAAACGAAGGAAATATTACAAATTATAAGCAATCGTTATTTTTGTTTATTGTATATAGGCATACTTAATAATTAGATATTTATATAAAAAAACAAGATTTATATTTACCGCCATGCATATTGCAATACGAAAGTAACTTTGTCTGTCTGTTACCCGACTAAAAGTTAAAGTATCTTTACTTGAGTTTTGACGGTATATATCGACCATGGTGGGTAAAAGGACCAAAACATGATAAAAATAAATCGAAAATCGCGGATGCGTCCGCGCCGGTGATAACAAATTAGCGTGAGTCATGCCAGGGTGACCATTGTTTCCACGGGAACGGGGATAAGTTATCCGAACTGTGTTATGAGAGTCACGTCGTCATTGTCATAACGTGGGATCCATTTGTGATTGTTTGGACGTCTCAATTTTGCATTTTCGATTGTTGATCATACATGTGTTGTGAGAAGTTGTCTATACTACTAATAATAAGACTGTAGAAGAAGTCGCGTCTGAAACTTGAAAATTAAAAGAAACTCTATAAACGATACTGAACACATAAAATCGATTTTTAGAAAAATTGACTGTATGTAACACATACATACAGACATTTTTTCTAAAAATCGATTGTCCGGATTTAACTCGAAAACTACTGGTTGGATTGCAACAAAATTTGGTATGGGGGTAGTGTATAACACTGGTCAACATATAGGCTACTTTTTATCCCAGAAAAAGACCACAGCTATTACCGAATTCCACGCGGACGAAGTCGCGGGCAGAAGCTAGTTGATAATATTACACGATAAAGACTGGATCCCACACACAGCAAATGCGCGTGCGCGGCAAGGAGTGTGTCATGTGTTACGACGAGAATGTCCTCTCTGCATTGATCTATTATAAGTCCTTACTTATTCACAATCAGCCGGAGAAAAATGGCCCGTCAAAACGGGTGCCCGAGCAACTCGGGCTCCTGTTTAGCCCTGAGTAAATTTGAGATTTAAGTCTTATAGTGTTAGATTTACTATTGTATAAAATATTTATCTTGACACACATACTATAAAGAGGCGTTTTTATCATATTGGAACGTATTTTCTAATGTCAGTTTGCTCCATATATTTTGACATATTCAGTTAGGCACTGTTCGTCCATATGTTATTATAGGTCAATGCCTCTCTGTCAATTACCTACTCAAAGATTGTAGGAATGTAGGAAGTTAGGAATACGGCGGCGAAGTTTGCTTAGATGGGGCTAGGTTAATTTGTGTGGAATGTCCCGAGATATTTATTTACTTGTTCATTTATGTTGGCAACGCTGGGAGAGAATTCCAAAATTTTAAGAAAAGATTAATCACATAATTCTTCATCCAATTTCTGAGGAATTCATGAGACTGGAATACTTCCGTCGTTTAGTAATCCAAGATTCGGAATTATCTACACTCAACTGTTTCAGGGCTGATTTTTCAATCGTCACATAAAATTTATTCTTCAGATAGTCCATACAAAATTTAAATTTGATTCGAATTTTGTACGGGCTATCTGTAGGATACATTTTATCTGACGATTGAAAAATCAGCCCTAAAATGCTTTCTTTTATTTCTACACAAGCTGGTGCTCCATCTGATAAACCGCTGCCGTTGGAGTATGCATGAGTATGTATCAACAACAACAACAACAACAACAACAACAACAACAACAACAAAAAAATACTCTTTATTGAACACCATATAAACAAAACAAAGAAAATACAGAAATAATACACATTAAATAGGTAAATAACAGCGACTTCAATGCGTTACCTGTCCCGAAAAAGTGGAACCCACGACGGTCTGTTTGTCAATTTAAAAAAAAACACTTATTTACCAATTTGGATTTGTACGTAGTTGCCAGAGATTCAACTTATGTAGGTTGCTGTTATGCACAAATTAGTTGTTGAACTCTGAGGACCCAGAAAAAGGCCAGTCTCTTGTGCATCAGTGTCCTCTGAGGACTCAAACTAGGCAAAGGTTCTGTCACTTTTAATATCACACAGCGTGTTTTGCGAGGTACTAAGTTGCTTGCGAGGCATTACCCGTGGGTTTTTAGTGTAATGAGTGTAAATTACTTGGTTTACCGTTGGTAATGAACACTCCGCTGATTTCCTGGACACGGTTTATCGAAGCATATCGGCGCACGCGACTTGTATCCGACATTCTTTACCGGTAGACGCGATACGATTTCGATTATTTTCTTTTAATAGAAAGCCATTTATTAAGACTTTATAAAAAAAAATAGCTTCTGACCGCGACTCCGCCCGCGTGGTATTCGGTTATCACGAATCGTCTGACCAGAAATTCAGCAGACCTGCCAATGAGGGCGCTAGTTCTGCGTTTCATATACGAGTAGAAGTATCTTACTGCAATGTCAACTCAACACTATAGGCCTGTTTTACAATGCTACAAGTTACAAATTACAAGCAGAAGACTCTTTTCAATGCCTCAGATAACAATAGTATATTTTGATGCAAGTGCGAAAAGTTTGTTTCACTCGTCCCTAGTGTTAACGCTCGCTTTCGCTCGCGCCAACATAACTAGGGACTCGTGGTAAAGTGACAATTTCGCACGTGTATCAAACGACATTGTTTAATACATTTGCGAAAAAAAGAATAAAGAAATAAACACGAACAGACGAACGAACGACGCGAACGAACAGGATGAAGGTCAAAAATCTTTACGCTCTAGCTCGTAAAAAACAACTTTAGGCACTCTCACTAGCTGTCAAAAAACAAAAAGCGCTCGTTCGGAAATGACAAACTTTTGGAACGTTAATCAGGTATAGAAATGTTGTACTTTTTGAGCACCTGTATTAAAAATAGCTTTCAAAAACAGACCCCATATCTACATGAGTTTGTAGCTACATAGTTAGTAGATTCTCGGCCTTTGCCTATCCCAATCTTTTCCTGACGTGTTGTCACAACAATCGACAACCCGACCGGCGCACGCGTTTATTCCGGTTTCTCGGCTACTACGGATTAATAATCACATTACTTTTTTTTAAAACCTCATTTTAGCCTTGGCGCCACAAGCCAGGCCACTTTTCTTGCAATGCAGTTTTTTATGGATGTGCTTAATTAAAAAGTTAATTTGGTGTGGCTATGCGGAAATTTGATAGGCACACGATGCGTACGCGTACCGGGGATTCAATTTAAATTTAAATAATGTTTTTTCGACGGCTTCACGTGTTGTTTTGAGGTTTATTAAGCGGTTTTTGAGAGAGACGTGAATTTTCCCTTATATGCGGCTCTAATTAATGCAAAATATTTTAGCACTCTCTTTACCAATTATCAACTGTACACCAAGTGTTATGTACACCACTCTGGCTGGATAACATTTTAAGTTTCTTCAGCATGAAATAGGTAATTATCTAATTAATGCCATAGACTCAGACTTTAAACCCCCCGATCCTAAATGAGAGGCGGTAAGTCAACCCACAAGGCTACTAAGTCTTCCATGAAGTTATAGTACGCTGTATTCGTCAGATTCTACACTGCTGGTGTGATCAAAATAACGGTATAGGCATAAAACATAACCCACCTTCTGGCGCAGTCGGGTAATAAGAATGCAACGTTACTTATCGCTAAAAAGTGTCACATTACACAAAACAATGTTTACAGTCACACACTTGTACTAGTAATAGGAACCATTCTACATAGACCCTTCTAACTCTATTCTAAACTCCAAAACACACTCGAAACAAATCCAATTTAACATGACTTCCAGTCGCATTCAATGCGGTATGAAACTGAAGCTCTTGATTCTCTGGTTCTAATTAGCAACGACGAAATTAAATAGACCTGTAAATGTATAAAGTAGAGTGGAGTTAAAAGGTCTTCCGAATTTGGTCTTGTTACCTCTGTTCAAACAAGTTAGTCCAATTCGATGTTTGCACATAGTTTCGTCTTTAGATGAAAGTTACTTATAGGAAATTGGGAACATGCATAAAATAATTTGTCATAATTTCATTATATACATTTTTACAAGTTCCTTAAATACATAACAGTGCTTTGATTATGCCACCGCAATTGTCGCTCGCTATTATTATTATTATTATTTAGTGTAATCAACTAACCAACATTGAATATTTATGTCTAAACTGTAGATTAGGAGGATTAAACATTCAGTAATTGAATTAAAAAAAATGTCTATACGCATGCTTGCTTAGAAAAGCAAGTGAATAGTAGAAGCCTTTATACAAACGCCTATATATTGTCTAGGGAGCTAGAGCCTGAGCAGGTAACTTTGAGCACTTCAAATATTCCGTTACTTTTGTAACCGGCTGCACTATGGCATGGCGTATCTAGTTTCATCTCACGACTGCGGGTGAGCCATGGTAGTGTGAGTTTATACACATATACGGTCTCGCTGTCTTTCCGCTTCACACGCGTCACCACTACAACCATGGCTCGGTCGTAGTCGTGAGATGAAACTACTATACCTACCCTAATAAATAAACTGAAAGATCTGCTGACTGACATGGCCTGCTACTCGGTAGATGAGTTCATTGAAAAGATGTCTCGCTTATCCTGTGGAACTGGCACATATAAATGTTAGAATTAGTAATTATAATCTTAAAAATCTAGTTTTAAAGTAAATAATGATATTAATTGTTACCTAAATATTAATAATTATTATTGTATCCATATACCTTGACCTGTAAAACTGTAATTTTTACCAATAAATAATTCATTCATTCTAATTGTTTTTTTCTGCATGTTCCCCTTAACACATGGTTCCCGTGGGCCACCATAAACGCCATACTGACCCAGATGGCGAAAAGAAATTCTTTGTATGGCTGCTACTTTTTTGTTGATTTACTACTTCTTTTGTTGCTGCGTTTTTTGTAACATAGCTTGTCAAAAAAGTAGATAAACTTACAAGAAATATTTTGACGACATCTTTGCTTTACAACTATGCAATTTTAAATAAAGGATTAGGTAAACAATTAATGAAATTTTGGTACATACGTTTTAAGTAACAAGAAAATTGGTATGTACAGCTCAAATAGAGTTAGGCTACAGGTTTTCCCTTCGCCTAATTTATTCCAGTTCACCTTTGAATAAATAAGAGGAAAACTGTCAGATATCCCTATCTTCGAATAATATCCATACTAATATTATAAATGTGAAAGTGTGTTTGTATGTTTGTTTGATTGATTGTCCTTCCTTCACGTCGCAACGAGTGGACCGAGTTGGATGAAATTTGCTATGGAGATAGTTTGAGACCCGGGCAATATCATAGGATACTTTTTACCCGATATTTCCACGATAACGGGTGTTCCACGGGTCAAACAAATTTTTCAATACTTCTATAACTATAACTGTCTATATGTATAGTATCATCGGGTACGCAAGTTTTAACCCTACAAAAATTTTCGCGGCCATCGGCTTGTAAACAATAAGTATGCTCGAAAGCAAGTGAAACCAGGGTAAAAAAACTAATCTAGCTATCCACCAAACACCAAATATAGATAAAAAGAAACGGGAATATCAATAAATCGCATTGTGTCACGTCACGTGAGCCATTGTTCGGTTTATGATACAGCTCAACAGACAGACAGAGGCATTCTCACGCGTCGCGTTTCACTCATACAATACAGAGGCATAAGTCATAAGAATATTTTTTCTTCTTACATATCATTACCGCAAATTCTTCCGCTTGAAATTCGATTAGCCAAAGCGTTCCCACGGGAACTATGCGTTTTTTACGCGATCAAGATCCTATTAACTTCCCCGCGACTAAAATTGTCTCCATACCAAATTTCATCTATATCGGCTTGAAGAAGTATCAGACAGACATACAGGCCAACAGATTTACCTACTTTCTCATTTATAATACACTCAACAGCAATGAAAACGGGTCATTTCGTATGGAAATCTTATATTATATACCTCTATATAAAACATCAAAACTACTGCTGGAGCTACTGGGCTGGTTATTTCTCTCTCAGTCGTGTTTGTTGGAATTGCACCCGTGAAAAGCCGGCCGTTCGTCCGTTCAGCCAATTAATACTTACCTATATAAAAATATATCTGGATTATTTTATTTAACATAGCGATAATCGCGAAAGTCTGTCGTTTAAACTCAACAGTGTGTGATTTCCCAGAACTCTCATAAAAGTTGCAGTCAATTTCTTGCCGCGATGCGCTCGCGCAACATTTTCATTTATAAGATTTATAAGCCTTAGAAAATATTTAAAAAAAATGCAATAAATGCACATTAAAAACTAGACAAGCGAGTCTCGGATACGTGGAGATATGTGTGTCTAAACGATTCGGTCTAAAAATAAACAGTAGGTACCTACAACAATGTAAACTAAGTTCCTAAGTAAGTACATATATTTAGTACTTACTTATTTAATTAGTAAAAGCCGTGGTGGCCTAGTAGTTCAACCTACCGCCTCTCATGCCGAGGGTCGGGGGTTCGATTCCGGCTCGCACCTCTAAGTTTACCTACGTGCGAAATTCAATTTGAATTAACCATGAGGAAACCTGCGAAGTAATTCAAAGATGTGTGTGAAGTCCCCAATCCGCAGTGGGCCCGCGTGGGGACTATAGGCCAAACCCTCTCATGATGAGGGGAGACCTGTGCCCAGCAGTGGGACGCAAATAGGCTGTAGTAGTAGTATTTAATTAGCCACCACCACCAGAGGTGGAATTCCAGCAGTGGAATGCCACAACAGTGTGGCATTCCACTGCTGGTACAGCCCTGTCCGGTCATCAGGGTACAGCATACTAAATAGCAGTCCCAGTAAAAAAAATAGTGCATTGAAAATTCCAAAATTAAGTAAGTAGTATTTATTTTTAATTTCCGGAATGAGTTTACAATGAACAACTAAAATATGTATCTTTTTGTTTAGGAGAGAATTTATTTTATATGCTTAGAATCAACTTTCAAGCATCACAAGCTACGCGCACTTCCTTCCCGCAACTTAGGGACGGTCCTTGATCCGAGCAGTTTACGGATTGCCATCTGCCTACGGCTCGGTTCAAGGATCTGCGTCCCTCACCGGTGTGCATGCGGCAAAAATGTCGATCAACTGGGACGACACGGGCTCTCTTGCCACAGGAGCGCCGGCCGCTTGTTTCGTCATGGCACCATCAATGATCTGATCCGCCGATCGCTTGCCACAGCCTCCCTACCGGCGGTCCTCGAGCCTGTGGGACTGGCCAGAGACGACGGCAAGCGCCCAGACGGGATCACCTTGGTGCCTTGGAAATTGGGGATGGCATTGGTGTGGGACGTAACGTGTGTCGACACGTTCGCTGCGTCTCACATTAATGCCACCCGGTCACAAGCCGGCGCTGCTGCTGGCCAGGCCCAGAGCCTCAAGCGCCGAAAGTATTCATGCATAATGCATGAATATGAGTTTGCGGCTCTCGCGGTTGAGACTCTGGGTCCCTGGTCGGCAGACATGAAAGCTTTCATGAGGATGTTGTCGGCCCACTTGATCGACAAAACCGGCGACCCAAGGGCTGGCGCTTACCTCTCGCAAAGGATTTTTTTAACAATCCAGAGAGGTAACGCCGCCAGCGTTATGGGCACCATCCGCAAAATGAAATTTTGGAAGGGGTGTTTTTTCTATAGTTATTTTTAGTTCTAGTTTTAAATTTTATTTTTAATTCAATTATTTTATTTTTAAGTCGCCGAATTTGTTTGTGAATCAGTTTTAATAAACGTTAGTAATAAGCATAACGTTATGACGATATTTTACCCACAGAATCATCTATCGATTCTAAGCATGTTTTTTAGTGTTTTAATTTTTTTCGAGTTACTAATAAAAATGTATAACCCAGTATGGGATTGATGGTGTGAGCGATACCTGAACCCCATTCAAAGTTTTCTTTTTACCACCTCAAAAAGAAAAACCTAAAAACATGCTTAGAATCGATAGCTGATTCTGTGGGTAAAATATCGTCACAAACGTTTAGCTTAACACCGTATATAATATTAATTTAATACATTCATTGCTTGCGTGCAATAAAAGTGGTTTTGGTTTTAATAAGTATACATACATCTTTTCATAAAGCCCCTCCTATATCTACAAAATTCTACAGACTGTAAGTACCTAGTTAGTGTTGTTCATCTTTATTCATAGTCCAGTAACCAGCTTTCCCTAGAAGCAACGCTACCCGGCCCATCATATGTACCTAAAGGAAGTGTCGGGTGGCTGTAACTCAATACGCGACCGCAACCGTTAGACAGCTAGTTGGGTGACTGTTCCTGGGTCGTCGAGACTGCTGACTATACAAAGTATGACGCGAGAGTCTAAGTGTGAATACAAGGACATCAAATCTCCAGGTATAATGATAAAACGATTCTTTTATGGCACCGTTTGGCAAGTCTTGCACACAGACCACCCGATAGCAGGCGGTATTTATTTATTTAAACTTCATTGCACATACAAAATGTATACAATGTGCGGACTTAATGCCTAAAGGCATTCTCTACCAGTCAACCATAAGGCCAAACAGAAAGAAAAATGAGTAGGTGCATCAATATCAGAAAGAAACTACAGAAATACAAGGAAGATAGCAAATAATTTCAAAAGAGGATATATTTACATAAACATACATAATCGGTATCTGCGGTGCATAACTATAAAATAACGTGTATTGTGAAATACCTGAACGTATTTAACACGCTTTTATTAGGTCGACCTGTATGTAACTATGTAATGGAATCTTGCAAGTTAAATTTGACCCACTTTCCGATTTCCGATTGAGCTGAAATTTTGCACGAATATGTAAATCGCGTGACGTGAGCTGGAAGGTGGCCATAGGAACTCCGTAATAAAACTACATAAACCCATCGAATTAGGGCTCGTTTGATTCGTCTTGAAGGGTAGATGAAGCATTTACAAAGAAAAGTACAGTCAGCAACAAAAGCGTGTCCCAAAAATTAAATTTTTGAAAAAAACATTTTATAATATTAACAGGCTTTGCATAGGATTGATTGATCTTTTGAAATAAAGGATACGAATGTCTCCAAGGTTTTTATTGCTCTTATATCGTTCGTCGTCTCGGTATATATCACCGAAGCTTGTGATAGGTACGTCATAAAACTATAGAAGGTTTTTTATAGAGCCATTTCGTATGATCGTAAACTGCTGGTCGTCGTGCCACAAGTTAAATACTCCCAGATGGCAACCGAACCAAGCCCGTTTTCTGAGAGACGCACACATAAATAAGAATACGTCATGCGGGTAGTGTGCAATGCACACTGTGCATCGTAGGTACTTACCCATTGCTAGCAGAGCTCCCTGTCAATGGGATCAAAAAGTTCTTGTTTAGGTGACGCCTACCTACATCCAAAATGAAGATGTATTTTTATTTCATTTGTTTTGTTTTCTTACAGGTGCGGGTGGCGGAGGATCGATCGAATTTTGGTGGAGACTTATGTCTAGCAAGCATAAATATTGACGATGACACGAAGAAATAGGCTAATTTAGTTCTAAAAATTACAGACACTGGCTTAGGCCAGAGTTGAATGACTTTAGTTAGTTGCAACTTGCGACTGAACTCGTGGGCGTTCTGTTGCTATCTACTTTGTGGCAATAATGTCTTTATTCTTTGTGTGTTTTATCAGAATTGGTTCAACGGCATTCGTGAACTGGTAATGGAGAATTTATTTAGATTCTCATGGTAAAAAGCTTGTTTTATTGTAAATCTGTCTGCTGTTGCATCAATCAACTTGTGTAGGTTCTAAATTAGTATTATTGTTGTTTCGTGCAACGATGACATTCTTGTCAGCCTGCCAGGTAGCGTATATTTTGAATATCATTATTGATATGAATGTTTCCGTTTATTAGATTTTTCTTTTATAAATGGAAGGTGTAATATGTAAAGTTAGAAGCAGAAGTAGTGATTGAACAGTTTAAAATCGTTCTACACACGCTCTTAGAGTCAATAATGTAATTTAATCACCCTTAATATAAACCTTGTAATGATATCTGAAATTTCAGCGTAGGTAATTATCAAGTGCACAATTTTTCATATTGTCTTTGTCAGATCCCTTCATATCCCAGTTTATTTGAGTATTTTTTTAAACAATTAAAAAAATACTTAAATAAAAAGAGAAAAACAAAACTACCTAGGTACTTACTTCTAACCAGGAGTAACCCCACTATGACTGTCTTTCCTTTGTAGTCCATTAGCCTCTGCTCTCTAGCTCGAGTCAGAAGTTCATTTTTATATGCATTTACCTGAAACAAACATAAACTGTTATCTCTCATGTATGCGAAAGAATGCACATTTATCGACATTTTTATGCTGTCGCCCATCATGTCTTATGAGTTCAGTAACCTACAGGGTTCCTTGAAGTGTATTCTATATGCTGTGATATTTGTCAATGTAGCAAATATTTCACGACAGATTAAAAACTTCAAACAATGAGGCACATCTTGACATTTCAAATTTCTTGTAAAGGGTTTTTCGAAAACCATTTCGGTATATCTGTCTAAAGGACTCAATTTAATCTTTTCAGATTTTTTTTGTTTATTACTGTGGGGATCGGTGGAGTAAAACCAGCAAATATCGCTTGTTCAGATATAATTTGTAGAAAAATCACAAAATTGCACTTCGTCTTAGTCGTAGCGAAAATCTCGAATGCCGTTCCCAAGATGGCGATCAAATTCAAAAATAGAAAACATCTGTCACTTTTTCATGCATCCTACATTACTTATAGAGAAAATCATGTTTTAGTGGTAACTGGTGCGTGCCATCCATAAGACCTATGTGACGTGAAATGGATCTTTCGCTAAAGGACGCTGTACGGATGAGCGCTACGCTCAGAAGGATTTCTTACGTAATTTTTGACCTTATGCCTTTTTAGAATGAAGCGTTTTTAATTTCGATTTTAAGTATGAAATTTACGACTTACTAAAAAAAGAAAAAATACATGTCCTTTTAAATTTTTCAAACGTTCCAACTAGCTATTAAAATTTACATGTTAAAAAATGAAATGTTGTCAATTGACGCCTATTTCGATTAGTTAGACATGCGGAAGCTTGTTCGTCAAGTTTGCGACAACGGCGGGTTGTGAATATTTAAACGAACCACTTCAAGCCACTTTCGACTACCTTAATAAATTCAATTTACGAGTATATAAGAGTGTTAAGATCACTTGAAAATTAATTGAAGTGCCTAATGAGAACTGCCTGTTAACAATATCGTCTAAACCCCGATGTTGCAGGAATACTATGCAGATAAATAGAAAGTACCCAAGTAACATTTTGGCCCTATAACTTGGGTTATCATCACTAAAAGGTCGAGTAAACGTCGTATAAAGGTCTTAGCAGTGACTACCAGTTGTATAAAGGCGTTTGGGAACACATTCTTGCTCTATAAGCTAAAGAGCCAAATTATCCTATAAATTGTTGATGTAAAGGTTTATAGAACCATTTTATAGGGCTATTATAGTCAAGTGCTATAAAAACTTCAAATATAGCCACTAAAGAGCTATGTTACTGTATAAAAGTGATTGAAATCACCATTATGTATCTAATTTGCGCTATAAGGTTTCCCGGACAACCGCTATAAATCTTGCGTTTTAGCAGTGATGAATGTTCTACTATACAAGGTTTTTGCGATATTGTGGTTCCACAAATCACTCCTATAGTACATGGTCTTTAGTAGCCATAATGACGCCGTAATAGAGCGGTTTTGTTTTATAATCGATTTTTAGGACATTTTTATAGTACTTAAAAGTGTTCTAATTGTTTTTGAATCCCTATTATAGGCTCGTACGATAGTTGTGACTATGACTCTTTTATATGGCCGAAACTTTCTATAATGGAGTTTGTAGAGCGGTCATAGGATAAAAAAAGCACATAAAGGAAGTGAACAGTTACTTTTATACTCAAACTTTGACATGACAGGAGTCGGTGGTGCTATAGTGAGCCGATAAGACCCACGGATGTACTTAATGGCTCTAAAGTAGAAATTACTGTGAATTTAATTTTATAATATCAATATATTTTATTCAAAACTCAATTAATCGAGGGCGCATTGAAAATACTATGCAAATCAAATACTATTCTATCAGTAAAACTTTAGTCGCACGTGCTTTTTGCAGCATTGATCGAAATATTAAATGTCTAAATAAGATAACATAAACTTACCACGATAGAATATTACTCCTTTATATAATTGAATTATTTTTGTTGTCCGTCAATAAAGTTCACAGCAAAAACACACAATACCAAACTTTGCCGAGAAAGCGCCTCAGTAGGAATCACGGATTCTACTATAGACTAAAATAGGACTATAAGGGAATCAACGAACGCTACTACAGTATAAAAAAGCACTACATTAGCGTTACTGTGGCCCGTATGTCACTAAATTGTAATACGAGTCATCATTACATCACCTTTACAGACCTAAAACGTCACAACTAAAGCTGCTACGGTTCCACTATATCACTAAATGGAGATATAACTGCGCCAGATCGGCGTTACTCAACCTTCTATGGCCTTTTATAGGGCTAAGCTGGTGTTTTGAGAAATGTTCTATGGGCTACTATAGAACCAGAAATTGTTACGTGGGTAGTAAGTATGTGTTATCCACACTAATATTATAAATGCGAAAGTTACACTGTCTGTCTGTCTGTCTGTCTGTCTGTTGCCTCTTCACGCTTCAACCGCTGGACCGATTGAGATGAAATTTGGCCTAGAGAAACGCGATAACCGAATTCCACGCGGGCGAAGTTGCGGGCAGAAGCTAGCTTATTATCATTAAGTATAAACATAAGTGAACTATAGAATATAATTCCTCACAGGCCCATATACGAGGAGTGCCAGAACATTAATTAATATTTAATGTTAGCAGAACCCGTAATAGGTACATCTTTTGCATCATACGTATCCTACTTTATCTTGAGTTATCATACGAATAACGTCAGCTTTTATTTTTTAAGTTAATAAAACGTTTTCGCTAATAAAATATACTTACCGCCAACGAAGCTCTTTAGAAACGATTCTTTAAGTTTAATGTATTGCAGATTAAGAATATGCCTCAAGGAAGCGTAAGCTGGTATTGTTGATGGTCAAACGGGTTACTTTTTAGCACCCAACGGAGAAAGGACGGGTGTTCTGTGGCCTTGTAACGTTTCAAAGGATAACCAAAGAAAATCGGTTGGGTGGTTAGAAAATTTCATTATTTAGGGGTCTGTCTTAGCTACTTATTACAACGACGTACAAAAATATATACTTAGTTTTGATTGTCACCTGATGGATGACATACAATGACTGTTGTTTGTAAGATCAGCTCAACCTGAAAACTATAACTATGAGAAATCTCACTTCGCATTCCCAGCAGCGATTTCACTAAGCCGTCGAACCATCATCTTAAATTGTATGACGGTATTACCAATTCGCTTCACCTGGGAACTCGATTTCCACACGAGTGTGTAGGCAGGGAACTTTGTAAAATTACTAACAATTCTCTAGATATGTAGAAATGAATTTTCAGGGAGTGTACCTAACCTACTCGTAGAGATCTTCTACTATCTAAAGTCCCGCGCCTTCACATTTCAAAACGCTTCAATGTATTTAAAAAGCACCACCAACACTCTCAACACATGTGTGCGTGCTGAGACAGCCATCAACTATGCGTTGAGAGTGTTGGTGGTGCTTTTTAAATAATATTTTTTTTAAATGAAGCGTTTTGAAATGTGAAGGCGCGGGACTTTAGATAGTAGAAGATCTCTACTAAGGAGTAATATAATGGTAGGAGATTCTGCACTTGAGTAAATTGAAAATTTCTATCCATTGGACGTAGGATCATCGCGAGAAAATCTGAGCTGTGGTCTCTCAAGTAAGAAATGGAAGGTGGAACTTTTACCAGTCAGCTTTGTAACAAATAAATGTCTGTGCTGTTAGCTTCGAAAGATCAATACATAAGTAAATAAATAGTTATATATACAAGGTGCTAACAAATTAGTCAAGGATATTTTAAGAGATAATAAATTTATTATCTCTTAAAATATCCTTGACTAATGGTTTTAATGTAATTACATTAAAACCATTAACTTTTAACTATAATTAAGGAAAAAAAAATTCGGCGGGAAAACGGCAGGTTCTTAAACAGGGTGTTTTAACGTAGCAAATTTGTTTCCTATTTTTCTCCAAAAAAACATAACAAAACCAATGATGTTTCATACTTAAATGTACTTCGAGAGCCGAGTACTATCAGCTGTAAAAATATCCGTGACTAATTTGTTAGCACCTTATATAGTTACAACAGAACATTCAGAATAAATAATTTTAGCTCCTATATTCGAAGTCTTAAATAGGGAACAGCGAGATCCCTATTTAAGACTTCGAATAAAGGCCCAGATTGGTTATAATGATTGAAAAGACGCAAAATTATCTCCCTCGGCGTCGATCGATATTCGTAACTATAAGCATAAAGGATTCGTCGAGTGGGTCCACATGGGGTTGGGAGTGGGGTTAAAGAGGGAAGCAGTATTGTCTCCCCCCTCAACACGTGGTCATGTTACGAGATAAGGGAATAGGTAATCCGTGTTATATTTTGCTAGTACAGATAGCTTGTGTAAAGCTGATAACTTTAGTGATGAATCATTGACATGATCTATTTTTCTCAAGCCAAAAGACACAAAGACGAAGAGTTCTACGTGATGGAACATGATTTATCTTCAAATCATTTAAGGCATAGATAATAGTAAGGCTTTCAAAAGCTATAATTATTATCTTGATGTCAATTTCTACGATTTATCGATGGTAGGTATATCTATAGCTAGAGACCCAAAGATACCACCAACTTTAACATATTTATCATTGGTCATATTACATCAGTCAGCACAGCAGTGAGCAACGACAATTTCAATCTCTCAATACAGGAAATTATTTACATTTCATGTGTTATTAATTACTAGCTTCTGCCCACCACTTTGTCCGCATAGAATTTGGTTATAGCATTCCCGCGGGAATGGAGCATTAAACTATAACAAATTATATATACTTACTTAAACCTTTCTCTTCAATCACTCTGTCTATCAAAATAAACCGCATCAAAATACGTTGCGTACTTTTAAAGACTAAGCATACATACTACATAGGGACAAACAGCAGCGACTTTGTTTTATACTACGTAATGATTATATCTACTAGGTAGGTAGGTAACGTATAACATAGGTATCCATCCAGTTTTAATACCTAGTTATTCATACATAAATAGTTGAAATTAAAATGAAAATAAAACCCATTAATTCCATAAACACTTACAGTGTCGGAAACCTCAATGCACCAACGTATAGTAAATAATGGAAACTGGACAGGTAGCCTTGTAATCCGGAGTATAGGAAATGTCGATACTGCTCGTTAACCGCGGATTATCACGACAGGCGTGATAACGAAACTCGATTCATACTCATATCCAAGATTAATGGGCAGGTCAACGGCTTATGGGCCAGATAAAGAATGTTTCGAGTTTTCACAGTGACCTTTAACTTTTAATAAAGGCTGTGAGAGCGGGAAGAGTTCAAATGAAGGGATTCTCAGAGATACCTCCAGAACAAAGAGTGAAGATTACTGATAAGCATAAACTGACAATACATTTAAGTGCTATATCAGATAAAGAGTAAACGTGGTTATAGACGAAATAATGAAAAAAATAGCGATAGAAAGGAATAGGGAGAGTCTGGCGAGGATCTGACACAAAAGGCCACTTAGAGGCTATCGATGCTAATGCCGCAGGATCAATCAGAATGAAATAATGATGATTATAATGATGATGTGATGTTCATGATAATGATAACAATATGACGAGTTGAAGAGTTACAACTGATGACAGTGAGACAAAGCGATGGAGCGCTGTCAGAGGCGTTGTTGGCAGTTGGCAGCTCAGAAACGGTAGTTAAACAAAGGAAGTGCGCACGAGTTGCAAAAATGGTGATTTTCACGCGCCGATGCTCTACAGTTTTTGCGGTTTACTGTTCAAGATTCATTGCGATGCGGAGTGAAATTTCGTTTAGTGAAATAGGTCAAGAGTTTCAAAAATCTAGTTGTCACTTTCAAAATCGTGGATTTTGTCGATTTCCCTATCTTGAACTATTCTTTTTTTAGTAGTTAACCGTGTGGAGATATTGCTTGCGGAGGGTTTTTATAGCTACACGTATTTTGGTGGTAAGAAAACTTATGTCTTAGATACATATTACTTAACTCATGTTAATTCGTGTTAGGAAATTGGTTCTCGTAAGTATAGGTACCTACTTCAAGTAATAAGTAGATATTGGTTTCTTCTAGCTATCTAAAACTAAGAAGCTAATTAGGTTAATACAAAAATATGATTGGTAAAAGTTTGTACATACCTAATTAAATGGCAGGTAGGTAATCACAAACCATCTGTCACTTTTTCAATCACTTTTTATGTTTTTATTATTTATTAATTTAAAATTTCATGTCTTCTTTAAAGTATCTGCCCAATTTCACATAGGGTATATATGTATAAAGAAACTAGCTAAAGCCGGCTGCAACGTAAAGCGCGATAAAATATCACCACTTCCCGGTCCGCTTATTTATCGACTATAAATCTTAACTACATGCCCCAACTATAAAGTAGAACTATAAAGTACAACCAAAAACATTACTTTCATACACTTATATAGGTGTAAATGAAGCCCATTGCACTTCATTTAATATTTTGGCGCGCATTTGCGCTTTGTTATTTGACCTACGTCCAGCGTGCCTCTGTGGAGAATGGTTCATGTTGCATGATGGTTTATAATTGACAAATGAGAGTGACAGATAAAGAAAAAGCTTGAAGACGTGTAAGACGAATTATAAAAGGATTGTGAGATAATAGCTTTAAATGTTGTTTCTCTTATTTCAGGTAAGGTAAATTGTTATATAAAACGTAATTTAAAAGTGTATGTGACGTGTGATTAATAAAAATCTCTTATTTCAGAGCAACACAATTCAGTTTTATTTCACATTATAAAACAACATTTCTACAGCTATGCACAACTAAGATGGAGAAACTAAGATTTGAATTTGTTGTGAAAAGTAGCGAGGATCATAAAACAAATGTTATCTGCATAACTTCGATAACAGATACCGATAAACAAACCTATACAATTCCGGAACAGCTCCAGCCGGTGAAGTTGCATGATGCAATCACGAAAACTAAGGTGTATCAAAGAGTAAAAAATACACTGCAGAAGCGACATGAAAAAAGACAGGTATGGATACAACTTACACCAGAGATAAGTGAAGCTTACACGGATGAAGACGGAAACATGCAGTTTAAGGGGTATTTGCTAGAAGAGATGTTTACAGAAGCACGGCAAGATACTCCTCCCGGAGGAATTTCAGAAGACGCCTTGACAAGAATCTTGGTAAATTTTGCTGAAATGAAGAAGGAAGTATCTAAACCTCAGAACTTAAAACAGCTTTCGGAGAAGTTTGTTATAGAAAAATTCGATAGGAAAACAACTAATGTATCCCAATGGATGACTATTTTCGAAACAGAATGTGCTCGAATGGGAATTGAGGAAGATATGAAGAAAATTGAGGTGCTCAGGTTGTTTTTAGAAGATTCATGTCGTGATTGGTACAGTTCCATGCTTATAAAGCATACGGTGGAGTCAAAGTGGTCAGTATGGAAGGAGAGTTTGTGTGAGACTTACGCAGATAAAGGATGGTCTCCAGTCAGGTATGCCATTTCATTTAAATATAGGCAGGGCTCATTACTAGAGTATGCTATAAAAAAAGAAAGATTATTGTTGGAGTTAAATAAATCTATGGATAAATCCACCCTCATTGACCTAATAGCCACAGGGCTGCCAAATTTTATAGCTGATAAAATTGACAGAAATAATTTGAAAGAATCTGAAGATTTATTTAACAACATCAGAGGTTTGGAATATTTAGTAAATAAAAAAAATATTGACAGGAAGATAGGGAGTTTCGAATATAAAAACAAAGAGAGAAATACTAACATCCGGCCATGCGGGATTTGTGAAAAAGATAACAAGGGAAACCGTTACCATCCTGAATCCCTGTGTTGGTTCAAAAATAAAAATACTGAAACACCAAAACGGGACAGTGTCAGATATGTTAACAATTATGAATTGGAGACAGAACTAAAAGATGTAGATCAAAAAAACTAATAATTCCACCATTAATCAAAATTAAAATATTGCTAAATAACTCTTTAGAGATTCCAGCTATATATGATTCAGGGTCAAATGTGTCCTTGATAAATTCAAGATTATTATCTTTCAAAAACAGCCCCCTGAATCATAATAATAGTACAAGTAAAGCAAATTTAAAAACGATTAATGGTGTGAAAAAAGCTATAGGTATGATATCTCTAAAAATAAAGATATTTGACATTGAAAAGAATTTTAATGTATTGGTGATAGATGAAGAAAATTTTGGTTATGACTTTCTAATTGGACTTGACTGTATACAGGAATTTTGTCTGCCTCAAAATGAGAAACTGGAAATTACACAAAATGAGGAAAGTATCCCTCGAAGTAAAAAAAATATTCCCAACTTTATGGGTAGTGAGAGTGAAATGACGACGATAGAAGAAAAACATATATACGACAACAAAGAAAAATATACAAATAATAAATACGAGGTGAACTTTAACGAACATTTTGAAATATCAAACTTTCATATTACAGTAAATCACTTAGACCTTCAACAACAATCACAAATCGATGATTTAATAGATAAATATAACTCACTTTTTGCAAAACATAAATATGACGTGGGTACAGTGAAAGGCTACGAAGCACATATTGACTTATTAATAGATAAATATTGCAGCAAGAGACCATATCGGTGTACAATTGAGGATAAAAAAGAAATAGAACAACAGGTATCAAGATTATTAGAAGAAAACATGATTGAAGAATCTTATAGTCCCTTCGCAGCCCCGGTAACCTTGGCGTTTAAAAAAGAAGAAGAAAGAAGGTCGAGACTATGTATTGATTTTCGTGACTTGAATAAGATTGTGGTTCCACAATCTCAGCCATTCCCATTAATCGAAGACTTGATGGTGAAAACCAGAAATTGTAAATTTTTTTCAACATTGGACATAAACTCTGCATTTTGGTCAATACCTTTAAAAGTGGAAGATAGGGCAAAAACGGCATTTATTACACAAGAAGGACATTTTCAATGGACCTGTTTACCATTTGGTTTGAAAACCTCACCAGCAATCTTTCAGAGGATACTAAGCAGCATCATAAGGAAACACAAACTATCTGATTTCACTGTAAATTACATTGACGATATTTTAATATTTTCTAAAACGTTTTCGGAACATATTCAGCACTTATCACGACTACTAGAAGCTATATCAAAAGAAGGCTTCAGATTGAAGTTTTCGAAATGTAACTTTGCACAGGACTCTGTGAAGTATTTAGGGCATATAATACAAGCTAATACAATTACTCCTTTGAAAGATAATTTGATTGCCATCAAGGGTTTTCCTGTCCCAAAGACACAAAAGAATGTTCGACAATTTCTGGGAAAAATTAATTTCTATGGTAAATATGTACCAAACATGTCAATCATTTTAGATCCATTGCACAATTTGTTAAGAAAAGGACAAAAATTTATTTGGACAGAGAAATGTCAAGAATCCTTTGAGACGGTTAAGGAGCTACTTTGCTCTAGACCAATATTAACGATCTATGACCCAGACCTACCAACTTATATTTACACAGATGCTAGTATACAGGGTCTAGGTGCCATATTAAAACAAAAACAACAGAATGGAGAAGAAAAACCTTGTGCATATTTCTCAAGAAAATTAAATGATACTCAAAAGAGGAAAAAAGCTATATATCTAGAATGTTTAGCAATAAAGGAAGCAGTAAAATACTGGCAACATTGGCTCATAGGAAAGAAATTTACCGTTTTCTCTGACCATAAGCCACTAGAGAAAATGAATATTAAAGCTCGAACAGATGAAGAACTAGGAGACCTAACATATTATTTATCTCAGTTTAATTTTGAAATAGTATATTCGCCCGGTAAATACAATGTTGAAGCAGATTGTTTAAGCAGAAATCCTGTATTAGAATCATGTGAAAAGGAAGAAGAAAGTTTAAGAATTGTTAACCTAATTACATTACAAGACATCCAAAATGATCAAAAGATAAACGAAGACATTAAACAAAATGGAGATAAGATGTCATTAAAAGGCACAATATATTATAAGAAAATTGGGAAAAATGAAAAGATTCTGTTAACTGAGGAACTTAGTAAAAAACTTATAGAAATTATACATTATCATTTCTGTCATATAGGTGTGCAACAAATGAATAAAAAAATTAAACCATTTTATACAGCAAAAAAATTAACTTACAACATACAAAGAGTGTGCGAAAACTGCGAAATCTGCATAAAGAATAAATCTAGGAGAAAGTGCAAATTTGGATTAATGTCTCATTTGGGTCCTGCCAGGTACCCTTTTGAAATAGTATCAATCGATACCATTGGTGGGTTTGGAGGATCTCGTTCTACAAAAACTTATTTGCATCTACTGGTAGATCATTTCACGAGATATGCATATATTTTGACTTCGAAAACTCAAAGTTCAAGTGATTTTATAAAATTAATTCAAAAAGTTACCCAGACACATGACATTGGCATGATTCTATCTGATCAATATCCGGGTATAAATTCAAAAGATTTCAAAACTTTTTTGGAAAAGGTAAATATACCTATCATCTTTACAGCTGTAAATGCACCATTTTCAAATGGATTGAATGAAAGATTGAACCAAACATTAATCAATAAAATTAGATGTCGCATAAACGAAAGAAATGATAAACTGGCTTGGACAACAATTGCTCACGAGTGTACTCAAAAATATAACGAAACGGAACATACCGTGACGGGATTTTCTCCAAAATACTTACTGGATGGACAGAACACTAATACTGTACCACAGGAATTGAAAAAAGATGTGACGTATGGTGATTTATTACGAGATAGAAAGATAGCATTGGAAAACACTATAAAATCACATGATTATAACAAAAAAATATTTGACAGAAACAGATTAAAAGGTGAATTTAAAGTTGGAGATTTTGTATTTGTGGAAAATGGTAATAGATTAAATAGGAAAAAATTGGATGAGTTAAAAATTGGTCCATACAAAATATTGGAAAAGGTATCAAGTTCAATTTATAGGATAGATACAGGACATAAAAAATGTGAATCGAACCTTTTTCATATAACGAAACTTGTTCCAGTAACAGGATAAAGGGGGGGGGGGGGGAGATGTAAATGAAGCCCATTGCACTTCATTTAATATTTTGGCGCGCATTTGCGCTTTGTTATTTGACCTACGTCCAGCGTGCCTCTGTGGAGAATGGTTCATGTTGCATGATGGTTTATAATTGACAAATGAGAGTGACAGATAAAGAAAAAGCTTGAAGACGTGTAAGACGAATTATAAAAGGATTGTGAGATAATAGCTTTAAATGTTGTTTCTCTTTCAGGTAAGGTAAATTGTTATATAAAACGTAATTTAAAAGTGTATGTGACGTGTGATTAATAAAAATCTCTTATTTCAGAGCAACACAATTCAGTTTTATTTCACATTATATAGGTATTTTCAATTCTTATTTTTTTAAACAAATTGAGTTGCGTTTTTACAAAATCTTGCACAAGTTTCTCAACTTCTTAATTTTTACTTGAAAGTTTATTACGCATACATTTAAATGCCAACATATTGTACCTACGTAAAAGCGGCTCAAATCTAAGTGTTATAGGAGAAGATTGCCTTGCCCGACCTTTCAACTATCACCATACCAAGCTAAGAATCCATTTAGAGCTTAGGGACCTATGAGAGACAAATGCGTGACAGATAGAGCAAGGTTTTCCAAAGGCTGAATATAAATAGGTACTGACCTTGATAATGATAAACAAAATACCAACCAAAAAGGTTTTAAAAATAACCGAAACTTAGTCAAACTCAAACATTCTCAGTGCAGACGTATTCCAAACAAACCCGTGGGTAAACAGGGTGTAAATCCGTCGGGCATATTTACCCTTCGTTTAATTACCTTAATTGATGGAGTTATATTTCAAAGTGCTCTCTAACAGTTCGTTTGTTTTCCTGTCGTATTTCAACGGTGCCCCTAGATACGGAGAAAAAGCTTAATTCGAAATTGTTGCTGATGGTAGGAACTGGCAAGGTCCGTGCGGATACTACTAAGTTCTACTACTACTACAACAGCCTATTTACGGCCCACTGCTGGGCACAGGCCTCCTCTCATTACGAGAGGGTTGGGCTATAGTCCCCACGCAAGCTCAGTGCGGATTGGGGAGAGATGCAGTGTTGCTATGACATAGTAGACGACGAAAACCATTCTCATTGTATTAAATAAATAATCCAAATATGGCAGATGTTTTGAATAACAACCGACAAGGTTAAATGTCAAATACGTGATATTATTTAATTATTTATTTAGTATAAGGCACAGTTACAAATAACAAGCTTAAGTCACTTAAGTTCTACTATTTATCTATTAACATAGGTAAGCTTGCAACTCGATAACAACCATGCACAGCATTGAATTACAATTTTAGAAATCAATTTAAGATGCAATTTACAATTTTTACTTAAAGAACGCTATGTTTACAACAATGAATAACTTAAACAAAGAGAAAAGCACAAAGATAATAATGGATTAGTGGGACAACACACATATTTCAGAGTAATTTAGTGATAAAATATGTATAGTATCATCGGGTACGCAAATTCTAAGTCTATGCGGGCTCATAATTTTGGAATTAAATCTACATGGGTTAAATGCATCTTATATGAAAGTGTACTTTCTTTACTTGATTAATAGTACGTTATTCTTTGTGTAATAGTGAATGAAAATATACATTTCTTTTTCTTAAATTAAGCCGTTCATATATAGACCCAGCTCAGCCGTCACTGTCACTCGTGGGACGAGTGAAAGAGAAAGCGCTACGCACAGAACGCCCGATTTAGTTACTTTTTAACACGTTTTAATTTCTATAAAAATACTGTCTGAAAACATGGCATTTATAAAGCTATCAATGTATGCATATAATATGGATATTTTTTCTGTTATATTTTGTTTTACAATGTTTGATATAATAAACTGGAGTAAAATTGGATTCAATGTCCGAGTAAGAGGTTACTTTGGAATTGAATTGTATCGAGCGAAGTTTCGTGAAACGTGTAACGAAATCTGTCAATGTAAGGATGATATAATCAAATATAACATATGTTTTTTTCATATTTTTAACTTTTAACATTTCTTAGAAAAGTATGATCCTAAATGAGCAATTTGACGATGCTGGATCAGGGAAGGGCCTTAAATTCAAAACACACTAATCATATTTGGTCGGTCCCCTCAACCACGAACATGTAGACAGGTACTTGCTTGACATTCGATCTACGATAGGGGAACGGGAGATTAACCACATTATTCCTCTGTAAGAAGAAAAAAAAAACATAAAGAATAGTTCCCTAAGTTTCAGCGGGACATAATCACAATAAATGAACTTGTTTTACAAGTTTCAATAAAAAGCTCAGCTAAAAACATTAACATTGAACTATTGATGTGATATAAAAACCAAGTTGGTCATATACTAAACAGGCACATGGCTCGCAAAGCCGTTGACTTGTTTGGCCAGAAAGTTCTAGTTCTTACCTGTATAAGTGTATAATTCTCCAATGATCTGTTGAATGTAGCGTTTATTCAATTATCGCAAGTGAAGAAGGACCGGCCTCACCGGCCTGTGCGAAACTTGGAGGACGCAGTTGTCTTCATTTAACATGATAATCATAAAACGCAAAAAAATAACACATTTTTAAAAATAGAGAGACAGATAAAGATAAAGAAACTTTTTGACAAGAACGAAGAAAAAAGAAGAACATAAAAGAGAGAACAGCAGGCGCTTTGTGAACTCCAATGGAATCACCCAATTTCGAGCAACGTAATCAAATCTCCAATCGATCAGAATACTCGTAAACAAGACACTTTATAAATATATTAACCTATATTACAAACGTCTACGGCCTGTATTCGTTGCGGGCGCAGTTGGTACAGTTAGCCGCAATATTTACCATTGGAACCGGTGCGCACCCACGCAGTGGCGCAATCGGGATGCGTGAGCGCATATGCGGGGATCAACGAAGTCTTGATACTTTAAGTAACGTGTGAATTTAAAATAACACAATACTTAACACAGCAAGTTAAATAAAAGCTTGTAAATAGGTTAGTTATTAGTAAGGACGATGTAACGAGCGAAACATTTACTTAATAGTTTCTTTTTTGATGTTACATGTAGTAGGTATAAGTCAAATCATAGAAAAAATAGACAAAAGATTTTTTCTTTCTTTAGTTTATTTTTTCTATAGTCGAATTAAATACCCAAGTTCTAACATTCCTTCAAGCAAGCCCTATAAATAATAATCAAGTTAATCCCTAATAAGCTGCTAACGTTCTTATCTCAAGCAAATTACCTTGTTGGTAGTACAATAAAACTATCAAGATTATCTGGTTGCCGTTAGTGTTCGAGCCGCGCCACACAGTCTAGGGAAGAGACTGTCACTAAACTCCTTTCATAACAATGAACGTAATGCGCTTTTGTTTCTGCCTTGTCTTTGTACAATTATTGGACTGTTCGCGGTTCCGCCCGTGTTGCTATAATAATAACGTTCACCTTCATTACTACTACTACTACAGCCTATTTGCGGCCCAAAACTGGGCAAAGGCCTCCTCTCATCACGAGAGGGCTTGGGCTATAGTCCCCACGCGGGCCCAGTGCTGATTGGGGACTTCACAAGCATCTTTGAATTACTTCGCACATGCGTGCAGGATGTGTGCACGTGTGCAGGAATAACAAAGAATATTTTTTTTAGGTAAGTAACTATAGAGTTACTTACCTAAAAAAAATGACATATCTCCAGATCACAAACGAATTTGATCAAAATCCGTTCAATAGTCCTCTTGGAAAGTCACAATGTATGCACTTCATATATAGACTTCATATATGTTTATAATACATATTAGTATGGTTAATACAGATAAACCTACACGCTATAAACCTCTTTAAACACGCATTGTTAAGGCCTTTAATGGTGTGTAGGTGTCTCGTTACCTAGAGGCGCATCGGCATGCAGATATAAATATAATATAAAGATAAATCTAAAGAGACAATTCTGGGAAACACGGCAATATACAAAAAGCATTGTTTCATGCAAATTCAGTTGGATACATTTTCATGGAAGCCAATTTTCCAGTGCAATGCGGTTTTTGTCACGCGCTTGTCAATTTGGAACTTCAACAAGAGGCCGTGGATGGATATATAGCTAACAATGGCAATTTTTCATGATGAAAGTATAGCCGCGGGTAACGAAATTTTAGGAGTCGTATTTTCTTGCATGTGTAGACAATACCGCGGAAAAGGGAATAAGAGTACCCAACGTGACATCGGAAGAGGATGATTATAATTTTGATGAGACGCAAAAAATGGAGTTCGTTGGTACCAGATGAGAATACTACAATATTGTACAGAATATGTATTCATCTTACCAATCACAATAGACACCGTTATAATCGATAAATATATACCCATCAAACCCACGCGTTTAGTCTTGTCTAAATATATAAAACTCAAAGGTGACTGACTGACTGACTGACATAGTGATCTATCAACGCACAGCCCAAACCACTGGACGGATCGGGCTGAAATTTGGCATGCAGGTAGATGTTATGACGTAGGCATCTGCTAAGAAAGGATTTTGCAAAATTCCCACCGGAACGGGAAAAATCGGGATTTTAGTTTTTAATATTTCTGCGCATACGAAGTTGCGGGGAAAAGCTAGTTTCCTACATATGCTGTGAAAGTAGTTGTCTTTCCTCTCGTAATAAAGCTATACGTTGCGGTGAAAGTGATGTTACTTCATTTATTGAAGACTGTAATTACCTGCAAAGAAAAGATTTAATTGATTTTTCACGTTTGCGTCACGCAAAGATGTCGATCACCATGATATGTAGTTCGCAAAACAGCTATACTAAACAGCTAAACTGATTCATGGACTTCGGTGTTTTCTCTATTTTTAGCTTTTTCAAGCTGCCAAAATCATAAAACGATTTTCAAAGAGTCTCTCAATTACACCAGACATTTGTTTGTTTGGCCTACTCTTTATGATAGCAAGACATACAGTCAATATTTGAGCAGTTTGGGTGGCATAACTGTTTGAAGAATGTAACACATCGTTAAGAGTGCAGTTGGAGTATGAATAGGTAAATAACGTAGGCGAGATGAAATTATAATTGAGGATGTTTCGTTGGTGGTATTGGAACTGTTGAAAAAATGTGTAGTAGATTAGTAAGCCTCTAAAACGCTTACGCCTCGGTCGGTGGGTTAAAATTCTACTGAATCATGAGCGAAATTTAATCCCAGTGACGAAAAACGTCATGAAAAACCAGCAGGTCTCAGCAAAAAATTAAAGCTGTTTGTGAAGTCTGTATGTAGAGCTGTATGTAGTACCTGGCTGGTCTTACGTGGGATAACTTCAACCCTTTTTGAGTTGAGAGTATGCCTGTGCCCAATATTTTTGGGCATTTGGAGGAGGAGGACGTCGATTAAGATGCAGATGGCATGGGACAGGCCTGTGTGGCGTTCACTGAAAATATGATGATTTCGATGATCATCATTGCAAATAGCTTTTAAAATGGCATATCGTTACTGTTCGTAAAATTCGTAAAGCATCAAATGGATATGACGTTTTTAATTTATAAGAGGCAATGTTTGCAAATTAATGAAAAGTGATTTTAAAGTGACCTTAGCAATGATAAGTTTATCACTAAATATGCGCTTGACCCGCGCGGTTCAATGGTACAAATCCATAATTAATTTGATAATACTATCAATTGTGACGAAAAGCATTGTCCTTGGCAAAAATGGGCTCAAAAACATACAATTAATGTCGCTAAATAATTTTGACATCGATTCGTAGCAATATCATTGCTACTAATACCATTTAACTGACGTTCATGATTCTTTATAGGTTTTACCTGATATCGATTGTGCTCACTCATTCCTTAAATGCATACAAACTTTACAAACTTGTCCTCAAACAAACTCTGAAAGACCTTTAAATGTCCTGACTATATACGCAAAAACTCACAATACATTTTAGACCCCAAAAAAAGATATAAGTAATTACGTTTTTCATATGTATCTAACAATAAAGAATGATCTCATTATTATATCTGCAGACGTAAATGTCATTCTTGCTGCATACTTCTGTAAAGTTTTAACATATTTCAATGAAATATTCAAGCCGAGCGTAATGTATGCACCTAATTGTTGGTATTTTCAACTTTCTTGTAGATACCTAACTTGTTTTTGCGCACTCGCTTACTTTGACGTAGATTTTTTCCATTGCAAGGTATTCCACTATTTTCGGTTCCCAAATGTATCTTTATTTTGCCATTGTACTAATCCAAAATTTCACGTCAATCGATTCAGGAAGAACACTTTTCTCGAATGATCTGTAACATTATCTGCAATATTCACTGGACGACATTGATTTGCATATTTTGACAATATTAATACCACTTAATACAGCACATTTCGCTAGTTTGTCATTCTTGACCGCCATAAAAGTAGTAAACACGTGTCATCTAGGATTAATTCGACTGATGACCGATAAATTTATCGCGGTGCAACAATCTGCGCAAGCGCTGCGTCTCCTCAATGAATTTCATTTAGACTAAAAATAGTTTTGAGTGTTGTCGATGGAATCCAACAGATCGCTGTAAATTGAATACATTATTATCTACGACTACATAGGACAGGACACCTACTCTTGAGAGGGAATTGGCAATAATCGTGTTGATCGATTTCAATTGAGAGAATTTACAATTCACAATACCTACATTGCAACTTTGGCGCCTTGTCACGTTTGTGGCCCAACTTCAAATTCTGCTAACCTACGTTATTGATTGACATTTAGTGATGCGTAAACTATTGCGTTTTTAGTTTCAAGGCGGGTAACAGTCTCAAGTCGTTGCTTCTAGTTACAACTCAATTATCGCAATTCATGGCTAGCTTTCTTTGTCTCGTATCTTCTTCCCCCAATTACTTATCAACTTATTTCTTCTGTGATCTAATGACTGTTCTGAATTATTTTCAACGTCCAAAGATGGCAGATCCTTACTACATGCACCGAAGAATTGCGCAACACACGGACATACGGACAGTTCTCGCTCCGTCTCTGTGAAGTTGCTGTTTATAGATTGTAAATCAGCTTGGGAAATGTTCTGTGTATTTTAAGATGATGCTTGCGCGGTTCCATTGCTATACTTGCATACATGGTCTAGAGCACTCTTGCCTTGCTGTTATAGGTGATCACACTGAATAAATGAATTCAAGGTCAAATAAGTGGTTTACAAGGGATGTGATTTTCTCAACCTCGGTACTTTTAATTTCTTGATTGACACGAAAACGGGTATTTGTTTACACAGAATGAATTTCGTTACTATAAAATGTTTTCGTCCAAAAGTATGTAGAATCAGGTGTAACTTTGCGGAAATTCACAACACACAGACACTGACACACTGATACCACTATTAACATACTGACAGCATTGGTGCGGCTACTCGATATCGAATTTGCAGTGGAAAAGCCAAGTAGGTAATTCATTGCCATCTACCTGCTTATTTAACAAAGTGCGTGGTAGATACCTAATTATCGTCGTGTCTTTTTATGTCATTGGCATAGGCAAACGAGCGCACAGCCCACCTGATGGTAATTGGTCACTGCGGTCCATCGACACCGAAATCCTATGATCCCCCATTAGGAGGCCATAAGATGTCGAATGCGTTGCTTACCCTGAGGCCTAAGATGGAATGCCTCTGTGCCAGAAATTTCGCCGGCTGCCTTAACCCCCTACCGGAACACACCAGTGCGAGCACTGCTATTTGGCGGAAGGTTAGTGGGGAAAGACGGTGGTACCACCCCAAACGGACCTAGCACCAGGCCCTACCACCACTTGAGTGTAGGCTGAGGAGAATGTATCTCTAATGGTCACTTGACGTTTAGATGATTGCTGTTCTTGGGCAGTTTCTAACGGCCTTTAGCTTCCATCCTGCTTCTATGGAGATTGTACCTATGTATGTCTATGACATACATAATGTCATTTATGTAATGTACTAAATAGCGAAACGGAAATAGGCGATAAACAAGTCGCGCATGTATTTATCGCTTGCTTCCGCTCGTCTTCATTGTTCTATTTCGCTGGCAAGGTTCCATTTAGAACATACTTACAAATTTTGAAACGGTTTAGTATCAACGGTGCTAGGTATAATAGTAAAATAAATCTGCACGCCACGCGTACAGAAAGAAAAAAAAGATGAGGTGATGAATTAAATTGGTTCTCGAAATTAAACAAAAATAAATTAGCCAGTGCTACAGTCTACCGACTTATTTATTGACAACTTAGGACACCGTAAACTTAGGTTTCCTCAAGTTTAACTCCGTATTCAAATTGTAAAATTTGCAAACCCCACTACAAATGAACTGTGCGTTCAAACGCAGTTCTTGTTGAATTATGAATATGAAAGCAGTCCTCAAAATAATAAAAACAAATGACGGGAGTCTATGGACACACTCCAACGGGGTCGCTCCACGTGCCGAGTTTTACAACTTTTTAATTTATGTCGATTTCGGGCGAGTTTGTGTTTATTATTTGTCCCGAGTGCCATTTAACGATCTGGCTGGTTGCTAACCGGCCGTGGAGAATTAAAAAGTTTCAAACATGGTATTTTAAATTATTACGGCGTCATTTTTTGTTAAGGTTAACCCAGTGACCTTTTTTGCTTGAGATGAGCTTGGGATGAGAGTTTGCAGCAAAAAACATATTTAATGCAGTGAAACGTATAACGTGACATAAGGAACATACTTATTAAGTAATTAATGGTAGGTTTAAGGCTAAGCGAATGTTTATTCAACTCTACATATAGATAAACTACTTACTTAGAAGTGCTCGATTCATGGTGACATTACGGTAAATCGATATCCTGTACAAATGTGGGGATAAAAAGTAGCCTTTATAACTTTTCGCTTCAAATTAACAAACATGCCAGATGTCCATCAAGATTCCAAATCCATCCATCCATACTCTTGATTTCACGTTCATAATATTAATAGGATTAACACACACACACACACACACACACACACACACACTACAAATTGAATAGGTAGCGTTTTTACTCCCGGCTCTTCTGAATGCATAAAACATGTCTTCTACGAAGAAACTGTCCATCGACCTAATAATCACTCACTGGCACTCATAGCGTGCATCAAGAAGTTCATACGTGTATTGCATGTGATGCCCTGATGTGTAGTGGGAGGTAAAAATTCATCTGTATTCATTTGTCAATTCAAGACGTAATTTGAATCGTCGAACTTTACGATATCAGAATAAGAAAAATAAAAGAAATACAATTTGTAAAACATAACAAAAATTAAAATCAATCGAAAGGTTTACAGCTCAGAATGATACTGTGGCCGTGGTAAAGTTAAAAATTACAAAAAGTATCTATCCTAAATTCTAATCAACAGAAAATAAAATCACATCTAAGGAAGACTCCATTTAAAGTGCATTTGATGATTTCATTAATAATATGTAGCGCATCCTCGGATTTGTCTTTTGCAACTTTGAACTTACTACAATAAATATTATTTACATATTTTCATTTTATTCATATTAGGCCCAGGCGCAGATGGCGGGATGACCTGGACATGTTTTCCAGTGACTGGCCAACAATAGCCGAAGATAGAGGGAATTGTAAAATCATGGGAGAAAAAAATAATATAAAAAACCTGTGCATCAAATAACAAACTGGCCAAGAATGTGCATTACCACGCATTACGCATTCGAGACCAGACGTTCTTTTCGTTCGCTCAAAACCTTGAAAGAGCACTCACCTTTAAAATTTCGAACATTCTTTCCATTATTTAAAATCACAATGCCGGATACATTTTCCCACCTGCCAGTTTGCCATTTGCCATATTTGGCACTGGCTGGTACAGATTTGGCACAATGCCTCGCTTCAGCGTGTGCCAATGCCAAGGCTACGTAACGATTCACGTTATGGGAACGTTGTTCGAGATTGTTTTGTTTTTAAAAATGGGTCGATTCTTACAGCGAGAGAATAGTTTCCATTAGTAAAATGGATTTTGTAAAAACATCGTTTCGAACATTTCAATTTCAAAATTAAAAAGAGTGGGTAATGTTGTTGAGTGCGACTGTGACCATTAGGTTTCGATTTAGTTTACATGATGTCATACTAAACAAATGTGATCTAAAATATGGAGTGTCTATTTTGAGATAAGAGTATCTGTGGGCGGTGCACATTATGCAATGAATTTTAATAGGTATGCAAATTTATTCTTATCTCTGTAATCGTTGCTATTTAACTCCTTGTAATAACTAAATGTTATACATAACTTGAGTTTTTAGTAATGCACCACGTGTTTATTTAAATTACCCTGTACCTAACGTACCTATGGACTACATAAAACGACTGGGTAAATTTCTCTTTTTGAAATTGGAACGTTCAAACAGTGAAGTGTTGCCAGTATCTCCCGCAAACATTTCCCAACGACTAAATTATTCGGGGCAGGTTGTCGTAAAAATTATGTCATAGCTGAAACAGTTTTAACGTTTATGATGCTTCTGTCAAAATAACGTTAAAATAATATTGACCGCTTTTCTGATCCCGTAGAGGACACGTGACACGTGTATGTGTCGGTAGAAAATGCATTTAAGACATAGGTACGAGTATGTTTTTGCTTTATTTACAGAGGTTGTGTGTATAACTAAAGTTATTGCCAGAGTACTTACCTCTATGATCTATGATGCCATACGATGAAGCGTTATTTACAGGACTCATGTTATGTGTACTCCTCATTAGGTATGTTCGTTCAAAGTGAATGATAAAAAGTAGCCACATATTTTGAATTTAGTTTCTACTAGCCGTCTGGGAGCTAAGAATTAAGACAAATGTAGAAGATGTGATATTCTACTTAAAGGTTACCAATTAAATGAGTCTAACGCCAATATACCCGTTTAATTTAAAACGATAAAAACCTTCAACTTCCAATCACATTACATAATATAATTAGTACGGTACCGTCGGTACCCCGAAGCCATTTAGACGCCCCATACACGTCTGAACAGGCTCCATCTAGGCTAGCTTACCTCACAAGTTAGGTAACTTGGCGCAGTTTCATTATAAACTTCGCAAGTTCAATGATTTGGCCATATTAATTAGATTCATGTAGAACGCGTGGTGAAGGACTTACCTAGTATAATCTCACAGCAGGTTAGCGTAATAATGCACCAGAAATAAAATAACTAATCTAAAGCTAGCAACACCACTAACAATAAAACCCGGAACTACATTGTCTCCAGCGTACCTGTCTAATAAACTTTAGAAGACATCAATTCCCGTACTCGATGTCCTGTGTCGCATAGCTACAAGGTTGCCAGTCCTGTATAATGGAATCACCGGCAACCAACACATGCAATTTGAAATTAGAACTTCGATGTGCCACCATTTAAAATAGAACTCCCGTGTGTTCTATGAAGGATGAATTTGAAATTGGAATTTAAGTATGAATGAAGCTCATTTTAATATGGTTACAGAGTGCATTAAATTCTAACATCATCTTGGCTCGTTTCCAATAGCCGAAGCATTTTACTGTAGGTTGGTGTTGGTATCTAAGTTTTATTATTGTGTTACGTTTTATGAGAATGGTTAGAGTAATTGGTACAGAATCTGTTGCTTTTTACTGCCTGTTTTACTCGGATTCCGTTAGACCTGACAATTAATGGGAAAGTATCTCATAACTAGTATTAACTACTTCCTTTGTTAGCAGTATTACTGTGTGTTTCAGTCACAACATGTATAGTTTCTATTTAGTTGTTCTCAAATATAACTGTTTTATCTTTAGATAGCGTTAGATCAATAAAGATACCTAGGTTACCTACCTATTAAATTAATAAGCTCAGCCATAACGGAAGCATTATGGGATAGTAAATGATTTCTCTGGAAAAGTGGAGACTGGAAATCAATATTCTATGTAAGAGGATTTGGGAAAAACATGTTCACCTAAAGGTAAAAGTAGGGTAAATGCAGAACTGAAAGTAATACTCATGGACCCGTTATACTTTACAGTTAAAGAATAATGGATCACGGTGGTCTCAACGGAAGACCAGCGCTAGCATTAATGCTATCACATGCTGAGTTGGGACCATTTCGTGACAGACCACAACACTTTTCTTTTGTGATGATTTTCTGATGTGTAAATTATTATTATTATTATTCGAATAATAGGCGAGCAGCAATCTGGTGCTGGTATGCCTATATCACAATGTTCAGTGTAGTCCTTTGTAAATGTTGCTCTTTTTGTCTTTTATGTGTGTGTGTGTTGTGTAATGTCATGAATAAATGTTCTTCTTTCTCTCTTTCTTAATGATTTTAAATTGTGAGCCATAACATAACTCATAATCTTGTAACTTGTGTTCATTCCCAAAAAGCGATTGACATCATTGACTCAATAGAAGTGGTACATTTCTGGGGCGAACTTTGTACTTTATATCAAGGCTTTTGAAGCTCATAAGCCAATCTATCTTAAAAACAAGTAGGCTACCCATCCATTAGAAACAGTTTCAATAGTTTACATGCATACAGTTTAACTAGTCTCCCAACTGTAATGATAGAATTATAGGGAATTTACTGTACTTGTTCATAAATTTCGGCATTTCGGTGACGGAAAACATCGTGAGGAAACCTTCACGCATCTGCGAAGCAATTCAAAGATGTGCGTGAAGTCCCCAATCCGCACTGGGCCTGCGTGGGGACTATAGCCCAAACCCTCTCGTGATGAGAGGAGGCCTGTGCCCAGCAGTGGGACGCAAATAGGCTGCAGTAGTAGTAGTAGTAGTTGTTCATAAATTAAGGCCACACAATTAAACAGTAAAATAAAGTAACAATTCTCAGAACCACAAAACTTCATAATAGTTAAACTAAACCACTAACTACCGCTTTAACCGAGTTCTTTAACTGTTACGGCTAACGGCAACTCGTCAAAGCTTTATTAGCCTGCCAATTTTTCGCACTGGCAACCCCAATCAGCGACGTAACGAGAGTTTGCAACACTATAGCACTGGCTGGAGAGAACGGTTCTTCAGAATTAGGCGCTTAAGACCCATTAGAATAAGACCTCAAAATGGTGTAAGGTACAGGTATCTCTCAGAATCTGAACAGTTTAAGAAGGCCTTTGATTCCCTTGAATTCAGTTGTAAACGAGGCTCTTTCAAAAAGTTAGTGAGTCACCGCGAAATTATCGATTACTTTTTTTTACTACAGTCGTGATAAAGACTTGACTTACTGACTTAGATACCTACTATTAGAGGTGAAATGCTCAATGATCGTGTAGTTGTAACATGTAATAGACATGTGAACCATTAATTAAATTGTTACAAAAATTTGGCCTTTCGACCTCAAGGCATCGGAGAACGTATGCCAAATGTTGGTAGTGACGGGTGATACTCAATCTTGAAATGAGAAACCACAAGACAGAATACTTATGATAAATACAGGAATCGGAATTATCCGAATACGTCGATGAAGATGAACAGTAGAGTATGCATCTAAGTAACTTTTATTAAATAGGCAATGAAAGTTTTCTATAAAGTGTATAATGGAATTTTCAAAAAAAGAAAACTTAACTGTTTTTCATTCAGTTAAGACAAAACCTCTCGAAATCATAATATTAACTGTTGGACCACCATACTTGTACCAACCTATTCTTAATGTATACCACAAAGTTACGGTTTTGTGCTACGAGTACGCGTGATTAATAAAGAACTTGCGGCTCCTGAAGTGTTTTAAATGCATGGACGCACTGCCATAAGCGGAGCGGGAAAAAATATGAAATAATTGATTCAGAAATTGTCTATTTTACACGTCAGTTTTGATTATACCGCGCTTGGAGTTGGGGGAGCTAATTGCTGATAAGCACCGCAAGGAACTAAGCGGGTCATCTTTAAACTTTACATTACACACCTATCTTTTAACAAAGTCCTTGCGAAAAACATAAGTCCAATCTCTTAGAGACATCTCTAAGAGATACTGTAATATCTCATAATGTCAATACTCAATAGCGATAGATTCGTACCGTACGATCTTGAACTTGGATAAGGAACTACGCATTTGGCCCCTAACCTCCGAGTTATTAGAGATGTAAACATCAACACTACGTCGCATATCCTCGTTGACCTGCTTGCATGCTTGATAGATAACGTTGTAAACATGTGACACATCACATTACCTATGTGTAGTCTAAACTAACTATAATTTCATCAATTAGCAGTGTAATACTGTAATAGGAGTTTCCTAGCTTTTGTCCTCAACTTCGCTCGCGTCGTGTCAATCCATACTATCCATATTATCCATATCCGTATTAATATTATAAATGCGAAAGTCACTCTGTCTGTCTGTCTGTCCGTCAGTCTGTCTGTCTGTCTGTCTGTTACCTCTTCACGCTTCAACCACTGGGCCGATTGAGATGAAATTTGGCATGGAGATAGTTGGGGTCCCGGGAAAGGACATAGGCTACTTTTCATCCCGGAAAAACTATACGTTTTTCCGGGATGATTCCCGCGGGAGCGCGATAACCGAATTCCACGCGGGCGAAGTCGCGGGCAGAAGCTAGTTAATATTATAAATGCGAAATTACTCTGTCTGTCTGTTACATCTTCAGGCTTCAACCGCTGGACCGATTTGGATGAAATTTGGTATGGAGATAGTTGGAGTCCCAGGAAAGGACATAGGCTACTTTTTATCCCGGAAAAGCGCATAGTTCCCACGGGAGCGCGACAACCGAATTCCACGCAGGCGAAGTCGAGGGTAGAAGCTAGTACTTATATACACTCTGACCTGTCCTTCCTTCCTTCTGTTGATTTTGTTGCGGCGTTTCTTCCCAGCAACGTTATCCGAAGCGCATTTAGGTTCATTTCATTAGTTTCATTACTGACGTGTAAGTGTTGAATTTGAAATACGCCCTACGCCAAATTAGTTGTGTCGTGCTGTACGCGAATCTTTATGATATCTTGTTACCTAATTAAGAGGTGAAAGCGTTACTAACATACAAACAAAGAAATGCACTTTCGCATAAATAATAGAAACGTAAATACTCGTAGTTGCTCAAAGTTATCATCTCCTATTCGAATTAGAAAATGTAATTTTAATCAATCAATGTATACATGAAACTTTTCCGTTGCTGATTGACTGATTGATTAAATAGTGACAACGCACAGCCAAAAATACTGATCGTAGGAAGCTCAAATAAGTAATGATAATTGCATGTACTTATTGCCATATTTCATATGCAGATATGTTGCTAATATACCTATTGTTATATATGAGTATTAGGTAACATTAATATACTTGTTCATAGTTGGACGTCTCCTAGACGATGACAAATGACCGGGTGCGCAAGCGCAATACTTGGCAGCGCGGCGAATTTCTGTTTTATTAAAAATGAAAAGGTTCTAACTTTTTATTTTTTATCGTTATAAATAAAGTCTTGTAAACACGATGTAAGATATAAATTTAAGTAACACGAAATAGTGAGATGAAACCTTTTTAAACTGAGCACTGGGGTTTTAATACAATTTTCATTCCGGAGACGCGGAAAGATGCTAAGGCAACTGTTTCATATTTTTGAATTACAATTGAGTGTTTGCTTTTTTGCCCTGGAACTAACAACGTAAGTAGCTCCAATATGTTTTCATGGAAAATTTCATTTTATTGAGAAAAACGAAAACTAGTAAGACTTCTTTTGTAAATAAAAGCGATAATTATGATCGAAGATATAACCACTGAAAACAAAAGAAACTTCACCAGTTTCGAAAAATGCCTATTAGGTACATCATGTAGGTAAGTATAGGCATTTCCTCTCGGCAAAATGAATACTTAAACCGATAATCATCAATTAGGAACTGTTATGTTAGCAAAAGTTAAGGCATAGAACACTAATCGACTAAGTAGCAAATACTCGCAGTCGTGAAAGCTACTCATACTGAAGGCTGCCTTGACTTCGTCTTCCCGTCTCAAACATGGAACACTACACATACATTATTTATTTATTTCACTCAGGCCTCCGAACACAGATTACAACACCACTGACCTGTATTAGGTACTTTATGTATGTATTTATTCATTTTTTATTATTTAGATTTTTTTTTGAGCTAGACAGCAGCACCACCTCATTTTTGGCTTCACTGAAAATCAGCGTCTCGAAATCTTAGTCAGCATTTCGAGACAACAATGCTGAGTGAAGACCATTTTGGCAAACGAATGTAATGTACTATTTTAACGTTATACTTTATTTTATTTTAAGAATTCAAATTATTTTAAGTGCGATGTAAGCAATATTTTCTGTTCTCTTTATATATATGGTTTCCTTTAAATTTTGTAAAAATATCTCATTCTTTATGTTTGCCAAATAAACATTTTTCATTCATTTCATTCATTCATTCAAGTAAGTATTATAAATAAGAATAGATTGTACTAGGTATCAGACAATGCAGATAACATATTGTTACGCTTCCGCTCACACTCCGCTTTCCGCCATATCTGCTTTACACTGCCTCCAGTATCATAGGACCTCACACAAGTAATAATTATTGTTCCAGTGCATTAACCTGCTCTAGATCACGGCGTTATCGACCAGTGTAAATATGATTTTCCCTGAGCACGTCAGTTTAGAAAATAAATTAACATGGTTACAGTAGTGTTTACGAGTGCAACGAACTGTCCTGTCAAGAACATAAAGAATCATGTTTATTTTTAACCTGAATTTAGAGCAAACATTGTCGAAACGAAATTTCCACCTCCTCCTACCCTACCACATAAGTTGCAAGATTTCATCCCAGATGTAGGTAACTACCTAACATCAAGCCTGCTGTATGCCATACCTTTTCTGTAATTACATTATGTCTGTATACTACCTTGAAGTATATTGTATTGTAAGTATTGTATTGTATTGTATCCAGTAAACAAAAATCAAACCAACTGGCGTGGGAACCGGTAGCACAGTTGTCGAAGTTGCAAACTTGGGTATAAACTACTCTACATATAAAAATCGTAGAGACATGCGTGGTCGATAAGTATTTAGGTACTGCCATAGTCTGTCTCTGGACATGTATTACTTATGTTTTTTTGTTGTTTAGATAAGTAAATCGAGTTTTCTTAATTATATATTTTTGGACGATAATCGTTTCTGAGATTAGGTATTTTATTGGCTCCTTTCTAATAGCATCGGTTAAGCCGGGGTCTTCTTTGAGAAGAGATACAGGGAATTAAAGTCTGGTCCTTTAAAATGTTTTTTTTTTTAAGTAACACAGGAATGTAGCGTCTGCTATATTTGGCCAGGTGCTGTCTTTTGGATACGGCCGTCGCACATAATACGGCCAGAAATCATTTATGAAAATTTTCCAGAAAACCGATGCAGGTAAAACACGACTTCACGATTACAAAATTTTAAAGAATCGGCCAAAAACAAGAAGTAAGGAGCACTGCAAAAATAAAGAGCATCTAGGTATGAAATTGTTTTAAATGTCAACGGGTTACCAAACGACTGTCTACTTTAAAAATGCCTTGTCAAAAGTTAAAACTAATGGCACGCTTTAAAGCGAAAATTGAAGCGCAAAAACTAAAGTACATACGTTTAATGCACTTGGAATTGGAATGCCCCGCGGAATTGGCCGCGGCGCGGATAGCTGAGAAATTGTGCACGGGGGCGACAAAGATTGGCTACACTGCAGCACTTTTTGCCGCAAGATTCTGGAGATTCCTCGACTTGCAAGACTTGCAACGTTGTTTTGAAATGCTTGTGTAAAAATTTAAGTATTAGTATTTAAATTAAGGGTGCTACCCAAATGGTCTTTAATTTGTTTTAGGAATGCTGTATACCATTATGACCATCTTGATAAACTATCTTGACATGCTTACCTACGTAAACATGATCATCTTGAATTTCGTATTGCGTTTTATTGTACCTATGTGTGTATTTGTTTGTACTAGCCGATAAAATATAATAATGTGTGCACCACTTTTCCTGTTCTATTGTTATTTATATTAGTCACATGTTTTCCTGCTTGGATGATGTTTTATTTAGGTCGCGAGAAGTGACGACCTGTTTTTACATTCTAATTAACTTTTAAACAGCCTTTTAACTATTGCCTTTTCTTTAAAAGTCCACAGTACGCTCCTTTCTCCATACAAACGTAGTTACGTTTTATTTCGCAAACTACTTATCAGATTGGCACCAAATTTTACAAGTAATAGTGGAGCAGAGATATTAGTGTCCAAAATACACTTTGATCGTAATAAATTGAATAACCAAGGAAACTAGGCCCATTTTAGATTCCTCCATACAAATTTCAAAATTCGGTTTTTTTGGCTGTAATCTAATTGTGTTCTATTTTACCACGACTTTTACTAATTTCGGACAATCACAATAATGATTTTATTATGTGTACCAAGTTTTGACGCAAATCTGTTTAGTAATTTGGGAATAAAATCAAAACTACGTTTGTATGAAAACTTGAGAAACGCCGTGCGTACTGGGGACTCTTAAGTAATTACTACACAAACATTAATAAGCAAAAAAATAGAGACAATTCAGTTAAACACTGAAGTCGCAAGATATGGAACGATATCTATTACTTTATGCCTAGCTAGTTATTGCGCGATGGTTTCCTCATAGTTTGATATTAATTTATTTTATTACCAAACGGTTGCCTAATATACGGCATAATTTAAAGTACGTACTCTAATCGATCATTACTTCTCTCACATCATTTATTATTTATTTTTGTACGCCGAGAAAACATATTAATGATTAGTTTTTTTGACGTTACCTGTAATGAAAATAGGTATGGATTTGATTGATTTGAGATAATTACCGGGAATAACAAAATTCACTCAGGTAGTTAGGATGATTTGTTGAATCAAGGTTGACATAGCGAGTAGGTAAATGATGTGTGTATTTGTTATTACTTACCTATTTAATGAAAACGTTAGAAATCATTGTAAATTACCCAATTAAAATGGTATAGTGGTTTAGTTAGTGGTCACTTCAAGATGTCAGGAACGCACTAAAATGAAATCGTGGATTTACCTAAGCATTATTTACAATTATATTTTTTATTCGTATTGATGTGTGCGCTGACGCTGTTTATAAAAATCAAGATTAGAATAAAAAGTATAAAATGTAAAGGTCATTCTTTGTTTCTGCCATTCTACACGATTGTAAACAACTTTAATATTGCATCTCAGAAGATGCATCACAAATCACAATTGATCGCGCGCGATCCGTGTCCGCATGCATAGGTAGATCGCATCTGGCGCAGCCGTGACAATCGATCTATCGGACAATCGATTGATACCTGCTAATTGGCAAGTCATCGTTTCCAACTACTTTTGGAACGTACCTAGCTCATTTATGTATGAAACTAAATTTAAAATTACGCAGTGGAATTAAAGTTTAATAAGTCGGCGATGACGGGATGAAATTGATTCCTTTTTAAGGAACTGGACAGAGACTGCATAAGATCGAGAGCAGTGGAAAAAGTGGGGGGAGGCCTTTGCCCAGCAGTGGGACACAACGGGCTCGTAATAATAATAGGTAGGTAATAATTAAGTAGGTATAAAGATTTTTCAATGGATGCGTGGTGTGATGCAGTTCCATGAAGTACTAGGTATACCTATTTGAAGCTAATCGCGGAGTGTAAGGTAGGAATGTAGGTAGGTATATAGAATTTAGATCCAAAATGGAAACTGTCATCGCTTTTCCTGTTTTTTAAAATCCTTTTTATGTTTTGACTAGCCGTCTCCATTTGTATGACTCGCGTAGGACCCGCTCTTCCTGTTTTCCCGTGGGAATTTCGGGAAAGTGCATGCCGAGGGTCGGGGTTTCGAATCCGAAATTCAATTTGAATTTGAAGTGAGTTTTTCGATGAAGGAAAAACATGTGTGGAAACCTGCACGCATCTAAGAAGCAATTCAAGGATGTGTGTGAAGTCCCCAATCCATACCGGGGCCGTGTAGGGACTAAAGCCTAGCCCTCTCGTGTTGAAAAGAGGACTGTGCCCAGCAGTGGGACGTAAATAGGTTGATGTTGTGGTCTAATGGTGGAGGCTATAAAATGAGTTTCCTGTTTATATAGTTCGTTACAATTTCCTACTAATGTTCCTTAGTATCATTATCAAAGTGCGACTAGTTCAAAAATAAAATGTCTAATCCATTGATCTATTATAAGTAAGGATTCACAATCAGCCGAAGAAAAATGGCCCGTCAAAACGAGTGCCCGAACAGCTCGGGCACCCGTTTGGCGCTCAGTAAATTTGACACTTAAGTACCTATTAAGTATAGTGTTGGGTTTACTTTTGAATAAAATACTCATCTTGAGACATTATAAAGAAGCGTTATTAGCATATTGGAACGTATTTTCTAATGTCAGTTTGCTCCATATATTTGACATATTCTGTTAGTCACTGTTCGTCCATATGTTATTATAGGTACTTATTATAGGTCAATGGTCTAATCCCATCTTTATCTTAACTAACACTTGTGTTAGTAAAAACTTCTCCAGCAACTTTCTGATTAAAATCCTGCACAGGCCGTGTTAATTTAACTTTTTATAGCCAACATTATTACTTTCTATTATTAGTCTCGTACGGAACAAGTTGTGTCAACTAACAGGCATGTGTGGCAAGAACAGGGGCTAACATTCAAACAACTAACAAACCTTTTAGGTTTCCAGCGTCTAATGAAAACTCCAAACATGTTGCCAAATTCACATCACTATCACAACACAGCACAACACTACACCACACTGAATCCCAGAGCGTTCGATTCGCGAAATGTTTACAAACAGAGCGTTTGAATATAGAACCGTTCGGTTGCGTAACCGCCGATTGTCATTTGTTTTTTTACGAACATCGATAAAAAAAATGAAAGGAGTCGAGACGCGTACGAACGCAACACTCGCTGCGCGGTGACTGACTGAGCTCCCCTGCAAGCGATGCAAGTATGCAGCTGTTGTTGCTTAGTATTAATAAATTTTAGATGTCGACCGCTTGCGTTCGGTTTGGCTGAATGGGCTTGTCACCGCCTTACTTTAGATGGCCATTTTGCTAGTAGGTAGGTACTATTGTTATTTGAGAATGTTTATGGAACCTGTTCAGCCAGCTATAAATTGGTACAGGGTGACATGAAAATCGATTACAAAATATGAAGTAACTATGGTTAATAAACGATTTCAACTAAAATGTCATCAATCTAAAAGTTTCCAAATAAATTAAGCTTCGTTTTTGTGACACCAATTTGTAATGAACCAGTCATCAATCACAATCATAACAGATGACTTTAACTTTTTTGCTAACGAGCGAAAAAAACTTGAATGAACTTCCCTTTTCCTTTTATTTTGTCGGTTAAGCGCGGGAGTAATTCGACAGTGAACGCTTAAGAAGGTTTATCTGTATTTAATAGATAACAAAGAACAATAAGCGAAGGATTTATTTTTAAATGTCAAAGGAAAGCCGACGCGATTAATGTCAAATGCGTGAATCAGTAAACTCAACCTTAATAAGTGCTTAATACATTTCTCGTTTAGTTTTTTTCAACGAAATGATTTAATAAATCCTTAGGAGTCACCATCCTCAGATCCCATTTAAATCTATGTCTAAATGGACCTTATTGAGAAAAACGTAGGTACCTAAGAGTTTGTGTCCTTCTTCAGCCTAAACTCTATCTGCGTAGCAAATTTCATCAAAAATTCAAAACTTATTAATTTTACGATTTAAGCCACAACGGAGTTTTTTCTTCTCTAAAAAACTGTATAGTTAATTGTTTTCTGGGATAGATGTCGTCGGCGACAACACACAATATTATAAACCGCCCCACTCAATGGGTTCTCCGCGACTTTATGTCGTCTTGCTATTGTAAAATTGTCATTCATACATATTCTGTTTGTCATATTATCAAAAGGAGATAGTTCTTACATACCAATCGCATTTGTTCGAGTGATTAAGGTTTTAATCTTTTAAAATTTCGTGATACTTGATTTAAGCACTCTGTAGTGTAGGGATTTGTCGTTGCGACATCCCGGTCACTATTACAGGGTGAAACAAAACTGATTAACGATCCAAAATATGTAGGTAAAGTATACTCTTCTGTTCGAGAACAGGCAACAAATGAAAAAGAAAACACCAAAATTGGAAAATCCAATATCGCTAGATTCATATTAAAATGTTTTTTATATTATTTTATTTAAATATTTGAACTTGCGTCATGTTCTTAATAAACGCCATAGAAATTGTTTCGGAATGTACTTGTGTATTTAAATTCTATTATTACCCGTGGCTATATGTATATTTAGTTTTTACTCAAAGAAACAATGATAACATACCTATTTGTTATAGATTAATTTTTCGACGAACTCTACATACCTAGTTTAATATAATCATATTAATTTTATCCTAACGTATTCTAATCCAATCTATCCAGGTAAACCAGGGTAATTTGTTATCAGCAAGGCTCGTATCTGGGTCACGCGGTCGGGATCTCTGCGGACCGAAGGGATACTACTTTTTGTGGCTACGTGAGTTATGGACACAAAATGGGACAGATTTATTTGCCACGTAGTGTACGGTCAGCAGCAGAAGTTACTTTACTAATACACCGCCATAAATGTACAAAAAAATAGCAGAAAAAAGATGCATCGGCCGGGAATCGAACCCGGGCCGCCCGCGTGGCAGGCGAGCATTCTACCACTGAACCACCGATGCTTGTAAATTACGTTGAAAATAGCCAGTTAACATTTGAAATACCTACCTACTACTGCACTATCAACAGTTTCGAATTTCGATAGTGCTGAGGCTTGCTTATCAAAATGATGACTTACTACAAGTGATAGATGGCACTTTTTTCGACGGCAGACTTTGAACATGATCGTAATGATCTTCTACTATCTAAAGTCCCGCGCCTTCACATTTCAAAACGCTTATTTTTTTATTATTATTTTAAAAGCACCACCAACACTCTCAACGCATGGTTGATGGCTGTCTCAGCACGCACACATGTGTTGAGAGTGTTGGTGGTGTTTTTTAAATACATTGAAGCGTTTTGAAATGTGAAGGCGCGGGACTTTAGATAGTAGATGATCTCTATATAGATCGTTTATTTTCGGTACCATAATAAGTAAAATCTTTTACATCACCATTGGCCGTAAAGTGGGATTTTCTGCCCGCTACGCGGAGAGAAAATCTCACTTCTTGGCCAAGGCAAGATGTAAAACTTTTGACAAACCACGGGCGGTAATTCGTAAAGCCCCAGATCGCATATTTATGGCCCTCACCTTCGGTTCGGGCCACAGAAACCTGCGATCTGGGACATTAAGAATTCACCACCCTAGGTCTGTAATGTACTATTAGTACGCACTTGAGTTAATAAACGAACGTAGGTATAACTCGACCAATAATAACAAGTGGCTGTGAGATCTGTAGACCTAGCTGACTACCTTTGCATAGCTGAAATCATTTTAAAATACATCGAAGCCCATAGCTCCGCCATTTTATAACATTACTTACTTACCAAAAAAAAGAGTCGAAAAAAAAACCAATTTTCTCATAAAATTTGAAGAGAATCAGTTGAGAAATGCGACCTGTAGAGGAAAACAAACCAACTCCTGAAATCCACATATACCTAGGTACGAAAGCATTATCTAGTCGCTTCGCTTGCGCGGTCAATTATTTCTAAGAAGAAATCGTTTGTTAATCAGTAGAGTTGCCATCAAAAGTATCTCGGTGCTAGGCCTTTCGCATCCGTTCGATTCCCGCGACCTTCACCGCTCACCAGTGAAATATGTAATCAGAATACATAATCACTTCATGTAGATTAAATTTATACTCACTTGGTACCATTTGGTACCTACGCACGCAACTGCTATACTAGACGTAGGTCGCCGCTCGCTGCCACGCTTGCCTGCCACCCTTCGCTAAAATACGAAGTGTAGGTATACTATCCCGGGATAGTATACCTACACTTCGTATTTTAGCGAAGCCAATTTGAAGCCTTCTCAATTTTGTTGTAGGCCTACAACAAAATTGAGAAGGCTTCAAATTGGCTCACCACTAGACATCAAAATGAAGTCCATGCCGATGCCGATACTCTGTTGAAACACTGGCATTCTTGTTAAGCAGAATGAAGTTACAGACTCTCTAAAACCCTTTAGGTACTTACATACAGAAAAGTAAACCCAAAACTGCCATTAATTTTACGCCATAGAGTTTACCTTCTAAAACCCAATTTTCTCATATTCAAAAAACCTACAAAAGCCGAGAAAACTCAAATTACAAGCCAAGAACCGTATCACAAAACTCTTCCAATATCCTCAAACTGATATCACCAAATAGGCTTCCGCTAAGTGAAAATCAATTCGCCGTCTACCCTCACCTGATTCACGATATTTTGAATGCGTCCTTTATGCTAATGTTAACAGATTTTGGGATCACAGATAACATATAACTTTAGCGGTGAAGGGGGGAATATAGTTAGGGCGCAATGTGCTTATTTGAGGCACGATGAGGTATAATTTTGTACTTTAAAAAGACTCGAAATGAAGATTTGCGACAGTGACAGTGAAGTGATTATGCGCGAAGTGATGACACTTTAGGCCCACTTTCAACAAGAGTCAATATTTTTAAGCAAGCGGCCCCGCCTTGGCACGCGGTAGCAGATAGCAACTAAGTAATTAGGTAGGTACCTACACCTTGCATGATTACTGATGAAAATTACTGAAAGGATTCTCATGCGGCTTAGACAGCATGGTTCATGCCATCACGAACAGACAGAACACAGACAGAGCGCGACGTGGGACTTTGTTTTATAATATATACACTTTATATACACACGAATTAATGAATGCAGATTAACGATACGATACCTATTTAAGTTGCGAAAGACTATATAGCCGGTGAAATTTCTGGCACAGAGGCATTCCATCTTAGCCCTCAGGGTAGGCAACGCATTCAAGATCTTATGGTTTCTTAATGGGGGATCAAAGGATTTCGGTGTCCATGGGCCGCAGTGACCACTTCAGGTGGGCTGTGCGCTCGTTTGCCTATACCATCGACATAAAAATAAACCTAGCAAAAATGTCATGAATTATTTGTACCTCACAGAACAGGATGCTATTTTAAAACTACAGGTTCCACAACTACCAATTCACGTGAACGCACAGGTACGTACCGCAAATCGTCTCGGCCCTCTTCCCCGAAGCACTAAAGTCTAGGTTTCGTAGACAATGCCCATTAAATTTCCATACGCAGGCAACATACAATTTCCTGCGAGAAATGATCGGTTCGTAGCACATGGCATATTCGCGATGTACAACGGTTTTGTATATTAACATACATATTTACATAAGCTGTATCAAAGGTGGTATGATATCCTACTAATAATTATAAATGCCAAAGTAACTGTCCGTCTGATACCTCTTCCTTCAAGCTTCAATCGCTGAACCGAGGTACCTATCTCTTGAGGTGTGTCCGTCGCGCTTTGATATGATGATCTTCAGGAAGAGAGTAGGAATAGTACCTACATTGGTGCTGAGATCGGAAAAATATGGCATTGCCTGACGAGGTACCTTTTGAATGGCGATCAGCGCGAGTCATGAAAAGATAAGTAGGTACTGAGGCAGGCAATCACTGTTTCCACCGAGAAGTAGGTACATGGAACTTAGTACTTTTCTCATAGTAAAGTGCGGGATTGTATACTTAGATTTATGTGTTATATAGGTTTATCAAGGTGCCAATCACGCTAAACTGTAGTGTTCGGGAAATGTTTCTGCCGAGGCTGGCAACACTGATTTCCGTAATAGCCGCCCTGCGGCGCGGGCGCAGTTAGAACAATCTTGGAACTGATGGGAACTGTCGTCGTTGTTCTTACGTACATTGAATTTTCCGTGTCATGGGAAGAAGGTCAGGTTCACCTTCAATTAATTGTATAGAACGGTGTAAATACTTACTTAATATGAGCGATAAATTTAAGAACATTATCAGTACCTTATTATCACAAACTGTGCCCAAGTAAGTAAGCTGCGACTTAGTAAATACGAGTAAGTATCTACACGCCATCCCTTGGAAAAATCGTAACCGCATCATCAAAAAAATATGAAAATATTGTTCATCATCATCATCATCATCATCATCATCATCATCATCATCATCATCATCATCATCATCATTTTAGCCGATAGACGTCCACTGCTGGACATAGGCCTCCCCCAAGGCGCGCCACTCAGACCGGTCCTGTGCCACTCGCATCCACCGCGTTCCCGCGACCTTTACAAGGTCGTCACTCTACCTTGTTGGAGGCCTACCGACAGCTGGTCTCCCGGTTCGCGGACGCCACTCCAGAACTTTCTGGCCCCATCGGCCATCAGTCCTGCGAGCAACGTGCCCCGCCCACTGCCACTTAAGGTTCGCAATTCTTCGAGCTATGTCTTTGACCCTAGTTCTACTGCGGATATCCTCATTTCTGATTCTATCACGCACAGAAAATATTGTTATTTTTTCGTAAATATCCATACAAATTGGAAGCCCACGAGCATTTCGTAACAGAGCCTCCAATTTGAGACTTCGTTATTCGGCTCACGTAGATCGGAGATAAGGGAAGCCCACGCAACTTCGCCTCAATTGCTCGATATCTAGGAAATGAGAGATCAGTGCCGGCCATCGTGGTTCTCATACAAATTGAACTCCTTTAGGAGACTCCTGGAACTGAAGAGAATAGTAGACAAAAAATCCTAAGCTTGATCGTCTCAAAATAAACGTTTCTGAAATCGCACGCGCAAATGTAGCTACAATTGTTTAAGAACAACATAAAGACCACATTTTTACCCCGGAAAACACATACTTCCCGCGGGAATGCTATAAACGAATTCTAAGCGGCCGAAGTCGCGGGCAGACTCTGGTATTTCCTAATTTCATCCAATCCTATATCAAGTAACTACCTACTTGGTAGGTGGCTAGTGGTTAGTAAATAAAAACATGGCCGCCTGCACTTCAACCCGAAGTTAAATTTTGTTAGCGGTTAGAGCGCTACAGATAGAGTATACAGATAAAATATGACAGGAAAAATGCGGTACATTTTCTGGAAGTAGGTCACTCTACGCCTTCGGGAGCGAAAGAGTTAGGGCTGTCAAAACATAATTTAATGCGCATCGTGAAGTTGTACAAAACTAGATTTTGCTAGCGAGTACGTGAAATGTCTACGTGGTTGGAATTCATCTAGGTATTTGTTGCGGCTGGAGCCTTCAGGGGATGAATTTTTAAAAATCGTTACACTGGTAGGGATGATGTAGAGTAGGTAAGCACTTGCTTGCGTTTTTTTATTATATTTGTTTGACAGTGTGCGATCAGTTTCTGTTTTACACTCTACAGCTCGTCCCCTGGCGTGTGGCCGTTACCTACTGCAAGTGATATTAATAACTATTTCTTTCTCATGTAATTCAGCACAATGATATTGGATTTTTATAACTTTGACATATTTTCTAAATAATTCATTAGGTATGTAATTTAAACTAGTGAAGGCCTAGACACTAGCCGTGAGGCAACCATAGCGCCACCTGGAGGCTCGTCCTAATTATGGCACGCAGATAAGGGTCGTCACTCTGTTCGGTGTTTCGCTGAGTCTCGGGTCACGGGGATGAGATGAGAGGAATAAAATTTACTTATCATGTTATGCCTACGGACAAATGGTCTTTAAAATTTGAGATTTAGATGAGACACTATTAGTCTGGCATCAAGTTCAGTCAGTCAACCAATCCGGTGTGACGAGAGAATTGATGGGCTGATGGTCTGAATTCCGACGATCATTCTGAAAGCTCTAAACCAGACACCATCATGACCATCATCATCTGCAGGACTCATCGAAATCGGTTCACAAATTGACGAAGCAATCGCGGAACACATATAAAAAACATACAGACGAATTAAGAACCTCCTCCTTGGTTCGAAGACGGACGGTCAAAAATAACAAGGTAGGTATGTAATTTTTTAAAATAAATATTTTGTACTAGGCCTGTTGTTGGTATTTCTATGAAATCACACGGTTTTGTGCTTATTTTGAAATTAGGTTTTCAACTTTTGACACAAAAAGTCCACAGTTTTCGTCATGAACTGGCAACCCTGGCCTACCTGCTAGTAATGCAAAGCCGAGCCAGCAGAGGGCCCTCAACGTCTGCGAGAGGTTTCCGAGACGACTTGGCAGCGTTTCTTGACAAAAATATTATGATGAAAATATGATGTAAGTAAATTAATTTATGGGGCTGGAAAGCGATACCGTCTAAAAAGTCTACTTCCATTTAAGAATTTCGTGCACAATAAAATAGTAAGTCTATATTAGTGTAATAAAAATGTTGGTATATTGCACTTAGCGTGCAGGTTAACGAGGGGACGCAGGTTCGATGCTCGGCAGTCACGAGGGGCCCGCACGACTGCAATTTTCACGGGAAAATATGCAAATTACTACTTTCACGGCATTTCTAGGGTCCAGGCGGCGTTTTTCTTGGTCAAAACTTCATTTAATGACTTAACAAATGTTTCTTAAAAAAAGAAAACGTCTCCATTCTTCAAACTCCGAAGACACCGACGTTCTCTTCTGAACCGGTTCACTTGACAGGCGACTTCGTAGTCTGTAGGAGTTCGATTTTATTATCTAAACATTTTCGGCTACAATTTCGAAATTCGTAAGTAAAGTAAAAAAGTGATATCTAATTTATATACACGAACTAACAAATTTTCAGGAGTTCCCTCATGTATCGCACCATCACTAGAACTGAACCATCTGAACTTTCTAATAAAAATAGAAATAGGTATTTGTTATAGGTAAAAAATTTAAGTAATTCACCTGTTGTATGTAGTTGTGTTGCAAAATGATATGAAAATTCGAGGAAAATTCAAATATGGAACGTCAACTTTCGGATACAGATAGGTTACTACTACATAGACGAGGTGTTTTAGCTAAGTTTTCTGCCTATATTATTACTAGCTTGAAATGGCTTGAGTGAGACTATACGCAGTTATTATTAAATTAATTAAAAAGACGATCGGATACAGTCTAAACAACAGTATTTGCAGTGTGAACTCCACTTTCGCGCCCGAAGTGCAAGCATCGGTGGTTCAGTGGTAGAATGCTCGCCTGCCACGCGGGCGGCCCGGGTTCGATTCCCGGCCGATGCAATCTTTTTATAATTTTTGACATGAACAGAATGTCTTTAGTTCTTTTTTTCGGCAAGGAGCATTTTTATTCTATACCTAAATCGAAATTTTTAGCCTTTTTTATTAGAATAAAATATTATGGTATTGGTTATAACATATTTTTGGTACCTGTATGTGGCCTAGTGGTTCGACCTACCGCCTCTCATGCAGAGGTCGGGAGTTCGATGCCGGCTCGCACCTCTAAGTTTAGTTATGTGCGAAATTCAATTTGAATTTAATACTTGGCTTTCCGGCGAAGGAAAACATTGTGAGGAAACCTGCACGAATCTGCGAAGTAATTCAAAGATGTGTGTGAAGTCCCCAATCTGCACTGGGCCCGTGTGGGGACAATAGCCCAAACCCTTCAAAGCCTCTCGTGATGAGAGGAGGCCTGTGCCCAACAGTGAGACGCAAAATAGGTACCTAGTAGTGGTGGTGGTGATACATCCACCACTACCACCAAATAGTACATTTTACACTAATGACATGAACATTGAACTTGAGTTGACATCATTGCAACGTGTGACGTGTTACAACGAGTATGTATGTATCTTCAGTGTATCGATTTACCAATTGGAGGCAATAGGTCAGTCTGCGGGTGAGTTTGATCATGTTTGATGCACGCACGGCCTAAGGCCAAAATGGCGTAATCTGATAAATGAATACTATTATGAGGGTTTATCCCGAAAGTTGGCAACGTCGCATAGCTGTCATGTTTCGCTGTTTATATTGATTTCTCAATATTACTGAATTTAAAAAAGTTATCTTTCTATGGTTGAATGACGCGCCTCGTTTTATGTTTGTTGGTTAGGCATTCAAATGATAAGATTACATTAAAATAGATGGAAAATTTCAAGAGAATTCCATAATCCTAAAATTTTCGTGTTCCTATGATGATTGTTGCAATCCATACTTAATGTGTTATTCAATCATAAAGTGATAATTCATGTTTTCATTCAGTAGTATTCAGAAATTAATGAAAACAGCGAAATATTTGACAGCTAATATTGCGACGTTGCCAACTTTTGGAGTAAACCCTCTTAACTATCATGACTCACTCATTAGTTCTGTTAAATGTACATACATACTCAATAACTAGTACTAGACTAGAATGAATGGTTTTGTTTATGTAGAGCCTGAATGAATTCAGGTCTAAATGTGGAAATATCTCTTTTACGTCGACTGTACTAAATGAAGTGCAAAGTGCGCCGCAGTGTTACCCAAAGAAATTTTTATCCCGTGTGAGGGAACATTGTAATAAAAAGTATCCTTTGGGATTTAATAGGTTCTATGTATATTTACTACTACTTGCTACTACCTAATTAAAAATGGCGGCCCCGTCTTTGATCTCAAAGTGGTCGACAAACTAAAATTAGATTGCTGTGACGACTCATTTGGGTCAATGGGGAACATTCCAGAATTAAAACTCAATTTACCTACTTTACATTGCGAAAGTCCTAGAACTGATAAATTCAGATGTTGTAGGTATTATTTAAATAAATAATACCTACAACAGTAAGTAGTACTATTTCTAAGAGGAAAGAGTTCCGTAAATAACTCTTGCTTTTCATATTTAAGAAATCGTAACTTTTACTAAATATTTTAAAGTTACAAAAATATCATGATACTTTTTTTTTACATTTCGTGAGACTACTTTCTGTAAGTTCAACCATAATTTTGACAGGCTATTCATATCCGATATGGTCTAGTGGCTAGGATACCTGGCTCTCACCCAGGAGGCTCGGGTTCGATTCCCGGTATCGGAATTAATTTTTGGGATTGTATTTCTATCAACTGTAAATAATTTCAATTTCGTATTTTGACTTTTTGAAGGGGGGTGAAAATAATAATATTTATATATATTGGGTGGTCAGTGGGAAAATAGTACATTTTGATGCAAGTGCGAAAAGTTTGTAATTTTGTCACGAGTCCCTCTAGTTATGTTGGCGCGAGCGAAAGCGAGCGTTAACACTAGGGACGAGTGAAAATGACAATTTCGCACGTGTATCAAACGATTTTTTTTAATACATTTGCGAGAAAAAGGAATAAAGTAATAAATGAACAGGATGAAGCTCAAAAAACATTACGCACTAGTTCGTTAACAAACAACTTTAGTCACGCTCACTAGCTCTCAAAAAACAAAAAGCGCTCGTTCAGAAATGACAACTTTTGGCACGTTAAGGTATCGAAATGTTTACTCTTTGAGCAACTGTATTAAAAAGAAATATTCAGTATGGACTAGACCATTTTCCCCCAATTCTTTTCAAGTCCTATCCGTGAAGCAACCAAATACGATTTCGGAACAGCTGTTTCAGAAAACAAATGAATGAAAACAATGGCGTCAAGGAACAATGGTACCAACATAGACAATCGACAATATTAATGGCATGCCGTTTAAGCAAAAATAGACTATTTTTCAACGGAGTAAAAGCTCCGCCGCGTGTCATATTAGGTGTGTTGTGCTTGTAACTTAAAACAATCAGCGTTCCATGCCGCCGCGGTTGACTTCACCTGCCGGTCCACTGGACACGGAGACTTGGAATAGAACCCCAGTTCAAAATACTCCGTCCCTTTCACTCTAATAGATCGCAAGTGAAGTAAGAAAGAGACCGAGAGTGGGGTGCTATTTTCAAATCGCGGAGGAAATAGGAAAGCCTGTGTCTAGGGGGGTAAGATATCCTCATTATTACTTAACGGTTGGTGAGCATTGAAACGGTCTATTTGATACACAGGTGTATTACGACACCTATAGAGGGAATTGTATATTTTTAAGTATTACATAAATCCTAACTAATATTAAAAATGCGAAAGCATCTCTGTCTGTTACCTCTTCATGCTTAAACTGCTAGACCGATGAAAGTTATGGAAATAGAGTCCCGGGGAAGGACATCGTAGGCTATTTTTTATCACCAAAAAACGAACTTTCGCAACTTCGAAACGGCGAAGTCGCCGGCAAAAGCTAGTCCCATATTTTGATCACTTAGTACAAAATGGCAATCTTATTGAACACCAAAAGCAAATACATGCAGTCGTATCGTTAAAAAGCGATCACTTCCAGACAACCTTATCATGTGTAATAATCACTCATGTTACGTTATTTTTATCCTCTGTCAATTAATGATAAGATAAAATTATCTGATTGGAAATTAAATTGTTCTGCAAGACATTGAAAACCTATATCAGTCGTTGACATTATTACCTTCTTTTAGCTTCTACCTTCTCCGGGATAAAAAGTAGCCTGTTCCGGGACTCCAACTAGGGCTGCGTTCCGAATCGCGCTTAGAGCGCTTACAGCACCTTGCATCCTTTTTCCTCTTAGGACTCGACTTTCAAGAGGAAAAGGGATGCAAGGTGCGGTGAGCGCTCTAAGCGCGATTCGGAACGCAGCTTATGAGATGTATATAAGTTTCTTGCGTCAAATGCAGGTAGGTAAAAGTAGGTAATTACGTTTTTTGAACATATTTTACCCCTTTAGAATATTTCAGAGGATACAAATTCAAAACTATAAGTACCTAACCTATTCACCAAAAACCACAGACTAAAAACGTCTCAGAGATCGCGCGCCCGGAAACGACCCATCATTCAGCGCGTTTAAAAAAGTTGCTTTCTTTTTAAACAGAAAAAGATCTGTCACAGGCGTTTTCACGCGGCAAAAAATACATTCCTTCACTTTCGAGGTGCTTTCGAGCCATTGTCTTTTACGAGAAAAGTTTTCACATTACGAATACGTTTTCTCGGCAAATCTTGAATTGTATTCTAAATTGTAATGTATTTTGTACTAGATTTAGCGTTTTGTCAGTTGGCACATAAAATATTTTATTTAAAATGTAATCTTTATACTTTAAACGTGCTTAAGTTGTATATTTCCTCATCATCATCATCATCGTCATCATCATCATCATTTCAGCCGATAGACGTCCACTGCTGGACATAGGCCTCCCCCAAGGCATATTTCCTATTTATTTATTTATCCAAGAGATCTCAGAAACGGCTCTAACGATTTGGACGAAATTTGAAATGGTTTACGGGGGCAACAAATCGATCTAGATAGGTGCCATATCTGAAAAAACTCGGTTTTAGCTATTTTCATCCGAGCAAAGCTCGGTCGCCCAGGTACTTGAGACCGCGGACCAGGACCGAGAATAATCTTATCGTATAGGTTTCCATTAATTTAAGCCATGAACTGGAAGCAATAGTCAAAGTAGAACACACTAACGACACTTGATATGCAGTTCTAATGAATGCGGGCAAATTAGGGCCCAACATTTATTATAACTTAGCGGGAGGTCTACTCATACTTCTGGCAACATGTCTTTCGAATCTTTCGATTCAGTTTTGTAAATTACTACGAAGTTATTATTTATATTTATAGAAAGGCGACAGGTAAAAACTCTCAATATCCTTGTCAATCTTATCACATTGAATTTTCACTACATTGGAGTACTTAGTTAGTACTCCAGGGTAGTATCATAGGGCCTATGATATTACACTTATACGTAAATGAAGTAGGTATGTAGATTTAAAAAGTTGTCAATCAAATACTCATATATGAGCATATTTAAGCACAAACCAAGATGGCGTCACAGTCACATCACAATGTCCTCATCGCTTAGGCCTCGTGTCAATGTCAAAGACTGAGAGTCAAACAAATTAACACAAAAACCTTGGAATGGTAAGTAGTTAGGTAATATCAATGTATATTCTTGTCAAAGTACGAAAATAAAGCAAGTATGCTAAACACTAAATTGCCAACTCAAGTTGTAGCTGTCGAAATTTGCAAGTCGCTGATTGTTATTGCTTTTAATGGTCAAATTAGCTTGTTTTCGGTCAAACAAAGCGAAAATGAAGTGTCATTTGTAATGACAACTTGACAAAGTGTCGTTAAATAACGTAGTAAGTAAATGTCAATTCGCAGTAACGTTTAACGTTGTTTAGCTTCATTGGGTGTTATTAAAACGAGAACGAGATCCACAATGAACTGAATGATCGAAATCCCAAAAAAAACATAAAAAAGACTTGAAAAAATCATAACTCAAAAACTGTCAAAAGAAGAATGGTTCATACTTAGCATAAATCAAAACCTGAGCCCATCTGATGTAAAGGGCCCGCTTACCGTGGAAATCCGACTATGGCCTTTACTCTAGAACCAACTTGCCAAAAATTGGTATTGACAGTCGACGCGCAAAAAATGGCCAAGTGCATAAAATAGGCAGCACGCAGAAGAAGAGAATGTCCCGATATCGCGAACTTAATTAAAAAGAAAGGCGTGTTAATTTAGATTATTGTTTATTGATATAAAAAATAGTTTAGAACAAACGACGTCATTGTCGGAAAAGGGTAAGTATGCGGGCTGTTGACCTCGATGCCAGTCCATATCCACGTGCGTGCGTTTTATCGATGCCTATAAGTCAACAACTGACGTTTTACCTTATCAGGCAATTCCTGTAACGATTACTCGTATTTTAGAAAAAACTGCTTTGTTTCGTTTAATCATGGGCATTCATGATTCATCTAGAAATGCGCGTTTAAGTATATCTAGCTTCGCTGCCTGAAATTAATTCTGGAAGGAAATTGTCTAAACTTCTAATTCCAGGCGTTGAAGTAAACAATGTGTAAGTAAATATAAAGGTGTAATTATTTATATACGTTTTTGTTTATTAATAAGCCCCGTGATATTCTTTTCTATCTGACTTTCAAAGAATATTTTTTAAATACTACCTTTATTTAGCTTCAATTTGTCTGGGCTTTGTCATTATGTAGAATCATTACTATGTAGAAACTCGAAACTTAGAGGATATTGACACAGAAAATACCAGCTAGTTGCTTACTGACTGATTTATCAAGGGCGATGCAAATTCCGGATTTAATATTGTACTAAGGTTCAAGGCAAGTCACAGCACATTATCGAGTTTGTCTCTCACTTGGCATTACGTCAGGTCTAATTTAATCCTTCAATGAACTAAGGAATCTATTAGTAGATTTCATGATTAGATCTATTTTAAGTATTCAAAAAGTTCCCCCAATGTTTGACATTACAAAACTTGTAAAATCATAATAAATGGTTGGCACGTTTGCTATAATGCAGTTTCCAATTAAAATCAAATAGGTAAACCATTCGCATAGTTATTGCAACCATTGCTCCCCCATTATTTACAGTGCGACACTCCATTACTTCAACGAAGGGTTATAAATTAATCAGTTATTAAATTGTACAAGAGCGATTGCAATTTGTGTAAAGTGTAGCTTGCCCGGGGCTACGGAGGAATCGTGTTAGCTTGTTGGAAACTAAAAAGTCTGCGAGGACTCTATAGAAAGAGAAACAAGCGAATGTGGCTGGGGTTCTGTTTTATTTTCAAATATCTATTTAAAGTAATCTTTAACATCGTAGAATACACATTAGTGACCAGTAGATACTTACAATACAACTATGAAGTTCACTATTTTTTATAGTTTAATTTTGGGGATAACAGACGCATTGCGAAATGACTATGGGAGGTACTAAGGTAGACTTTTTAAATTAACGCATGTAAAAATTATATTGGAATGTTGGGAAATATAATAGTCAACCGTATTATAATCAAGACATGTTACAAATAGATAGGTACAAAAAAAACATTAATAGAGAACCGTTACCAAAAATATGCACCATTATATAAACGTGTATATTGAAAATAGACCAATGCTTTGAGCAAGGAATCCTAAAAACCCCTATGCCGCAGGCAAAGACTTGCACAGCAGATACGTTGAAAAAGCTTTCATGGGAGCAGCAAAAGAACTATGAAAGTTGCTTTTTATGTCGACAATATTGTAAAGACGGGACCGGCCATGTGGAAATCTGCACGAGGATGTTATTTAAGATGCTAGTCTACAAAACATGACAAGATAATAATTGACTTTTATACTCTATGTGTATGTAAGATGTACTAGAGGTAGCAAAGGCTTTAGGCTTGTGATATTCATCATATTCATATTATGACATCGTGCATTGGTGTGGTCACGCATGTTGTATATTTTTTTATGACTCATCATAAAATAATATTGTCTAAAATGCTAAATATGTACTTAGTAAAAAGTAATAATTGTTTTTTGGCAACACCGACACTAAAGAAGACGACATCTAGAATAAAATAATTAAGTACAAGCAAATAAAGTAATAAATATATGAAAATACGTGTCATATCATTTCATTAGGTACGTTAACATGCCACATGTCCACAGCACGATAACGGATGCTTCATCTGATAAGATCTACACCTATACAATCTCATTTCAACTGGATCTATTGTAGTAACCGATATTCAAAAACATTTTGCTTGAACCTAATTATGACCAGATTATACCGGTAACTTTCATATCTCAGTCACCTTTAGAAATGTGACTAAATGTCAACATGAGCACTAAATATATCAAATCACTTTAGTTTTTTTACACACTAAATATCGGCTGACGCAATCCATGCTTCTCGTATTTTTATTGTCAAGTCATAGGTACTTCATGGTTTAGTTGGGTGAGCCATGATCCACTGTTGCTTCATTTTCCGCTATCAACCTGTTTCAACTGGTATTCATAGTCAATATCATTATTCAGGACCCAATCCTTCAAAGGTTTATTGACTGACCATTTAGCGTGAATTAAGTAGTTGCCTTTTTTATTTGCATCAGTATCGAACTACAAGCGTGTATGCTTTGCTGAACTATAGGAGTCCAGAATAGCAGCAACTTAGATTCTATTGTAATTTTATATTCCAAAGACCTTGAAACTCCGTAAGTTGGCATCAGATAATGGACCTTTCCAGCTCCAAAATTAAAATAATGCCATTATTAATTCTACGTAGGCGTTGATTGTAACTACGTCCTTTAATAATGTTTTTAGGGCACCGTAACATTGGATTTATCACGGACATGCATAATAACCACAATCGAAACGCGTATCGCCTCTCATTTCCGTTGCTTTAAGGAATAAAAAAGCCACAAAAACATAATTATAACTGCCATTAAGAAGCGGTTAAACAACGTGTGGCCCGCGGTTTCGTGCGCTTTGATATTGAATGTTACTTGCTTAATTATTGAAGTTATTAATTCGATAATAAAACTTGTGAGAATTTATAGCATTTTTATGACTTCGCTCAGTTTGAACCCGGAAATAAAGTTGAAATCGTCCTCATTTTGACTACCTTCAGGAGTTTACCACTATTTATTTATTTATTTCAATAAGACACGCCAACAGCATACATATTCAACTTTAACATAAACACTTAAGGGCAAGATCTATTCCGATATGTATGCCTATAACAGGCATGTACAACATTCTCTAAATAGTTACATGCAACATCTTACTTAATATTGATTAAATAAAGGCATAAGGTATAAATAAGGGTATGAAATGGTAAATTTAGAAAACAGTTACAACATTACAAAAAAAGGCTACCTAAAAGAGATATTGGACATTAAACAAAAAGAAAAGCTCTACATGCGAAACGACGACAGCACCCTACTTACAAAAACATCCAACGGATCATGGAATACGTCAACATCAGGAATTATAGCATTTAATGTATTTAATTCATCACAAATACGATAAGTTGGTGAGTTACGTCCCAAGTTAGTCCTAGTAAAGGGAAGCTTGAATATACTTGTAATAGCTTTTCTAGGAACTATCTAAATACTACACTCACTATCTAAATTATATTCTAAAGAACCAACTAAATATTGTTAAATTTAACAGGAAACGAAGATTTCTAATATTTCTTTTTATATCTTTTATATGAACGTAACTTAACGAACGAACTTTACGAACTTTAAAAAGGAATGCCCGAACATTGCCTTGAGCTGAAATGCGTGGAAGAATGAGAGGGAGGCCTTTGCCCAGCAGTGGGACAGTGCAGGCTAGATAAAAAAAAATGAACGAATTATTATTTTACTCAACAGCGGCATCAGATAAAGATGATCTAAAATATACCTCGTTTATTTGATTAAAATTACAAAATTAAACATCTCACTATTCCCCTTTGCCTCAGCTCCGATCCCCACTGCCCTCTGGCGGACCACATACGGAGATTTTAATTGGAAATTGGCCCTCTATTTGTAAAGCTCACAGCCTTGTAGGGCTTCACGCTGTGTGGTCACCCTATCTTTTTTACTTTTTAAACAATTTGTAGGGCCACTACGACTTTGATTGGATAGCCGTTGAATCAATTGAACTATTCATTATAAATTAGATCGACTTGAAAGTTGAGGAACTTTACAGGTAGCAGTTTTGAGCTATCATACACTCAAACGCAATGAAAACGGGTCACTTTCTATAGGATTTTCTATACAAAGTGAGCCGTTTTCATTGCTGTTGAGTGTATGTCACCATGGAATGGAATATGATACCAGTAGCTTGATTGACAGTCGTTAAACATGCGATGTTGTTAATTAGAACTTGTAACACCATACAAATTAGCTGACTCGCTCCAATAAACATAAATTATTGCTAAGTATTAGCACATCACGTTTTGTTTGCTTGTACAGTTTTGTAATGCTGAGCCAAGCCCAAATGTTTTTGTGTCACCATGCCGTTGATGTACCTATTACATGTCATATTGTATTATGTTATGACAACCATTGTAATTAATACATGTATACTTAATGCTTAGTCGGTGAAAACGATACGCATACAGTACATTTACAGCCCGGACTAAAGCTAAAAGAAATTTATTGTTTTTTTGATGAAGACTGATAATGTTTGGCTCCTTAATTAAACTTAATGAATCAACTTGCGTAAGCAGATATAAAAGAGCACAATAAATAAAGTTAGGTTAGCAACTATTTGGCTATTTATTAATCTGTGGTTAGGTACATTGAAACAATCTATTTGTATTGACCAAAAGGTGTGATAAGAATTTGCAAGATTGATGGTGCCTGGAACTGAAACCATGATGAGGAGAGAATAAAAGGAAGAAAGAATATCTACGCGTGTCTGCACTGCACTCTGTTGGGAAATGTACACACAACGCAATTTATAAATGTTTATTATACTGTTATAATTGGAAAGTCCTCAGTGTGGGAAACTATGTCAGAAAGTATATTAGGGCTTCCAGTTCCGTGTCAAGGGTGCTCGAATGTGTAAACGGAGATATGCAAATGCCAAGTGCACAAGCGGTAGCCATAGATGTCACAGATAGTGATATATCTCTGTTCGTTGCCTTGTATTTCTCAACAACATTAACTAATGTACACGCAGTTGTAATTTATGATCCCTGTATTGTAGATGTTTAAAACTGTTTATCACCACTACTTAGTGCGAACATAGTATAAATACTTAATTATTGCAAGTCAATACAAAACCGTCCATGATGCTCATTTACATAACTAGTATTTTTCAAGTTCAAGTGTCAAAACCCAAGGTCAAACGGCAATATTCGCAATGTCTTCTTCATTGGTCATCGCTTGAAGGAGCACACTCACCTTTTTGGTTTCAGGCGTTTCATAAAAACTCCGAACATTTTGCTGATCTTGGATGATGGATGAACGATCCGTGCACGACAAAGGTATCACGAAGGAAAAGCACTTTCACGCACTTCTTAAACACTACGATCACTAAACAGCACTAATTCTAAATGGTTATTACCTAACGAGAAAAGTTTCTAACACTACGTATACACAAACAACACTCGGGTCTAGTATCTAGACTTATCAATCTAAAGTGATAGCAATAAATCATTGACTTCCGTTTCCTACCATTGACATCCAATCACAAGAATTAATAATTGCACCGTTACTAGATAAGATAGACAAAGCCTGTTCCTGTTAGAACATTGCGATTGCTGACCTAGACACAGTGACAGCTCCGTTCTACATTTCGAGCATCTTTAAAATCGATAAAAATCCATAATTACATAATAAATCTCCTCAGAGCACTTGGCTGAGCTGTGCACACACGATAACATCCTGAATAGAAGTTCTATTCGATTTTGGGGATTTTGTTCATACGATTGATCATTGTTACATTTATAAACAAACAAACCGAGCTAACGTTGGACAGCGAGCGTCTATTCGTCAGCACAGCCCGATTGCAACTGAGTTTACACTTTGCTGAGTTATCGCTCGCTTTGTCGAGCGAGGCGGGCGGCCAACAAACACCGTCAGGTGCGGCACGGTCGATCAGCTGCTCGCGAAGCGCCATCTTAGTTTGACGACAGCGCCATCTCTCCGTGACCTTTAGAACCTGCGACCTTTTGTGTCACGGCAAATCTCGCGAACTTGGCAATTGCACTCACTTCGCGATTTCGACTGATAAGAAATAGAGGTACATATTTATTGTGAATAAAGTTACAAGAAATGGTTGTTGCTTTACAAAATCCAATAACCTCCATACTCCAAATTCTTAACTCACCTGAACTAATACGAATACTTACGATCCTACCGTTTGTGTCGCAAAGAATTTCTAAACGTTCTTTGTTCACTCTAGTTATACAGATTTTGTCATTCAACTACTTAGTTAACACTTGTATAAATATTTTTGGGCACAACGAACTTTAAGTAGGTATGTACAGTCGCCATCAGATAAATAGCTGAGCAAACAAGATGATCATAAATAACTGAACACGACTAAATTGTTAAGATATGTTAGAGTAGATGTAGTATATTTATGATACCTTTGTGTGCTCAGCTATATGTGCTCGCGACTGATCGCAGGCCTTGGAAACCACCTTGAGAGTTTCGTATTTTAAATACCATAATTTCACCGTTAAGTATGTGAGCATCGGTGGTTCAGTGGTAGAATGCTCGCCTGCCACGCGGGCGGCCCGGGTTCGATTCCCGGCCGATGCATCCTTTTTTTTTTCTTTTTCTTTTTGTTTCAAACTAGCTACCCGGTCCGGCTTTACACGACCAGACCTATGAGCGACCAAGACTTAATAAAGAAAAATAGTCTCAAAATTACATATTTTCTTTACAAAACTTTCTCTTGACACTACAAACTTTCAAATGACAAATTAAAAAATCAAAAATCAATCACCGCCTTCGAACTCCGATAGCCTGCAAAGTCAATTTTGGGTCGGTTCACTTGACACCGACTTTGCACGCTACCGGAGTTTAAAAGGCAGTTTTATTAATTGAAAAAAAAGAAGTTCCCTCATTTTCTCATGCTTTCCATTATCTGAATTGAAACAAATTAAAATGGGACCAATCCTACATTTTTGAAGAACCGCCTTCAAACTCTGAAAGTTTATACCTAATCCTAAAAATATAAAAGTTTTCATTTTTGTTTTCAAGCTGAAACCCCTCATATCGAAAGATGCTTTAAAACAAGTCTGTTTTGCTCATTTTCACTCACTGATGTCGTACGTGGACTAATTTGGGGGAACTCCACAGAGTCCAGCAGAGTTCTGATCCTGCAGAAACGCGCCGTGCGCACGTTACTTGGGTTGAAATCTAGAGAGACATGTAGGGGTGCTTTCTCAGCGCAACGTATATTGACTCACTACTCACTGTACATTTTTGAAGTTTTATCATATGTAAGGAATAATTTGTCCATGTTTGCGCGTGTTGATATTCCCGGCGTGCCTGCCACTCCGCCGCACAGGATGCCTGAGGACAATTCCACGTCGCATGGCTCTTGCCGGGAAGAACCCACGAGTTATCGGTCCGTCTTACTACGAGCGTCTACCCGCACAGCTAAAAAGTGAACCGTCTGACGCGGTGTTTCGACGTCAACTTAAGAACCTTTTGTTGGAACATCCGTTATATTCTGTTAAAGAATATATGGACTTAGATTTATAAATTTGTAATATATAATTTGATATACCAATTGTACCATTAATCCTATTACTTGTTAACATTATTTCTTATTTTGGTATGAAAAGACGATCCCAACGGTGAAACATTTTATTCCTGATTTACATTTTATTTTTATTTTGTATGTCTGACAATCTCAATGTGAAATTCTCTTATTTTGACATGTAAAATATGCTGTAATTTGATATTGAGAAATAAATGTCTATGTCTATGTTATTTTGACTACAGTTTCAGATTTTTTTAGATCAGCGCACGTTACCTACTATATTTTTTTCTACTCCTTGGGAATTTTACATTCTGGATCAATTGCGTGGAAGAAAAAAATATTCGGTTCAGTAGTTTAGCGTATCAAATAAACATACAAACTGTTTCATCTATTAAATACCAGTAACTACTTAAAATTAAATGTCTATCTACTTTTATCCTTTTTATACTTCAACCAATACACTATGGAGTGAAAGGGACAGCATGCTGGACAGTATCAAGTATCAAGAAATGATCGCACTGCTCCCCTACGGTTCCGGTAATGGCACCCCATTACAAGGGTTGACCTTGGCATTCCATCCCCTTCCGTAATGTCACCCTTGAAAGGTCAGTTACGTTGTCGAAAAAACATTTGTTTCGGTTAGTTAGGTATCTTAATTACTGATTAAGTATTAAATTCCACTAACATTATTTAGCATTATAATAATTTATTTATTTATTTCAAAGTTATTGCACATTTTAATAAAACATATCCGTTGTTTTTTTTTTGCATAACGCTTGTCTATTTTTGGTCACGACCTAATTTCACCTGCTGTCAAAAATAACTTCAAATTAAAACCGTTAGTTCAAACGAGTATAATTAGGTACCTACCATATTACCTATTTGCTCATACTATTCAGTGCAACAAAAATTTGTACCTATCAAAGTACATTTTTTTTAATTATATAGTTTAAAGTTATCGCAAATAATCACTATCTACATTTCTATCGATTCGTACAGTACATAAATACTCCAAGTTATCGTTTTTAAAGAAATTTGAACGCATATGATAGAATGGTTGCCCGGGGGTGTAAATATGTCCAGTGCTATGGCATTATAGTGTCAGTTACGATTGGTATCGATTTTATATTTATCCGTATTATCGATCGGAGATCGAGTCCCATTGAAAATATTGAGAGATCGCCGGATAAAAACTTTTGAACGTGCCGAAAGATTTTGCTAAGGATAAAAAGACTTGAATAGAGCCATATAGAGCTTAGAAAAGATAGGTTATTTTACTAGTGGTTCTGAGAGGTGTAGACTCGCTAATTCTTCGCTAATTTTTGTATAGAATGCCGTTTAATAGAACCGAAACCGGTACCGGGTCACGAAATTTCACGAGAATCAAATCCTTATTAATAAGTATGGCTTGTTATAGTGTAGACGAATTTATTCTCGGAGATGGCTAACATATAAAATGCAACTGTGTTATGTTAATAATAAAATACTTAACTGTTAAAAAGGAAAATTTGTACCTAAAATGTACCTAGTATTGATACTTTTTAAACTAAATGATGTGTAAATCTAAATCAAAAACAATTATGTAAATAATGATTGTTGTGTTGACATTATCCAATAATTATAACTAGTTTTAATACGTATTTACTTTAAGCTATAGAAATAAAATTCAAATGACATGTAAAATTGTACAATTTTATAAATAAAGTATCTGAATCTGAATCGGTTGAAAATTGCAATCCGTAGAGGAGAACAAACGTCCTGAATGACACATGAAAGCATTTTTTTGCCAAGCTCGCTAGGCCGGTAAAAATTGGAGCTCACATAACTGAGCTAAGATTATATAAAAAAATATAACGTATACTACCTATTGAAACCTCAATTCCGCAATTCTTTATGACCAAAATTATTTTCGTAATTAATTACTCTTTTCATTATTATTGAGCTGTATTGTCAATAATAAAATCTTCACGAAAAATATCTTCACCTAAACTTCTCGCTGGTAGTGAGGTAAAAAATTGTGTGTTTGACTCCTCGACAGGAGTAATTTCGGCCAAATAAAATAACGTATTTTGTACAAGTAATAAATGTTCTTCTTCAATAATTGAGTCCAATAATTGTGATATAGCACTCAAGATGATGTGATTTGAGAGCTTGTTGCAAATTGAAACAAAATTACAACTCTTTTTATCCTTTTACCCTTCTTATTATTATATCACTTCCGCTTCGACGATAGTGCCGTGATGAAGAGGGGCTTCCGTCTTCTCTTCCAAACTGGACGAACTGACATCTGGTGGCGGACGGTTCATGACGTTGTGTTTCAGCTTCTGGACCTGATCAGCCCCATCTACCACATCATTGAGTTTTTCTAATTCATCATCTTCCAGGTCCTTGATGGCGCTGGCCCACTTGCCGTGGCTGTTCAGGCATGTCTCCTCGCATTGTGCCAAGGCCAGAAAAATGTTCGTTGAATTCGAGCCGGCGCAAATCTCGACTTCGTTGCAGCTTCGAGTGTCGTTGTCGAACGTGAACGCCGTATATGTCTCGCTCGTACTCGTCTCGTTCGTATACGTTTCGCTCGAATTTGTCTCGCTCGAATTCGTCTCGTTCGTACTTGTAGTGCAGCTGGTGTCAATTTCTCCGTAACATACGTCGTTGACGTGCACTGCAATTTGAAAAAGTTGGGCAATTGATTATGTATTGTATCAGCACTGATTACTGACAGGTTAATCCCCGTAATCTGTGGTTACAAAGTACTTTATAACCTAGTCTTGTGATGTCATATTTTATGGATGGCTGTCGTCATTGCGTCCCTTATACAAGACTGGATGTTTTTCAATTAAATGGTTACTGTGGCCTATATATGTATATAGGAATCATTACATAGAAATCGTTGCCAGCCCAACGACCAACATTGAGAGAGAAAATGCCTCTATTCTCATAGGTACCCCCTTACAAGAACAGAACAATGCGAGCTATTTGGCGACCGGTATTCAGGATATAAGCCACTTTCGAGTTGGCCTGAAGCGACTACTTATGCAGACTATCAAAAGACGAAAAGTTACCGATCTGGGTCATATATTTAGGCACTCCTGATATGAGATCCTGCAGCTTATAATGATGGGCAAAATTGCCGGCAAAAGATCAGTCGGCCATAGAGAGAAGTCGTGGTAGGGTAGCGCAACATACGCGAGTGGACTGGGATCACAAGTGCCGCGGAACTTTTCAGTATCGCCAAGGATCAAGGAGGAAGGGCAAAGTATGCAGAGCTGACTGCCAACCTTCACTAGTTGGAGAGGCACCAGAAGAAGAAAAGATTTAGGATATACCGAATTGCGATATCGGAAAGGCTTACCAATAACTTCTTCACTTTCAGCAGGGTCTTCGTGACTACTAGGTTGTTCCTTTGGCGGTTCGGGTGTGCCGCTTGGTCTGAACAGTTTCCCGATGCAGAGGTCGGAGCACTGGTATTCGTCCTTGAACAGGTTTTCGGAGGGGCATCCTCGCCAGATGTCCAGCTCGCAGCGGGAGCCAGGCTTGCTGTAAGAGAAGACTGGCGTCGGCGGCAGACCGCAGTCGCTGCGGTTCAGGATCCCGAAGCAGTAATCTTCTGGTACTGGGATAAATTAGTAAGTGCTTTAATATTGATTGACTTTGCGGGTTAAACCTACTCGTATGTCTCCAAAAGCAAAAATAGTGATAGGAGGCTCAAGTGCCTGTCAAAAAATGAGCTTCGCTTCGTGGAGTTCAGTTATCGCGTTCCCACGAGAAATATCCGTTTTCTGGGATAAAAGTAGCCTACCTATGTATGTCCTTTCCCAAGACTTCAACTATCTACATACCAATTTTTATCTTAATCGGTCCAGCGGTTTAAGCGTGAAGAGGTACCTACGACAGACAGACAGAGTTACTTTCGCCTTTGTAGTACTACTACAGCCTATTTGAGCCCTACTGCTGGGCACAGGCCTCCTCTCAACACGGGAGGGTTTAGGACTATTAAGTACTTATGGATATGGAACCAAAACTGGAAATATATAAAAAAGGTCCATTTTATAGTGCAATTAAAATATACAACAAACTCCCGACAACATTGAAAGCAGAAATTAATGACAAAGTCCTTCTAGCGAAATTGAAGAGACTCTTATTAAAAAAATGTTATTATACAATTTTAGAGTTTATGGAAGACGATAATGTAGATACTATATAGGTTATTATAATTCTAAGTTTGATATGTATACCTAAGAGTATCGTATATTGTGTCGTTTTTGGTAAGATCGGTACATACTTGCCAATATATGCCATACCCTGCCAGGGTCCATGTACTCTACTATATTTACTAATTATTTAAGATCTAATGTTCCTACATTAAGAAAAATGTATATGGTTGCATTGAATAAATAAATAAATAAATAAATAAATATGGATTAATCATAAGTCAGTAAAAAAGTACCTAGTTTTTTTTTCTCTAGCCTGTTTGAATGTCCTACTGCTGGGCAAAGGCCTCTCCCATGTTTTTCCAATTCCCTCTGTCTTCGGCTATTGTTGGCCAGTCACTGGAGAACATGTCCAGGTCATCCCGCCATCTCCGCCTGGGCCTTCCCCGCCGCCGGTGGCCATCATGTGGCACTCATCGAGTAAATAGAAGCCCATCTCTCTGGGTGCATTCGGATGACATGGCCAGCCCTGGCAGTTTTGTGTCCCTCGTCGGCTATTTTTGTTTGGGGGCGTAGCGTAGTGTTCCGCACACGATCCGTTCTTTTAACACCCAGTATGCTACGCTCCATAGCCTAGCCTAACCTAGATATATTACACCTTAAATTATAGTAAAGTATCTTACCTGCTTGCACGTTTGTAATATATAAAATAAGTATCAAATTGTGAAATATCATTGTTACATCACATTTTAAAATTAAAACCATGCTACAACGCTACAATCCAACATAATCTCAAATTCTTAATTAATGTGAGAAAACGATAAAACTCGTTATTTGCAATTAAAAACTGTTTAACATGTTCATAAACTTCAGGATTCGTTTTACGATTAAAATATAGGTACGAGTACCTACCTGAAAATAAGGTACTTAGTGATATGAAATGAAAAGTGCAAAAAAGAAGACTGCATCGGCCGGGAATCGAACCCGGGCCGCCCGCGTGGCAGGCGAGCATTCTACCACTGAACCACCGATGCTTATGATGATTCCTTCAAAATATTGCATTACTATTCAAAACCGTTTTTCTAATCTATAAAACGGTATTGATTTCAAGATGACCCATAAAACGGTATTGATTTCAAGTTTTTTATTTTTATTATAATATATATTTTTATAATCAAAAAGGACATCCGAACCACATAATATTATGTGGTTCGGATGTCCTTTTTCTTTCCAAGAGTGTTTCTTTATGTTTTATAGGAATATGGAACGTGTTCCATTATCTTCAGCAAAGATTTAAAGTTAGTTAGCCTATGTCTTCAGCCATATTATCATGTACAAAATGTATACCTATTTTTATGCACACGCAGATAATTGTTTTTTTTTTCAATTGTATTTTGTAGTTTTTGATATAGGTATCTACTTCGAGAAGAAATCATATCGTACTGTGTGATGAGTGAAATAAAAATAAAACTTAAAATACAATTTTTTATAGATTTTATGCACATAAAGTGACATCTCTTAATGCCTGAATGTACTAATTTCCTCACAAGCAAACATACTTGAAATGTAACCAAATAGTACGCAAGATGTTGAATAGATGGCGTTGTAAGCAACTAATTCTGTGCGTCGCACTTTGTCAACAGATGGCGTATTACTGCAAGTTGGTAGACAAAAAGAGTTACAAAAATAAAAGTACCAATAAATAGTCTTATCGTCGTTTACTTCAGTATTCTTAGCAATAAAGCGATTTCTCTTTAAATTATTATTTAATAAATATTATTCTAGAATTGTTCTTTTCTTTTAAATCAGGAGATCTCAGCAAGTTCATGGTTTTGGCACATTTGTTCGAGTTTATTTCTAATTAGACATCGTCGTCGTGTTCGTCTTTGTTCTTCTTACGAAGCTTGGCCACCGCGATCCCAACAACACTCAATATAACCTGAAACAAAAATGATTTCACTTGTTTACAACTTTTTATGAGAACCAAGGTATTGTAAAAATAGACGCAAAGTCACTGCCTAAGGGGACATAAGTAATATTTGAATGTAACTGACCTCTAAAATGATGAAACCAATGACGACATGTAGCTCCAACGCTGCACTTTTGAAGAGATCCACTTCCAGAAGCTGCTTGCAGCCGGACTTGTAGTACTCTCTTCTCGATTTGCACCACTCCCGCTCTTTCTCCTGGAGTATCTCGGGGCGGGAGGGGTCATAGCTCGGGCAGCAGGATATTGGGACCTCGGGGGTGAAGTAGATGACGTTGTTCAAGAGACGGTAGTCCTCGGGGCCGTTCAGGCCGCAGCATTGTACCTGGAGGTGGAAAGGAAATACGGAATGACTTTTCACAACACAAATACTCGGAAGATAGAGTCTGTGTCGGTGAATGCGGAGCCGACATTCGTTGCGTGCAGTTTTAGGCGGTATTCACATGCCCGGGAGGCCTTGGTCCTCCGGCAGAAAGAAAGAAAGTTGCTCAAAAGTATACATTTCGATACCTGTTTAACATGCTTTGTCATTTCTGAACGAGCGCTTTTTGTTTTTTGACAGCGAGTGAGCGTGCCTAAAGTTGTTTTTCACGAACTAGTGCGTAAAGTTTTTTGAGCTTCATCCTGTTTATTTGTTTCTTTTTCCTTTTTTTCGCAAAAAATGCGATTTGATGATACACGTGCGAAATTGTCATTTTCACTCATCCCTAGTGCTAACGCTCGCCTTCGCTCGCGCATACATAACTATATATAGGGACTGAAAAGGGGAATAAAATGACAAACTATTCGCGCTTGCATCGAAATGTACTATTTCCTAGCGTAAAAAAACACGCAGAGTACCATATACTTGTTGTGCTGTACTTTACATGAAAAGACCATGGCTAATTAATTTGGAAGTTGTCTCAGTGAGAACCAACTTTGACAACTTTTCAAGTTGATCAAATCAATGCGTTTGTTTGGACGTTGCTATTCAACTCATGAGGAATTTAAGAGTTACTTATCTCATTCAATATGGCACAAACGAAGGATTCATTTCTTTAAAAAAAGGAACATGGTAGATCTAGTAAAAGTTCAATAGCTATTCGGATATGAAAACATGTGCATAGTGTATGGTATAATAGTATAGATAATATTTTTTTCGTGCTGAAACCAGAATACACTATTTTTTATCAATTGGCAATTTAATGATACTTCTCGCAAACATCATTATCGGTTATTCTCGAACCTCTACCGACATCTAGCGACATAAGTGTCACTTACTTCGCTCTGTATCTTCGACCACAGCTTGTGTTGCCGAGAGTTTTGCTCGAGGGCTAGTCGGAAGGAGTCGATGAGGCCTTTCTCCAGATTCTCCTTGTCATTCTCGGACACCACCAGCGTGGATGATGCGATGATCAACTGTATCACAGCGAGCACGATGAGCACTATGCTGGTCTGCAAAATGAAAAACAAAAAAATTAAAAATACCTAAAAGAAAAGTGCTTGACCTACGCTTAATACTCGTAGAGTCGTCTAAAAGAGCGAAGCATCTGCAATGTATGGTAATTCAAAGATGTGTGTGTGTGAAAATTGTGAATATTATAATCATCATTTCAGCCGAAAGAGTACGACGGATGTCCTCATTTCTGATTCACCGATACACATGAGATACGTGTCGTGACGATATGTGCAATGTCGAAATTTTCAATAATGTCGATAGGACGTGGCTAAGCGAGTGCTTTGGTTGTTACAGCCACTCTTCCCGTCATATTTGTTGATGATATGATTGCACAAAAATCCTGAATACATGTTTAGATTACCTTGAGTATGAAAAAGACGACCGGAATTGATTTTTCAGTGTTAACCACTTGACCCTTTTTGAACTATTTGATTTACGTAGTTCCTTTCAGCTGAAAATGTCCAAGCTATCAGACCTGCCACTCGCCACCATCGCGTGATATGCTACACGTCCACTGAACTTGAAGGCTTATAATTAGTTATCCAAGGTTCTTACCCTTAGCATTACCATAAAATAAAGTACCTACATTTTGTCTTTAAATTATTTTTTTACGACCTCACGTTATCTTAATAAGAAATGGTTTTTATCACTGTTCCATGATTGCACATTTTATAGTTTTATTCTACTTTTATGCACGTAAGGTAAATAACAAATATTTTGTTGCCGACGCTGATTAGCATGGTAGCTAAAGGAGTCGCTGAAGGTTTTGTTAAATTTACCGAGACATTCAAATATTTTAAGATCATTCGCATAGTTAAAAACTTTTTCATATCCTTTGTCTTCATGTCGGCCAGCAAAACTAACAAATAAAACTAGCTAACCGTGCGTGGGGACAACAGCCCAAACTCCCTCATCATGAGAGCAGGCCAGTGAGACGCAGACCAGCAGTGAGACGTAAATAGGCTGATGTGGTGGTGGTGGTTGCTTCATGGGCCACAGTGCACTTACGTATAGTATCGGTCTGTTCTTCTTAGTGAAGACGGCAACCAAAGAGTAGATGCACACGGAGAGCACGGTGGCTGCAGTGACGCACACCACTATGAGCGCCGCGATCCTCCCTGACTGCTCCTTCGCGAAGGCCTTCGCTGCCAGAGCCGCGAGGATCGACAGGACAATCACGCATATTGATTTGAGCTGGAAAATTCCATAAAATTAAAGCAGATGCACGTCTGCTCTGATGCTCTGTCTCTTACGATTGCTCTTCGCTGTGTGTGATTGAAAATTTTAGACTGCTTAGTGCTTATTTCCTCGAGTTCAATACATCTTTACGAACTAACAATGACATCATTTATTTATTTATTTATTTAAACTTTATTGCACATAAAGAAAACTTAGTGTACAAAAGGCGGACTTAATGCCTTGAGGCATTCTCTACCAGTCAACCTATAGGCAAAGCAGAAAAAAACAGAAAGCATTGAACTACTTACTGCGGTCAGAACGTCTAAAATCCCGTACACGACAGTAAGAACTTTAATCCAAGTGGCTTTCGAGACATGGCACTTAATCTTCTTCCTTTTGCCAGACCTCTCCAACTGCAGAGGATCGACTTTTTCAAGCACCGGCGGAGCGACCACTTGGGAAGTAGCTGTAGAAGATTTGAAAGAGTTTTAGGGCTTCGTATGATATTAATTAGAAAGAAAACGAGTGGTAATGGTGATAAAACGGTAGTAATACCTAATGCAAGGTCCGTAAGGATGACTGCTCATCTTTCTTAATGACCATTCCATATTAATTGCTAACCTCTCGCCAAACAGCAGTCAGTGCTGCACTGTTGTGTTCCGGTAAGATTAGAGTGTAAGAGAGCTGATGGGAAATCACCAACATATTAAGAGGCTCTCAATCTTGGTCAAAGAATTGATTGGCAACGCATTCGCGACCTTATAATTCCTTATGTCCATGGGCCATAAGATCTCTTACCATCAAGTGGCCTGGGTGCTCGTTGGCCAACAGATTTCATAAAAAATACTCCTTTGGTTTTTCATTTTCCTCATTACCCTAACTTTAGAAAGTGCACATGTGGGTTTCTGCATGCATAACTTAATGAAAACATCCAGTCAACCTTCACTACAGTAAAAATATTGCCCCTTAGTGTGATAATGGTGCTGGTCTGTGTACAGTTTATTTTTGGTTGTGTTCTCAAAGTGAAGTGGTGAAGTGGTAGAGATCTTCTACTATCTAAAGTCCCGCGCCTTCACATTTCAAAACGCTTCAATGTATTTAAAAAGCACCACCAATACTCTCATACATGTGTGCGTACTGAGACAGCCATCAACTATGCGTTGAGAGTGTTGGTGATGCTTTTTAAATAATAATAAAAAGATTGAAGCGTTTTGAAATGTGAAGACGCGGGACTTTAGATAGTAGAAGATCTCTATGTAACATAGGATGTTCTGTACTCCTCCTTTTTAAGTTGTTTTTTAAGCTGGATTGTCAAATAAATTAATTTACGTCACACCAGGCCGAAAAGCGGGATTTACCGCCCTTGGGCGCTACGAAAAATCCCTCTTCACGGCCAGGTGGTGACGTAAAATCGTATACTAACCACGGGCGGTCGTAAAGAAATCCTCAGACCGCTAGATTATAGCCCTCGCCTCCAGCTCGGGCCTCAATTACCCGCGATCTGAGACTTTCTTTACTTGACCGCCCTAGGTGTGTAATGTACTATTACAATACAACTGGAGGCTTATACGAGCTGCATAGGAATCTAGGAACATAATGGAGGTTCATCCTTCTAAGGAAAGTTCCTTATCTCTTTTCAGATAAACCAAAATTCAAAGCCTTCAATGTGACGGTTTAGGTTGTCAAATGAACCCAACTGCGAAGCAATTCGGGATACATCTAAGTAAAGTCCTAAATCCTCGCTGGATTCGCCTAAGGCCATTCGTCCTTACCATTTTTTGTGATTGGATGTAGTAGGTCCACCATATGTGTATGGCGGTATGGGCCCAGATCAGAGATCTCATAGATTGATGCAAGTGATAGCTTTGAAAAGTCTTGCAGATTCCAATGGAAGATGTGTCTATTGTTATGGCTATGAAAGGTCTTGAAGTGTCAATTGCAATGGCTGTGAAAGCGAAAGATGTTGAAGTGTTTACGTATTGTAATGAATGTAATATGTAGCTGTGGAATGTCTTGAAATGTCTATTGAAATTCTGTGAAAGATGTTGGAGTGTCTATTGCAATGGCTGTGAAAGTGTTTATTGTAATGGCTTCGGAATTACCAGCTTACCAGGCTGAAACGGGAGCCATTTGGGTGTAATTGAGTCTGTTGTACCAAGCAAAAGAACAGCTTTAAGCATTGATTGCATTAAGAGAGGCCACTTGGAGACTTAGATTTCTACTGTTACATTTAGGTAGGTATTTTGTAAAAATTTAAACAATGCCATAAGTCGGTTCATCATCATCACCCAGTATACTATGCACACAAAACTACTTTACAATCAGCAACATGTTTACATAATATTGTCAATATAAACATAGGAGTCTTATATTGACAATATTATTATTAGATTAAATTTAAATCAATTTTCCTCATAGGGACTTTATAAGAATAGTATAAAAAGTAGATATAATAAAATTTCAATGTTGAAATACTTTTGTTAAATAAGAAATCGGCGCCAGTTTTGGTAACTTGGAACAGCAAAATAACTAAACGCAACATTCGATGACGGAGAATGAAATATATAAAAACAAATAGATCATTATACTTTGGATGATTATGAATACGTACTTGAATTTTTCTTTGAATGCTTGTCCTTCTCCATTTTCGATTTAAGGGGCGAGCTCGTACGTCTGACCAGTCGTGATGAAGCTAAAGTATAAACAAAAACATTTCACCGTTTTTTACAAACAAGTTAAATTACTAAGGAGGTCAATGGGATCGCCGAGATGTTAAGGCAGTTAAAAAAATAAATACAACTTGACGTAATAATAATATTATTTTAAAGACTTAAGCATTTACACATGAGGTTGTCAAGTTAATACAACTGGGTTATCGTGCCTTGTATAATCGCTATATTTGTTTTAGATTATTTACTACATACTTCATTTATTATTGTGTAATTTTAATATACTAATGATTATAAAAAAAAATGTTTTCAGCCTTCAAATGCATTTGGCACTGAGAAAGGATATTGTTAACTTGTATGCTTGCAACTCTAGCCCTAGAGTAAGCAAATAACTAACTTGGTAAAATCATATTACCTATGTATGAGATAAGCCGTAGTGGCCTAGTGGTTCGACCTACCGCCTCTCATGCAGAAAGTGGGGGTTCGATCCCGGCTCGCACCTCTGAAATTACTTGTGTGCGAAATTCAATTTACTACGAGCTTTTCGGTGAAGGAAAACGTCGCTGAAACTTGAAACCTGCACCCATCTGCGAAGTAATGCAAGGATGCGTCTGATCCACTCACATTAGGTATATACATTTGAGATCACCTAGAATCTATTCATATTATTGTAAATCACACCATACTCATTAGATTATAAGTAAACTTTTTGCTGTGCCCCTCCGGGCTTCATAATATGTATGTGCAAATGTATGTGTGTATTATGAAATGCATTGAATAAATGAATATGAATTTCCCAATCCGCACTGGGCCCGCGTGGGGGCTATAGCCCAAACCCTCTCGCCGTGAGAGCAGGCCTGTGCTCAGCAGTGGTTCGTAAATACGCTGATGTGATTGATGGATGTATGAGATGTGACTTGACTACAGCCTACCAGCTAAACTCAACAGCAATGAAAACGGGTCATTTTTATATGGAAAATCCTATACAAAATTAGGAATAAACATGAAACATTCCGCACTAGGTCCACACTTCCTGATGATGCTCATATGACAAGGATAACATATCCTTTTCTATGTGTTACATAATTTTACCCTTATTATAACGAAGAATAAATAAAGAAGAATTGTTATAAAATAGCTGTTACTAGCTTCCGCCGCGTGTAATTCGGCTAATATCGCGTTCTCGCCTAAAATGTACGTTCTTCCATGGAACTTGAACTATCTCTGTACCAAATTTTATCTAAATTGTTCCAGCGATTGAAGTGCGAAGAGGTGGCAGACAGACAGACAGAGAGAGCTACCTTCGCATTTATAATATTAGTATGAATGGAAATAATCTATGTGTTATAATTTAGTTCAATTACGATCAGGTATTCAAAATGTCTGCTTCACTTACCTTAGGATGTGATGGAGTATTCCATAATGTCCGATCGAGTGGCCTTCCTTAAATGCCCTATGCCGGGGCCTGCCCACCATTTATACAGCGGTCACAATAGCCTACGGGCCAACGCTTGGCTTCCATCGCATAATGCGGTCCCCGACATGCGCTGTCGTCTGTGGCGATAACGTATCGGCGTACGCGGCTCACCGGTGCTCTTCAGGTATTCACTGAAAAAAAGGGTAACCGGGGCTATATTCGAAGTCTTTAAATAGGGATCTCCCTGTTCCGTATAGGATCGCTAACGCGTCGCGTGAACTTTAAACAGCTGAATTTAAAGTTCAACTTGACGCGTGAGCTATAGGGAACGGGGAGATCCCTATTTAAGACTTCGAATAAAGCCCCTGTTTACCATTGATGATGCAGTTTGGCCCACACCGGTGTTAACACTTTGTATTGAAATTTAATTTACCATTGAACTTTTCGGTGAAGGAAAATATCGCGAGGTGACCCGCACGCTTCTACGAAGTAATTCAGGGATGAGTGAGATGAGAAGTCCCCGCACTGGAACCGCGTGGGGACTATAGCCCAAACTCACTCGTGATGAGAGGAGGCCTGTGCCCAGCAGTGGGACTTATTTACGTCTTAACCTTCCAAATGCACGTGTACATGTATTAGTACACGTGCATTTGGAATTCACCATTTCAGTCCATATTTTGAGAGTCCACACTCCACATTATTTCTTTAGTTTCAAAAGTGTACGTTAGTGTTGGAAATACCTATTTATTTGTTTAGTACCTATTTACGGTACTTCCCCTTCGGCCCATATTAGTGTTATTCCGTAATGGGGCCGAGTGTGGGTTATTTACCCAATCGTTCTCGTGCCTGCGACCAACACTAGGACGCAAAGGGTTGCCATGTCCTAATATGAAAAAGCCGGACTCTCCCCTGTATTTGGCCGGACATTTTACCCCAAAAGCCAAACATCAAAGATTTTATAGTCCACACACAGCTATATATAGCTCTCCCCCCAGCTGCGAGCGTTATCGAAAAGCCAAACGCCTGCTAAAGCCGAACTGATGGCAACCCTACATCATAGACATAAATAATACTTCGTATGGACCCGGCCTAACGTAGATACATGTCATGTTTCCTCACTTCATTGGTGTCCAATCCAAAGTTAAACTTATATCGTGACACTAAAGCTGGGTCATATTTTTTCAACAACGAGACGAGTTTTTAGATACTGAGAAACAGTTTCGAAAAAAGTTTTTTTAAAAACACTTATTGTCACGCACGCTCGGTGACAGAACTTTGGATTGGACACCGTGGAAGTGGGGACATATTAGGTGTACGTTAGACCGGGTCTATATTATTTACGTCTATGCCCTACATAGACTTATCGGGCTTAGTACCTACTGTGTAATTCTCTCTCTGTTCTCAACCCGTATCCACCCACAGCTGATTGAAGGTCTCCTTCAAATTTAAGAATATTCAAATATAAGACTGACTATACCTAAGATTCACAATGTTCAGGAAGGTTTCTCCTGTCCCTAAGATATAGGGTCTTCTAGTTTAGGGGCCGGAATTAGGATCATTCCTCTTATTTTGTCAATATTTACTTAGTTACTATTTACCTATTGCTTTTTGTGTGTGGAAGTACAATAAAACATTATTATTATTTCTCCACTTTCCCCTCTCCTTTGCTGTTGTCAACCACTGCGTCCCAGCAATCCCCACGATGTCATCTTTCCATCTTGCCCTGTGCCGTCCAACGTTTCTGTGCCATGTTCTAGGTCGCCATTTAGATACCTTTCTAACTGTGTAATTAGTATTCTTTAAACTTTTGGTAAGTACTTACGGGACGTTGTTCACTATCGGAGTTAAGTTCAAAGTTGCTCGTTGTTAGATACTAAAACCTTGTTTATATTCTTTATACCTACTCGTAAATTTCCGCTTGAAGACAAACACATTAAATATTGTAAACACGTTCACTTATGCTCAGTTTTTATATTTTTTTACAACAGTTCGACCGATAGCGAATCAGACTTGAAACTAAAGTTCATTACATAAAAATTCGCTGCGAATTATGTGTCTCGGCTGTATCAATTGAGTTAACACATATTATGCCGGTATGTGGTGTTAAACAGAATTATTAGAAACAAAATGTCATATTTTCACTTAACATCTAAATGCTATACGACTTTTCGAGTATTGTGTGGTAGTAATATGGTTTTGTTCGACAAATGACAGAACAGTACGTGGGGCCACACCTTCCTTGAACGTCAATATTTAGTTTAATAATCAGTGTACAGTTAGTAAAGATACGATTTCACTGTTATATTGATTTCCTTCCAAGTATGTATTTGTTCTTTATTTCTTCTACAGCACGTAGTTCCTTTCAACGTGTACCTATCCAGTTTTGGTCTTTCCAAGGAATCTTCTCCAAGCTCCTAGGTACTTTTAAAATTCCTATTTTATCAGAAAAAGCCACAGATGGCCCATCTCACGAAAAGTTATCAGTTGGCCTACCTATACCATAAAAAATACATCTCTGTTCGGGAAATCTAAATATGTACGTGATATAGTTAGCAGCCTAATAGGTACTTTAAGTACCAGACAGTGCTAACATTTAAGGTTCACATTCGCCTAGACACCCTATCTATCACCCCCTTAGAACTACATTAGATCAAATACTACACGGGGTCGGTCCAGCATGATACTACATACATGACACCGTTTACCTTTATTCACCGTTGTCCAGAATATCACCTTTACTTCCTTTTGAAATTATCAGTAGCAACTTATTGAACTTGTCTAATATTTTTTGGACAAGTGAATCATTCACAGCAGTCACATATTTCACTCCCTTTTTAAATATGGGACCTACAGCCTCTTTCGCACAACCCATTTGGTATTCCTTCATTTTTGGTTTCACCTCTACCGTTAATATCCATCTAAACTCATGCTCTTCGCCTCGTGTCAACTCAATAATTTTTATTCATGATAAAAAAGGTATGCGTAAGCGATAAGAAAATCTAAGCTCATGGGCACACGATTTATTGAATTAAGCAGAACTTCTGAAGTCAGACAACCAGGAAATTGTTACAGTTCAATTCCCACAGGACACGGGTGCAGTGGTTGTCTTTAGAGATGCCTTAGGGGTAGAAAAATGCCAGACACACACCCGCAACCCCGAGACAAAGAAACACATGAGGGAGCTAGTAGCTGTGCCAGTAACTTATCGAGTTAAATTTTGCACAACGTAGACAGTTGAGACAGGGTTCAATTATCTTTTCATTTTTTACTTTTATTTTTAGACCGACATTAGTGACGCTTCTTGTGTTGCAAATACTAGAAGGGGCATCGACAACTTTTCGTGAGCTGGGCCACCTGTAGCTTTTTTTTTTTAAGTTAAGAAGTCGACTTCTTTCAGCTGAAGATCATGGCAATGATTTTCCTTTCTATGAAATCACAGAACTTCACTCGACTAACCGGCCAATCGTACAGGTTTGCACAACTTCGAAGGCGCGTGGATTAAGCAATAACAGACTCTGGGTCACCGGCTTAAGTGCTTCGCCGCGCGCCTTCTATAAGTTGTGTCGCGCTATACCTTATTGTTCAATTATTTCCAAGAAGCAATTATTAAATTAACTTTCTTCAGACAAAGCATTTTGATGACGTCGGTTCATAGCCCGTTATTTTCTTTATTACGATTTATAATCCAACTTCCACCAAAATGTTGGTTCTAAGAAGTACAGTTGGCACGAAATTGGTAATGGTTATTTAATTATTCCCATATACCTACATATAGCACGACCCAACTTAGAAGGCGCGCGGATTAAGCAATAACAGACTCTGTGTCAACGGCTTAAGTGCTTCGCCGCGCGCCTTCTAAGTTGTGTTCTGCTATACTTATACTTACTTATTATTACCTGTCGGACGTAATTTCCTCTTTGAAAAATGTTGTTTTTAGAGCGTTGTCAACTTATCATCTACACTTAACAGCAATGAAAACGGGTCACTTTGTATGGAAAATCCTATACAAAGTGACCTTTTTCATTGCTGTTGAGTGTATTTTAAAATGGCTGAAGCTGAAGTGCAGCGGACCCGTTTAGGAATCCATTTACGAGAAAATTATACAAGATGAATCTTTGCTTGTAGAAATAAAACAATCGACATATTATTCTACTTCACTGTACTCACTACAACCTTAAACTCTAAAAAGACTTATGTGTGTTTCAAACTGTATTGCAATTACAACGTTTTGATTTTAAACTCGTTAACCTAAAAAAAAGTTGAATTTAAAGAGGCTTAAAATAACATATATACTCCTTTTCAATTTTAATAAATAATAGTGTGTCCCACTTAATAAAGTTCATAATTCTTTGAAGCCGTCAAGTAGTTAAGTCTATTTCTCCACACGGTTGATAGGTCAAAGCTATCAAGCCGTCGCCGCGGCAACGTTACCACAACACTACGCACAAAGAAGCAGAGGTGACCCTGGCGATACCATCGGGTTAAAGAAATTCGCAAATTTATGGTGGGGTTGAGTGGAAGAATAGTTTCAAGGACTCTATAATAGCCTTTCGAGGGTCCATACAACATAAAATACTAATTTTAAAAGGTCTGTTATTCTGTTACGTGTCACTTCACGCCACGCGCAATTTATTTGGTACGGAGATAGTTCGAGTTCTGGGAAAGGACATAGGCTAGTTTTTATCCCGGATAAGCAGCGTATTCCAGAGGGAATGCGATAACCGAATTCTACGCGGACGAAGTCGCGGGTAGAAGCTAAATTGTTATAGGCTTCCATAGCGGGCTGCTGAAACTATAATTGCATCTACGATTTCATTGTCTAGCGTCAGACCAGCGATGGCTTCAAGAGTTTAGGACTAGGTATTTCGTGACAAATCACACGCATCAGGTATCCTTTTCTCTTTGAAGCTCTTTGAAGTGGCAGTGGGCCGGTCACATCGCTAGAGAACTGCGGATAGTCGTTGGAGTAAACGCGTTCTTGAGTGGAGACCACGACAAGGCAAACGAAGTGTAGGGCGCCCTGTTGCCAGGTGGAGTGACGATTTTGGCAAGGTGGTCGTTGTAGATTGGATGCGGCACGCCTTGGACAGAGCTCATTGGCGTGCATTGGGTGAGGCCTACGACCAGCAGTGGACTACTATGGCCTGTTGATGATGATGATGATGATGAGGTATCTTTTTTGTTTCTTTTTCGTTCTTATTGTATTTTTTTTGTGTCGATTGTTCTGTACCGAGTAAATGTTTCTTCTTCTTCTTCATATCCAAGTAAGGAAGACAGATAAGGGTTACCTACTACTTAGGCTTTCTATCTCTGAGAATGAGTTTTAGGTTAAGGTACAATTCCGTGCCCAGCGTTTGAAAGAAATATTGATAAAACAAATTTCGGCCGCTGCTGCTGCAATCGCTGAGCAATAGTTATTGTACCTTGAAAGAAAAGTAATGAATCTTAGTTTCGTAGGTGGCTGGACGCGTGATTGGCTGGTATTTAGAAGGAACTTACATGCTAATCAGCTAGAGGTTAGAATACCTACCTAGTCGTTGACATAGACATAGACATAGAAATTTATTTCTCAATATTAATATGCATATTTTACATGTCAAAATAAGAGAATTTCACATTGAGATCGTCAGAAAGAATACGAAATAAAAATAAAATGAAAATCAGGAATAAAATGTTTCACCGTTAGGATCGTCTTTTTATACCAAAATAAGAAATAATGTTAACAAGTAAGTAACAACAAATAATGTTAATGTTAAGTTGTGTGTGTGAAATATTGTTAGAATATTTAAAGTCACGCAAAAGATTATAAAGAAGACTCTTCGATGTTATTTCGACATTCTATGATGTTTGATCTCAAATTTTCATATTACGAAAAATGCATATTTCATAATTTTATCTAGAAAATAGAAACCATTACATACGTTACGTAATGGAAAATTCAAAGTGAAAATTGTCAAGATTGTACCTTAGATTAAGTATCTCCTAGATGCGCTATATAGCGAACCCCGGTAAGGGATAGGCATATAAAATGTGTATGTGTGCGTCAAGTACATGGGGTGGCAAGGTGGGTAAAAAATTACCCCACTCCAATAACTAGCTATCACACGCGACTTTGACTGACGGTTAAGATTTAGAGAAACAATAGTGGTAAATGTAGGTTGCTTACCAAATTTCAGCCATCTACATGGCTTTTATATATACAGAAGATATTTACTAGAGTGGCTCCTAACACGGAAAGACCTGTTATAAAGACATGTAGTTTTTATTACAGGTTTTTCCATGTTTTGAGAGATTCCCAGATTAGTCCACCAAAATGGACTCCCTGTATTTCTAGCTAGGTAGATACTACGACCTACTACAGAAGAAATGAAAATGCAAGTATATGTTTACTCATTTATTTTCGGTGTACATAAATCCAAAAAGATCCCGTCGAATGTTGACGTTTCTCCTTAGTGAAATCGGTAAAAAATGTCTCAGTTGATCATCATTATTTCTCATTACTAGTTACTACTTCGTGTGAAAGCGTTACTAACAAAGTGACTTACACATTCATATTATTATCCTGAGTTTATTTATTTTATTTTTGCAGCATAGCTTTTCCCCAGATATTGGGTATCTGGTGGGCACTCTTATATTTCATAGCTGGTATCCCGAACCGTGGCTAAATTAAAAATACAGCTTGACTCATGGTGGCATACATAGTAAGCAACATCGTAATTTGGGCGGATAATATTAAAAACATCGGTATTTTGAAAATGATTCATTTATGTTATTATTCAAAGATAGTTGGTCAATTTAATAGAACATGAGCTAAATATAACTTACGTAACGCTATCATACCGAACAAGATGAGTTTAAATGGCCAAAATGAAATACTTACGCACGAAAGGTTATGTTTTCATAATTTTGCTGGGTACGTCTTTTATACCTGATGGTCGAGCGAATTATAATCGCTATCTTATAGGGGCAAACGTATATTAGTAAGAACAGTGCACTATCATAAAATATCTGTAATATTTCTCTTATATCAAATAATTTTGTTGTTTACACGAAGTCACACTGACATAATGACTACTCTTTTGTTTGCCACAGCTGAGCTGTGGCAAACACAAAAAACCTGGTACGCCGATAAGGACAAAAAATCTATTACTTCTCTCATCTTTCACATCAAGAAATGTATAAATGCATCCCGCTCGCACGCTGTCAGATTCGACATGCCATCCCCTTGGATTGTACCGATAGCCCTGTTTTGACAGGTGACTTGATTAATGACGGTTTTGTGTACCTACGCCGTACTTAATAACCACTCCGTAAGTTTTGGTACCTGAGTATGTGTGTCTATAGATCTATTCATGCAACAAATTAATGGAAGTATGTTATATTACTAGCTAAGTATTCTTGTAAATCCATACAAATATTATAAATGCGAAAGTAACTCTGTCTACCTCTTCACGCTTCAACCGCTGGACCGATTTGGATGAAATTAGGAATGGAGATAGTTGGAGTCCCGGGAAAGGACATAGGCTACTTTTTATCCCAGAAAAGCGCATAGTTCCCGCGGGAGCGCGATAATCGAATTCCACGCGGGCGAAGTCGCGGGCAGAAGCTAGTTTCCATATAATTATTTATCGATTAGGCCAATTTTCTAACAGCGGCGACACTGGAATCTGGAGACCAAAGGTTAAATCACAAGTGCCTATATTGTACTTAGTAGGTAATTCACTACTAAATTAAATAAACGAAGATATTACCAAAGGATTCTGATCACAGTGTTACCTATGATGAAATTATCAGATGTTGAAGTTAACTCACAAATAACATTATGTATACAGTATCTATACCTACCTATACTGAATCCTTCCAGGTATTTAGATTCTTCATTTCAGATAATCCACGGTACTAATATTACTATGTTAATTTAATGTAAGTAAGCCGAAAGTTTTAGTAAATCGAGGTTAGATAAGAATGGAACTATTTTAAGAAATGTAGTAAAGCAGGGTGACCTTTCTTACCCTGGATCTTTGAGGTCTGAACTCAAGTTGATGGAAGAGAGTATAGGAAGTCGTGATTGTCTATCGTAACGTTGTGTAGCCGTGGTGGCCTAGTGGTTCGACCTACCGCCTCTCATGCAGAGGGTCGGGGGTTCGATTCCGGCTCGCACCTCTAAGTTTTACTTATGTGCGAAATTCAATTTGAATTTACCACTGAGCTTTTCGGTGAAGGAAAACATCGCGAGGAAACCTGCACGCATCTGCAAAGTAATTCAAGGATGTGTGTGAAGTCCCCCATCCGTACTGGGCTCGCCTGGGGACTATAGCCCAAACCCTCTCCTGATGAGAGGAGGCCTGTGCCCAGCAGTGGGACGCAAATATATAGGCTGTAGTAGATGGTCTATCAGTTTGATCAGTAGCTTCTGAGCAGAGAGTCGGGGGTTTAAATATCGGCGCCGTATGTTTGAGTGTGATCTTTGTTCTTTACCAATGAGATTTTCGGCAAAGAAAATCGCGAGGTAATATGCACGCATCTGCGTATATAGTGCGCAACTGTTAAAAAATGGAACAATCCACATTGGGCCCGCGTAACGGGCCTCCACTATAAGTTTACACTAAAATTTATAGAATTATAAAGGGAAGTCATTTCATAATCTTTCACCAATCATAGTAGACGACGTAGCCTGGGCCTATATTCGAGGTCTTAAATAGGGATCTCCCTGTTCCCTATAGGATCGCTCATGCGTCGCGTGAACTTTAAGAAGCTAGATTTAAAGTTCAATGAGTGAGCGATCCTGAACAGCGAAATCCCTAATTAAGACTTCAACTTGGCTGGAGTGCCTTTGGCAGCTAGCGAAACAGTAGAGTAGGCCCACATAAATAGCCGAAAGCGCTTGAAGGTTGATAAATATAGCTGCCTAGGCTCGAGCTATGAGTTTGTGGCCTTCGGGGTGGAGACTCTGGGGTCATGGGGCAAAGGGGCGCTGGGGCTCCACAGGGAGCTAAAGAAGTGCTTGAGGGAGGCAACGGGAGACCCTCGCGCCGCCGGCAGCTTTCCCGTGCAAAGACTGGCTTTTGCCATACAGCGAGGGAATGCCGCCCGCGTGATGGTTATTGTTTAGCTTTAATTATTTTTATTTATGTAAATTTAAATGCTATTTGTAGTTTATTTTTTATTTTTTAACTTAGTCTTTTCTGAATAAACTTTTAGTAATTACTGAGTATAAAAAAATATACTAAGCAATTAAGAAAATTCTCTAATGACGGCCAGCCATTCGGCTATAATTTATAGCAGAGGACGTCATGTCAACCGACCCGATACCCTATAAAACTACAGCCAAAAGTAGTTCACAAAATAATCAATAACGTATTGGACACACTAAAGAACCAAAACTAAACAGTGAATTCGACTGGGGCTCATGACTACAGATTCCCAATCCTACAGATTCTCTAATCTACGGATTCCCAATTTAACAGATAACCAATTACACAGGTTCCCAATTTAACAGATAACCAATTACACAGGTTCCCAATTCTACATATTCTTTATTCCACAGTTTCTTATCTGACTACTATTTTACCGGTAAGGGTCCACTCAGTCCGTTAGGTGTGAATGTAGGTTAGGTTCGTTAGTTATCTATATACGCCCGAAGGGCAAACTACCTAGAAATAGGGGCCCCGCGTAGCAGTTACATTCCTTGTATTATTTTGTAGAATACCAATTATGTAGAATTGGGAATCTGTGGAATTGTGAATATGCAGAATCAATATTCTGTAAAATTTAAATTATGTAGAATTGGGAATCTGTACACTTGGGAATGTGTAGAAATAGAAATCTGTAGACATGGTATTCTGTAAAAGAAATCTGTAGAACTGGGAACAATTCGTGAATTCTAAGTAGATAGTCTATTGAAATGGACTTAATATTTTTTCCTTTCTTTTGACGTGATAACGTCTTATAAATTGATGAACGCCGGCTGCGCCGACGAAAAAGCATGACGCAATGTATGTCCATGTATGGCCATGCCGATGTATGTCCTACGTAATGGGACATATTCATTAATGTTTTCTTATGACGTAGTCACGTAAAATTATCGTCCATAAACCGACTTTACAGACAACCGTTTCTTTTTCGTTCATCGGATTTCCTTGAAACATGCTCATTAAGATTATATCGGTCGAACTGTTGTGGACCAATTACTACTATTTCTGGGTAGTCATAGAATATTCAACACTTTTATAGTTTTACTAGACGTTGCTCGCGACTTCGTCTCGCGTAGATTTAGAATTTGCATACCTGATGGTACTATAGGTAACATAAGTTATGGTTAATAGGTTCAACCCGTGGAAAACCCGTAAAGTTTAGAATAAAGCTTTTGAATTTATTTATTAACCCTTGGAGAATGGAGAATGTACATCTCTTTAGATCTATTTAAGTAACATGGTATAAATTTACTGTGGGTACCTACATATCGTATCTAGATTGTGAAATTGTACCTACTTAATTAAAATTTTCGAAAAATTTTAGCTGAGTTGGTTTGGCTATCTTATTGTCAGCAATGGTCTAATCTTAGGAAGCGCTGACGGATTCATTTAATTTTCAAATGTGTAAAAGTACCCTATTGTATGTCGTCAAGATATGTTACAGGTTTACACAAATAAGAAGGCGCGTGGATTAAGCAATTATAGGCTCTGCGTCAACGGCTTAAGTGCTTCGCCACGCGCCTTCTAAGTTGTGTCGTGCTATAATGTGAGACTTAAAATTTTTTTTCAGCACCTGTATTTGTTTACCTGTGCAAAACAATAAAGATACTTTGACTCTGACTAGCCAATTTGCTGAATAAATTATTGAATTTGACCTTACTTATGTATAAATGGTTGTTTATAAATGAATTTCTTACGTGTTGCGTCTGATTAAATTTCCATAGTACTTACTTACCTAATGAATTTCATGTCGAGTTCATTGCCACCCGAAAACCTAGATTAAAAAGGTTAAGACCCAGGTCCAATAAACTTGACATTTCTTTTTCAAACGAAAACACGCATAGTCGAATAACGCGATTATTGAAAAAAAAAACCGGCTGCAATCGAACTTTTCATTGAAAATCCATCAATCCGTTTCGGCTTATGCTATAGAGGCACCCTCACCCTCAAATAAGTATACATACATAGGTACACTCGTAACCCTGCTTCTGGCGCAGTCGGCTAATAAAAGGTTGTTCTATGTATAAATAATAATAATAATATCTTGGGACATTTCACACAAATGTGAGGTAAATTGTCAAAATCAATAATTTACGTCAAACCAGGCCGAAAAGCGGGATTTACCGCCCTTGGGCGCTACGAAAAATCCCTCTTCACGGCCAGATAGTGACGTAAAATCGTATACTAACCACGGGCGGTCGTAAAGAAATCCTCAGACCGCTAGATTATAGCCCTCGCCTCCGGCTCGGGCCTCAATTACCCGCGATCTGAGACTTTCTTTACTTGACCGCCCTAGGTGTGTAATGTACTATTACATACAATATATCATGGATTATATACGTAGCTCTATACGTAATTTTTGAAAGAGGCTAAGTAGTTATTAACATAATATTATATAGGTTACCAAGTAATAAGTATTTTTCAATTAAAATTTAATTGTGTGTACATTCTTGAGTTATTTGCTTGGGTACAGTCATCGATAAAAATGATGGAGATTGTTTAAAGACATGTAATTCAATTATAAAAAAAATTGTAAGTACCTACTGGTCCTGCTGCAGGGTCCGTTCCAAAAAATGACCATCTTTCTCGCTAACCTGCCGCCAAATGGGGGCTATCGCGTGTGAAATTGCCACTAGAGGCGCTAGCGTCGCGTGAGGTCCAATAACATTCACTTTTCACTGGTTTTGGCGGGCTTCGTGACATAAATTATAATTTCTTTATTTACCTGTTGAAAAGTGATCTCCTTCGTGAAATTATCGCAAATATGGATTATTTGGCGATTAATATGAACGCTTTAAAAGCGGATTTTGCACGACATTGCGGCATAGCTACTCGATATGATGATAGTTATTTACAATTAATAAACTTAATGAGATTCAACATTTAAAATTTTGTATCGGGGATATTATACAGCCGTCTTTGACAGCTACACCTCTGGACCTTAGTCAACAGCTCAACAGTGGCGCCAACTGGTGAGCAAAGAAACGATAGTCCCCATTGTTGGAGGCTTTATGCTTGTACTGATAAGGGTAGTTATCAACAGTTGCTAATAGTGTTCGAGTGTTGTTAACTCTGACCAGAGCTGAGATACCTTTCACCCCTATCACCTGCAAGTAGAAGTCTTTTACATTAAAAAAAAAAATATATAGATTTACTAGGTACCTGTACAGATTCCACGCGGGCCCAGTGCGGATTGGGGACTTCACACACATCTTTGAATTACTTCGCAGGTGCGTGCAGGTTTCCTCACGATGTTTTCCTTCACCGAAAAGCTCAGTAGTAAATTCAAATTGAATTTCGCACATAAGTAAACTTAGAGGTGCGAGCCGGAATCGAACCCCCGACCCTCTGTATGAGAGGCGGTAGGTCGAACCACAAGGCCACCACGGCTTCCAACCCCAAACCAGACTATAGCCCAAACCCTCTCGTGAGGAGGCCTGTGCCCAGCAGTGGGCCGTAAATAGGCTGTAGTAGTAGTAGTAGTAGTAGTAGTAGTGTACAGATTAGGACTTGAGAAAATATTGGTGCTCCAAAATATTAAATATTTTATTGCTAGGTACCGTTTTTTCGCTGACGACTGTAGGTACCTATTTTAAAGAAATACGTGAACTCCTTCACGAAAACCAGAAGTCATTGAACCCTTGAAGACATGGGTGTTGCCCTAAGGTGAAAGAACCGACGTGGTTCGCCAGTGTTGCCATGGTGATATGCCGTAATATGACGAATTTTGGATGTATTTTAATTCGGGCTCGTTGTGTAGGTACTCGTATTATTTTATTTTATTTTTTCCATCAATCGAGGAAAGTTTTAGTTTCCGGATTTAAATTTGTGTGCTTACAATACTTTTAGAAGCCGTGGTGGCCTAGTGGTTCGACCTACCGCCTCTCATGCAGAGGGTCGGGGCTTCGATTCCGGCTCGCACCTTTAACTTTACTTATGTGCGAAATTCAATTTGAATTTACCACTTAGCTTTTCGGTAAAGGAAAACATCGTGAGGAAACCTGCAGGCATCTGCGAATTAATTCAAAGATGTGTGTAAAGTCCCCAATCCGCACTGGGCCCGCGTGGGGACTATAGCTCAAACCATCTCGTGATGAGAGGAGGCCTGTGCCCAGCAGTGGGACGCAAATAGGCTGTAGTAGTATAGTAGGTACAATACTTACCTTTTTAAATAGATATTACACCTACCTAATGGGAATAAATATAGCACTTGTAACAGAGGAGAGACTAAGTCTATCACTCGTTTTCGGTTAAATAATTCATGACGATTATAAAGATGGCGGTGATTCCAATGGTTAATCTATACTCAACAGCAATTAATTAGGGTCACTTTGTTTTCCATACTAAGTGACCCGAAGTCATTGCTGTTGAGTGTATGCTTACTAATAAGTAATAAGTCTGTAGAAGAAGTCGCGTCTGAAACTTGAAAATGAAAATAAACTATCAAGTCGAGAGGGCTATATAAACGATACTGAACACAAAATAACGATTTTTAGAAAATTTATCTGTATGTATGTATGTCCGAATTTAACTCGAAAACTACTGGACGGATTGCAACAAATTTTGGTGTGGGGGTATTTTATAACACTGGTCAACATATAGGCTACTTTTTATCCCGGAAAAATGCATAGTTCCCGCGGGAGTACTATTAACGGGGCATGTGCCTCCCCCCCCCCCAGACGGCGGTATTTTTGTATGATACTTCAAGTTTATTTCTAATAGTTATTGTTGATTTTTGCCCTTCCGGCCGTTGTGCCCCCCTCCCCCCAGAAAAAGGTCCTGGATCCGCCCTTGCAGGTCCTACCACAAGCAAAGATCTCAAGTAGAATATCTAATTTGGTCTCTCTCGATTTAATCAGAAATTATCTTTTTTTAAGTTAGGTGTAAGTACTCAAACTATATGTAATATAAACCAAGTTTTGGTTGAAAAGGCTTCTATAGACATATTAGGTTATTGTATGTAATATTTGTTTCGAATATAACTATGCAGCTTCGTCAGTCTTGCGGCCCAATTGACGCGTATTCAAAGCTAAATAAAAAGAAAATAACATCCTGGCAACACCAAACTGTCATTCTTAGTTCTCGCGCCCTCCGACGCGATATTTTTTTGTTGATATCCAAGTTTTTAATTATTTTATTATATAAAACTTGCTAAAAAGGATGATTCAACAGTTGCAAATTAATATAAAACTTGAAATAAGTGTGGACTACAACATATATGGTCGAAATCCCTCCTTGTGCAGTGCAACAGTATCGGTGTACCTACTTTGGGTCCCCAAAATGAAAGATACTTAAGTGAGTGAGTATGTAAATACCTATTTGAAAAACAGACTCGTGGCTATCTACATAATCTATTTATCATAATAAAACAAACAATGAAGCGATCTATATTTCCGTTCTTCAAAAGTTAGGTTATAATTTTTCGCTACTGCCGAACCGAACATCAAACAGTCTAAATAGGGTATTTCAAACAGTGAGTTGAACGAGTAGCTTATATACTATACATAGACTTGTTTTATATGCCAGTGCATGATATATCTTTTGTCAAATAAATAGTAAAGACGCTGAAACACCTCCAGATGATTTGGGTGGCCAATTGAAATCAAAGGGTGTCCATTCCATACGAAGGACACCCATATCAAAGGTCGTAGCTATTGCAGTTCCTTTCTGGCATGACTATCTATTCTTACAGTCACAGACTTATATTATGATGCAGTGCTCCGCACCGCTAGGTAAATAAATAGTACATCTTTATACATATGGTTTTAATACTCGATACTATATGCATTTATGCATAAGAACACCCAAATAATGGGCCTCAGTTGATTAATTTAACTGTATGTTCTAGTTCTAGGCATAAGATTGTTGTTTTTCAAAAACCCTTTCAAACATTTTTATTACCTACTTAAAAATGTACAGAAAATGATCAGTGAAATTAAAAACTTGGTAGTCTTTAGTAATATATTGCAAATTTTAAAGATCAGAACCAATTTCTATCATATATTTTAAAGTTCTTAAAATATTGATCACCCGAACTTATTGGAACTCATAATACCTATTTACTTGATTTTTTAGTTTGATGTTGTGAGATGTTGTATATTGGAGGGTCTCCCCTGAATTACTGTGTCCTGTAGACTATAATATGAGAATATAAAGCATATTTAGATAACCCATTTAGACAGTAAATATTTATTTGCATTATATGTAAATGTTAGACACGCTGACAATCTTTGCTCATGCACATATAGGTACTATTTCTTACCAAGTATTAACAAGCTTTTTAGGTCACAATGTCAATCAGACATTTGATGTTGATGATACATAAGTTAGTTACCGGACTAAGTAACAAGCGTACAGCTTAGCATATGTATGCATGAGTAAGATAGACATACTTAAAAATAACATTTAGTAATAAAATGTTTAGGTTTAAAGAGGCACATGAGTATGTACCAAATCTAAAGTTAATGACAAGAAATAAAAGTGGTTAAAAACTTAATAATTATACATTGTTAATGTATTAAAAATTAGAGACAATATTCTTGACTTGAGGACTTTCTAAGCATTCCAACCTTTCATGGCCGGATTTTTATTGTTATTTTGAGTACCTTAATGGTCTTTTGAGGAAAGGTATTTCCACATAATACAGTTTTTAGTAATGATGTTGGTAGTCATATTATGAGATTTATTTTTAGATTAGATTAGAAATCGAACCTTCCAAATTACAAATTTAGACAATGGGCTTTATTTATTTTGCTTACTGAAAATAGAAGTAATTCCGATAACTATCAATAAACCTAGTAATAAGTTTTCTTTTCCTTTAAATGATCTACCTGGTAATTCTACTAAGTAGGTACTTTTGAAAAATTTTTTGTTTTCTTTTGTACTCACATGGATAAAGTCATTTTACTACAATTATTTGTTTATTTTTGTTTTCATTACCCCATATTCATTTAATGTAATGGTAACCTGGACTTGAGGTCTATTAGAAATATGGACGCCTGCGCAGAATATTATAGCAATGCGTCGAATGCTCCCATTTGTCGTCTACGTTTCGTAGGCTTATTATTATTATTGCCCTTTTCAGGATGGAAATAATATTTTCAGTTACTTTACTGGGATACAAAACTTGAGAATTTAATTATCACAAGATATGAATTGTACATACAGTAGTACATTATAAGCAATCTTAAACACCAACGATGTAAACTGCAGTAAGAGTGCTGCCAGTTTCAAAAGACTTATGTATATTAGTGGCTCAGTTCCCATAGTGATATCCTAATATCATATTTATATAGATGGACAAATATCAGCCATCACTCCTGTCCTGCATATATTGCAACCCTTGCTATGTTTTTAATTGTTACTCAGACACAGGACTATAGACCATGACAAAAGGCTTAAGTAGTGCTAGTATTATCAGGTGCTATTTTTGTCCTGATTGGGCTACATACCCTGGGCTGGGCCCTGGTAACCTTCATGTTGGTATTTTATATCATAGTTCTAAGTTTCTAACAAACTTATCATATACCTGGTAGAATTATTAATTTGTAATTATTTATAATAATTATGCTATTTGCACATGTTGCTCGCATAGTCTGGTCTTCGAGTACAGACAGGTTATTAGTTACCGACGGCAAAAATTTCATATAACATTTATTGCCGCGCGAGCTTATATATTGCTGAAACTAGCGAGCGATAAGCTTAAAGATTGCTGAAACTAGCGTTACCAATTTTCTGAATAGGGTTGGTAATACATATATGTTCTCATTCAGCATGCAGATGTAATATTTGTTTTTTTTTCGGATATATGTACAAAATGTACAGGAATGAGCAGCCAGCAGGTTCTGCTGAAGTTCCCGACATAGTTATGTTATGAAAGTGTTGAAAATATTTATTTGGGAAATTATTAAAGAATAATAGTATTTTTAATAAAAGTGAATATACAATACAGTACTATAATTTAAAGTAGCCTCCGTTGGAAAGTTTAAACTGAATGTACATACTCGTAATATTATGAATGAGCATGAGAGACTGTATCACGTTGTGATATGGTATACTTTCGTTGAAAGTTTTTAGTTATAAGCTCGTGTTGTTTTAGTAATTCACTTTTGACAAAGAGCGTATTACCAATTATTGTCCTTTAGTGTTCCGTTGGAAGATTTTGTTGACATGGTCAGATTATGAAGGTGGTTCTTTATTAAATAAATAAATAAATAAATTATGGTCCTTTAGCCTTCCGCTGGAAGATTTTATTGACATGGCCAAATTCTGAAGGTGAATTTAGTTTCGTTGAAACTAACAATACTTAATCAATTCGATTGCCACCACACAGTCGGTATTACTTACCAAAAAGCTCATACCTGCTTCCCGTTGGTGAAGGCAGAGACAACGAAACGTTCGATACTTACTATTACAGTACTTAAAGTGAATTAACATTAAAATGCACATTTGCATGATGAGTGATAAATCCAAATATCTGAGGTGTTGTTAAAGATGCTTTTCAGACGGGTCTCGATATATATATATATTTGTAATTGGAGCTTCATGTATTCGCTTTATGAGCTATTATACAAATTGTGCAGCAGGCACTCAGGACCGTATTTTTTATTAAATACTTATGTTATGAAAACTACTGCTCACTTAATACCTTGATTACTTGATGTAAGGGGTTGCTCTAAACGTAAGGGTAGATTGTGAGTGTGAGAGGTCCTTAAGTGATAACCCCTAAATTGAATTTTTAACTTAAAATAAATATAAATAAATTACGACGCCTACTACGAGTTCCCAATGAAATGAAACTAATGGCTGTAATGGAAACTTTATCCAGATAGCAGATTTCTGTAGTTGAACCCCTAAGGTACATACATGGATTTGATTTGATTTCAGATATTTTACAAGCTCTTTAATTTCGGGAGCTGACTTTCAGAAGATGATTTATCACCAGAAGTTCTGTACTATATGCACTTTTTTGATGAATGAACACTGTTCAATGAAGTAATAAATTATATAAATTATTCAGGAATTTTATAGGCAGTTAAAAAATCCTGTTGTTTGAGTTCTTATACTTATGCCATAAATAAAACTGTATCTAACTTGTAATTTTGACGTTGAATGTGAATACATCATATGAGAACTTATGCTGGTAATCTATAATAATAAATTCACAACCGGTCACAGTAACGACCGTTTGGATCACCTTCAGAGAAAGCGACAATTTTATATTATTTATTCCTTACTTATTACTTAATCATATATACAATCATAAGTTTACTCATTCGAGATTCGGTTACCATACCTCATACCTTAATTTGTGTAATATTTACAGCAAGGTAGGTAGTTGAGAAATTTTGTCCAGTGTCTGGAATTTCCAGTTCTTTGGTTTTGGTTCCTTGCTCAAATGCTCAGGAACTCTAGTTGTGTTGTACAGTTTAAATTATAGGATAGGAACGACCAACTTTTGTTACATTTTAAAGCTTTAAATTAAGAGACAATTTACATTAACGGTCGGGAGATGGTTGTGGAACAGACAACCATGTGTTACATGATGTAATGTGTAGCATATTCTGCTCGCCCTGCTGATATCTGTTATTTCACTTGCATTGTTTAGGTGTTACTATGGAGCTAACATCACTAAATCATAAAAATGTATAAAACATTGTTTGTTATACTTAATCAAGTGAACTTTTGAATTCAAACTGAACATGAGCCACGAGTCTGTTGTGTGATAACTGTTAATGTATGTAGGTGACAATTCTAGGTATATCCTTTAGATTCATGGATATAAGGTTAAACTTTCATATATAATTATTTATGATTGACTATAGTCTAGTTAGAATAGACTTATAAGTTCATAAATATTGTATTATTTAGGTCTTGTTTGGAGAATGATTACTTTTTGTTCTCTGAACATCCTGCATAGTTATATTCGAAACAAATATTACATACAATGATGGGATTAAACGAACTTACCTGAAGTGAAGTTCTATCCTGATTGTATGTAATATTTGTTTCGAATATATAAGAATATCCCTCCCACCCAGGTGAGGGTAGGATAAACACTCACCTCCCGAGGGTCAAGTAGTATTTAATATAAATTAAATACTACTTTCTTAATTATTCATTTAACTTGGTGCTCTGAACTAAATGACAGTTTGGTGTTGCCAGGATGTTATTTTCTTTTTATTTAGCTTTGAATACGCGTCAATTGGGCCGCAAGACTGACGAAGCTGCATAGTTATATTCGAAACAAATATTACATACAATCAGGATAGAACTTCACTTCAGGTAAGTTCGTTTAATCCCATCATTAATTACTTATACCAATGCTTTATACACCTAAATATTAAATATTAAAAGAAAACATCAAACATCGTTAACGATTGCTCAATAATATATTAAATATAGGTTATAGGTATACTCGTACTGATATAAATTAAAGTTTGCCAGAAATTATAAAATTACGAAGTCCTGTAAGCATATTATTGACGTGATACTTTTATCAGGCGTTTCAGTTAGGTATTTATGTAATATATTGGTTGCAATTAAATGAATTAAAGTATCAATTTATCACTATTGGAGTTGTTATTTGATGCAAATAGTGTCTTAAGTCATATAAAAATATATTAAATTTATTTGAATTTTGATTAATGTTTTTTTTTTTTTTTTACAACCATTGACCTATAATGGCTATAATAAAGTATGGACAAACAGTGCCCAACAGAATATGTCAGGTTTACTTTTGTATAAAATATTTATCTTGACACATATTATAAAGAGGCGTTATTAGCATATTGGAACGTATTTTCTAATGTCAGTTTACTCCATTATAAGTAAACCTGACACTATAAGACTAAGGTAAGTGTCGAATTTACTGAGCGTCAAACGGGTGCCCGAGTTGTTGGGGCGCCCGTTTTGACGGGCCATTTTTCTTCGGCTGATTATGAATCCAAGTAATTACAACGCTTTTATTAGGTCGCCGTGTAACTAACTAACAACACTATGTAAGGAATCTGGCAAGCTAAATTTAACCCACTTCAAATTATCGTATCATGATGAAACTTGGCAGGTATATGTAACTTGGATGACAATGCAATAATATGGTATCACCGAGCTGGTCTGATGATGGAGCTTGGAGGTGGCCACGGAAATGTCAAAGCGTTGTTCTAGTTTTTAAACTATCAATTTATTTATAAGCTTCTTTCTTATGGTGCCCCCCTGTTGGCGAAAGGCCTGTGCACCTTTCTGCCTCCAACCGTCTCTATTGAACGCTACCACTCTTGATGGAATGTGTTCAGGTTGTCCTTCCATTTCACAAATATTATCATACAAAATCCAACTACGCCGGAAGTCAATCATTAATTAATGACCCCAACCAAACATTCGAGGCAACACCTATATACATATACATATGACACCTAACGAACAGGACCAATAACCGATCGTCGAAGCAAACCAATCAATTATGATCCTTGTCTCCACCTAATGACCTGAGGAAGGGGGCTCGAAGCAATTTGGGGGGTGGTACAACAGCCCCTGCACGCGATTTCACACCACTAAAATGGTCGGAGTACTAAATACCCTACCGCCCTACCATCGCGGCATTCGAAGTTCGAACACTGGCCGTAAACAGAAGCCGCCGCAGCTCTATGCTGAGTGAACGCGTCCGTGAAAAAAAAAACGTTCGAATTTTAAATCGGTAGCGTCTTTTGGCGCGGAATCGTGGTTTGATTGAACTGTAGTGTTTTCAAAATGGAGGGCTGCGGGAGCAAAGTCATTAAATTTCTACTAATCATTTTCAATGGATTGTTTATGGTGAGTGCGTAGTTGTAGTTTTTTAGCGAATTCGATTTGTTTTATGATTTCGTGACGAACTTTAACGACACCCACTTTTGACATAACTTGACCTGGGTATATTACTCCCAGTCCCGATCTGAAAAATATCCAAACGGAAACGTCTTACCTACATAGCCGTGTTATTAAAAACAGATTCCAGAAGTTAGGTACTTGTATTTAGTCAGATATACTAAAAGGGATGAAGCAACTTGCGTTATTTTGAAAAGTATGCACACTTTTTATCGATAACAATTTCAAACTTACCTCGAAAATTTCACACGGCATGGGTAATAAATTCGTTTATATTATTAAAAAAAAATAAGTCATTACTTAACTTACTTCTATCCACTGAGGTACATTACTAGAGACGAAGCTTCCTATAAAACATCTCGAAGAAACGTGTCAAAACTTGAACATCGAGTCGTAACTCTGAAAACTACGAAAAGTTGTAGTAAAACTGTGTCTATCTCTTTCCTACTCGTATGCTACGAATACGCCGAATTGACGCTAGACAAAGATAGCAATATTCATGGCTGTCAAAGGGATGTCAAACGGGTAGTGATACCAGTGTTGGGAAATTTACCCCAAAGTTTTTTTTTCAATAAGTTAATGTTAAAGGTCGTTCAACATCTTATTTTGCTTTTATATCGTCAAAATTTTATTTAAACAAGATTTTAAACGAGAAACATTCAAAGTATGAATTGTTTTAAGTATTAGGCCCTATCCATGGTAAATATTGAAATGAAGTTTGTTCATATTTTGACTAATGTTAATTTTAATTTCTTACTACGTGTACCTACACCAAATATCTGTAATAAAATATCTTGTAATTATTATTTATTATCATTATCTAATCCAATATATATATAATATCAAAACCATTTACCAATGTAAATAACCGTATAGTTTTCCGTGATCTAATAATATTAGATCACTGAAAATTATACGGTTTGTCTAACAATTTCCCTGAAATGTGGTTAATTTTGAACCATGATTACCTTGCAACATTGGGCTTAAAAAGTGAACAATTGAAAACCCTTCGTAATGAAATTTTGATTTAGTGTTAATAAAAATAATATGACATTAAAATTAAAACTCTACTGTGAAACGTGTTCCCAATGGACTTATTATGATTATGGAATCGATTGCTGCAACATTTTACTGCGTATTTGCCCATTATTACTGACTAAAATTTGGATTTCGCGCCTTGTCACGCGGCCGGCGTCTGATTGGCTACTGACTTGAGGAACTTCAGAAGTACGCCCCCGGGCGTACTTTCAGTGTCACCGTTTTGTCAAGGTTGGTACCTATCTAGTGTAACATTTAAATCAGTGCTTCTATCACTGTACTGTCACTGCAATGTTTATGCCATGATTAGACCGAGAGGTGGAGAAGGCGCGACTCGGCAAAAAAGCGGACACCATATAAAATTATTTAAAAAAAACTTACTGGACTATATAAGCTGCCAGTAACTAGGGCTACTGCTGCTACTGGCTATGTATGGAATTCAAGGCCCACACAACGAGAGCGCCACCAAATACGAAATAATTTATAATCTGTGTTTGAATAATTTTTATCTCTAGCTGCGATTATTCGTTGAAATCGCGGCTTCTGCAGGCCTTATAGTTTAAATTAGTTTATTGGTATGATGTGGAAAATATTCCTCTGCGTCGTTTTATAAAGTAACAATATTTACATAAAACATGCCTTAAATAAGTCTGTATTGTTATTTATTTACTTATAATTTTAATATGGTGTTGAACTGTGACCATTGTTACATTTATTGACACTGTTTAAACTAAAAATATAGGAATACTCACTAGCAATATTTCCGAGCTATGATTTCAGGAAGTTTCAGAACTTTCAACTGACTTCAACGATATCATGTAGTTACGAAATTAACAATTAAACAAATGAAGTAAATACCATTATACAAGCAATTGTGATCGACTACTGGTCGATGTTTTTACGGTTTAGCAAATTATAAACCCATAGGACGTCAGTACTGGGAATACCGGTAGGTCTACGTTACGTTTATAATGATTTTCCGTTCAAATTTGATGACTGTATCGATATATACCTAGCAGGAAAACTACCAAAGGCGAGATAGTGTCAAACGCTGGTCAGTTCTGAACAAAAAAAACTTACTCCATTAAATCATTATTAACTATATGGACGCATTAGTCGCAATAAGCCTGTATTTCAAAAACTTTTGTTTTATAGCATTAAAACAGATTTTAATTAAACTAATTCATATTTTATAGATACAAATTCTAAATTAATATTTCAAGGTGATTTCCCGTCGATTCCTATTTTTCACGATACAGTTACGGCGGTCAACGTAACAAGCCGTGAGTCAGTCGCCATTACAAGTACAATTCAACTTGCTCGTAAACCGCGGACTTGCCTTAGTCACGAACGAATACTTGCAATAATAACGTTAAATTAATTAATTTAGTAAATTCATTTTATTATTACTACCTAATGGGCTTGCGTTTGACCCTAATCACACCTGATGGAAAGTAATGATAGGGGTTTAAGGTGGAACACGCTTATCCAGAAGATGCTTATTCAGTCTAGACTTGAATACACCAAGATTATAGGAACTGGGAAACACAAACGCAGGGAGGGAATTCTAAAGTTTAGCAGTGCGAACAAGAAAAGATTTAGCGCATCGCTTTGTTCGACTCATGGGGAACTCGACCACATGAGGATGGAAACCCTCCTGTCGTCTAGTAGTCCGATGATAAAAAGTTGAAGAAATTTAGTTCTTAAGCTATACCTACTCGCGGCACTAGAAAATTTGATGCAACAACTCAATCAATAAGCCTCCCTCGATAACTCAATACATGTTTCCGGAACTCCAATTTTCCGGGATATAAGTCCTTTCGCGCGACTTCAACTATCTCCTTCTCTATACTAAATTTCATCTAAATCGGTCTAGCGGTTGAAAGTGAAGAGGTAACAGACAGGGTTACTTTCGCATTTATAATATTACTAGGGATTGATTCGGTATTTGATATATATTAAAATACCATACAGTATAGCAATAATATCAATAGGTATCTTGTACACTTGTGTTCCTTCATCATCATCATTTCAGCCGAAAGACGTCCACTGCTGGACATAGGCCTCCCCCAAGGCTCGCCACTCCGTCCTTAGTTAGATATAGAAAAAATATTTTATTTAGGTCCCTACTTCAACGAAAAGTGGCGGTCACGCGAGGCCTCGATTAAGGTTTGGAGTTAAAGCGAAAATAGGTATTAGTACATACATTGCTAGGTTAGTTATACAAATATCTAGAAATGTTTTATAATGACTTTATGTCTGATCTGAAATACCAATAAGAGAGTACGGAAAAGCGTACGGATAAGAGAAAACTTTAAGCGGTTTTGTACTGCAAACGCTTCAAACTCAAATATTGTGTCAGATATGTATATAGTATTTACATCACCCTTGGCCATAAAGTGGGATTTTCTGCCCGCTACGCGGAGAGAAAATCTCACTTCACCTTCGGTTCGGGCCACAGAAACCTGCGATCTGGGACATTTACGAATTCACCACCCTAGGTCTGTAATATGTCATGCTTGAACTTAATAACTGGTTGGATTGCCACAAAAATTTGTTGGGGTGGGGGGTAGACTAAATTAAAATAATACTTAATAATAACGTTTATATATTTACAAAACAGTCGGCAGCCCACGGATGACACAGGTCAACATATACATACTTATACATATACACATACATACTTAGACTGCTCGGAAAGATGAAAAGTTTCTGCGGGAAAACTCTGAGGTACCGAACGAAGTTGGTAATAAAATTCGTATCGGTTTCAATACTTGTAATATCGTTTAGTCTTCGCTCTTCTTCTTCAGCATATATTTGCCCACTGTTGAGCATATGCCTCTCCATAGGTGTAAGGTGTAACATTACCATCTCTCTGTGCTGGTGGTACCTTCCATCCACCTCGGGCCTGTGTCCTGATATCCATCTTCTTTCTTTTCTTCTTTTTCTCCATGGTTAAATAGAATCTTTTTTTTTACCCGTAGGCGGTCTCTACTCTAGAACGCTTTTGCTCCATCGTTCATCTTTTCGTTCGTTCAATTATTCAATATCGTTTAGTATATGCTCCTCTAATTTGATCAATGTTTTTTTTAATCGTAGGAGCGTCTTTAATACAAAATTTGACATTGGTAAGTCATCAAATTTCTAGCCCTTTTAACACGAACTTACTTACATTAAATTAATCGATAACTTTTAACACTGTTGAATTTTATCAAACAATAAAAGCTTTAGAATCTAGATTCTAGATTGTAAAGCTTTTATTGTTTGCTAAAATTCAATACTAGGTTTTGATATCCCTAGTTGAAATATTTTGCACAATGGGATTTATTTGCAATAAAAGTTAGATCCAACTATTGGCGTTTTTTTTGTTGTTTTCTATACACGTACGCCGTTCAATTCAATTCAAACAGTGAAGGCCAGTTTTTATGTTCAGTGAACAATTGTCTATAAATAAACTAGAGTCTGCGATTTCGCTTGTTGAAAATTGATGTATATTAAAAGTGCAAATTCATTGTAGAATAAAGAGAGCAATAAAAGAACGGTTATTTGAAACCGGTTCCGGAACCTGATCGGGTGTAATAATAAGAGGATTCTCCAGTCTATTTATTAAGTCCTTCCATCAGACATTTTTTCAATCCAGCCAGTCAGTCAGATTCGGAAGTAGATTGCCCAGACTACCTTGATCACATCAAGAAAGTTGATGGACCCATCATCGTTAAATTTATACGGTTACCGAGATTTTCACTATGTCTTATGGCATGAGAGCTTGCTTTCTTGGTTCAACCCGACTAAATGCTTTCATATCATACACAGGTCATTTCATGTCCGATATTACCGTCTTTAATGTATAAATCCCATGTAAAATAATCAACGTGGCTTCGGCTCTTTTTATTATGTTAATTTGATTCTTTTGGGTCTTGCACGCGTGCTTATGAATTTTAATGGGATGGACTGATCCACCATTGAACTGTCATTTATATGATCACCATGTCTATTCTTAGGCATGACTTCGGAAGCAAAGTTATTTAGAAAGGTATACGTTGACATTGATGATTGATGGCTGACAGGGATAATTGAAATTTTGAATAACTATCTGAGGCCTAATAATAACAATTCTTCAGGGATATTATGTACTGTCATTGCCATACATTTTTGAGAATTTTAAAAATATCACTCCAATTAGATATTAAATATTTACAATTCTTCAGGGATATTATGTACTGTCATTGCCATACATTTTTGAGAATTTTAAAAATATCACTCCAATTAGATATTAAATATTGTACAGTGGTGGCATTTTATTTAGTGCATAACACAGAATAAATACTAGATCAGTTTAAGTAACTATGATATGATATTATGATCAATATATAAATACTAAACATCCATGATGTGACTTGACAAACATTCGTGCTCCTCACTCAAATTTGCCTTGAAAAATAAATAAATAAATACATTATATTTTAAATTCCCATTCATCGGAAGCTAAGTTACGCGAAACTGTAACAAGAAATTGTTGAAATAAATTAGAGGTATTGTAGAAAAAATACAGTACACCCTAAATGACATGAATACCTCATTTACCTGTCAATCGATAGAAGGGTCAGCGAAACAGGTCGCGGCCCAGTACCTACGCGGGCGTTGATTCATACGACACAAGTTGGCGAGGGCTATCCCTAATTAAATATACTATTTCTCCTTTTTAGTGGTATAGTATATATTATTATCTGTGTTATACTTATACTATCCTATCACAGTGATACACCATCTCCCTGTTTAGCGAGATAGAATAAATGTCGATACAGAAAATATACTCTTAGTTAGGGATAAGGAGGCTATACCTATCCCCAAGACGGCTTCGAATAGACACCTTACATAATGGGGACTATCGTTTCTTTGCTCACCAGTTGGCGCCACTGTTGACTAAGGTCCAGAGGTATATATAGCTGTCAAAGGCGACTTCATAAGATCGGCGCCGAAACAGTTTTAAAATCTTGAATTTCATTAAATTTATTAATTATAAATTACTATCATAATATCGAGTAGCTATACCGCAATGTTGTGCAGTTCCGATTAGTTCGAAAAAAAAAAACCGCTTTCGAAGCGTTCACACTCATCGCCAAATATTCCATATTTGCGATAATTTCACGAAGGAATTCACTTTTCAACAGGTAAATCAAAGAAATTATAAATTATGTCACGGAGCCCGCCAAAACCAGTGAAAAGTGAATGTTATTGGACCTCACGCGACACTAGCGCCTCTAGTGGCAAATTCACACGCGATAGCCGATTACGATCGATTTCGACTAGGCCCGGTTCCTATATCCACGAAACGCCTCGTTTTGCCTACGGACGGTTGATTTTTGACATTTGTTCCATACAGAATCTGTCAAATTTTAACCGTCCGTAGGCAAAACGAGGCGTTTTTTGGATATAGGAACCGGGCGTAGGTGTGTACCGCGGTGTTACGAAGGGCTGTACCTGAAAACATGTGGAAAAGAAATAAAGCAACACAGCTCCTAATGTTTAATTCCATTGGTGGTGTAATAAATCAAATTCAATTTACCTGGCATGAACACGCAACCCTCTGTGTACCAAAAGCTGTTGTTAATTGAGTGGACTAATTTGTAAAGAAAGACAAATTGTATAAAATATGAAATAACTAGCTTCTGCCCGCGACTTCACCCAGGTGGAATTCGGTTATCGCGTTCCCGCGGAAACTACGCGTTTTTGCTGGATAAAAAGTAGCCTATGTCCTTTCCCGGGACTCCAACTATCTCCATACCAAATTTCATTTAAATCAGTCCAGTGGTTGAAGCGTGAAGAGGTACTTAACAGACAGACAGTTACTTTCGCAGACGTGTGCAGTGACTCAATAGCTCCTATTAGACTGAATTCTTCTTGGTCGTGTTCTTCATTACCGTTTTGTGGTCTCGTCGATGAAAGTCTCTCGTCACTTGGTTGGTAATTAAGCTCCTTCCGTTCTGTCCGCTTTTCAGCTTCTTTTAGGGCAATCATAACAGGGAGTCCGGAGAGCGTGCGATGGTTACTTGGCCACACTATCAGGTAGGGGAGCAGCCAAGAGCTCTGTTTCCTTCCACTCGCCAACAACTATCAGCTTATCCAGGTGATCAGGCTCCCGCCGAGCAATGTGTCCAAAAATACTACTACTACTACTACAGCCCATTTGCGTCCCACTGCTGGGCACAGGCCTCCCTTCATCATGAGTGGGTTTGGGCTATAGTCCCCACGCGGGCCCAGTGCGGTTTAGGGACTTCACACAGATCTTTGAATTACTTCGCAGTTGCGTGCAGGTTTGCTCATTTTTGCATGCATTTTTGTCATGTAGGACTGATGGGCGATGAAATGATGATCATTTTCGACTGTAAAAAAAACGTCTCTAGCGAAGTGTAGTCTCAGCTCAGTCCCAGGAGACCATTAGTTATAGCTCGTTGAATCTAAAGCGATAATAGTAAATTACAGAAGTGTCTGATGTCACGTCGTATTCTAGATTGTATCAATTAAAGCAATTTGCTGAAGCGCAGGCAAGGACGACAATCACCGTAGCATATCATCATTTAGTTGAACTGTTTTGTCCAGTTAAACTCCTGTAAAATAACAGCTTTTAAAATGTAAAGGTTTTTTAACGATTGCCTCATGCTACTCTACTCACTTTGTGTGACAAATGTACACACATTCGACATTTTAGTTAAGGTTTTAGAAGTCTTGAAGGAATGGTTTTACCTGTCGAAACATCGGGATAAAATGTATCCTTTGTACCCAGGGGCTCAAAATCTCCATTCCAGATTTCATTAAAATTGGTCAAGCCGTTTTGACGTGAAGGAAGGACAACGAAACACTTTTTACATTTATAACATTAGTATTAGTATGGAATGTAATATGGTAAATTCATATACAGGTAGGTACAATTAGAAGAACTTGCAATATAAAGGAAGCAAATAAATAACGTCCATCTTTCGATAGACGCATCGCAACTGCACACTGATGTCATAAGCGAGGCATAACGATAGTTATACAATTGGCTGTTTTTAACACAAATAATTAATACCCATATAACTATTTATAATAAAAACGTTTACCTATCTAAGCGTAATCTAAACTACTACTACTACTATTACTACAGCCTAATTGCGTCCCTCTCGTGGTGACCGGAGGCCTGTAATCTTTAACGCTATTAAGAAATCACATAGAATAAATGTTCTATCTAAACTTTAAAGACATAATAATACGTCATAATAATCTCTTTTGCAGTAACCATGGTAGAAACATAACTGCGACAGTGTTAAATTGAACATACAGGCATTAACGACATAAACTAAAATAAGCAAAGGCTATCTAACATTAATCCTATACTTAGGTACCTACTTACACCCAAAAACATGTATATAAATCTTTAATGCCAGGAAATCATAATTTTATCTTTGAACCTACATATTATAAACAACTCTAAATATAGCAGTTGGAACCATCAGGAAGTCAGTTATGATGGTGTAAAAAATATCCCGCTTAAAGGACCAACTTTAATGGCTCAGAAGCTAGTCTATTTGCATTTTTATCTTTGCTCGGTAATTTCATTACAATACAATTAACACTTAGTAAAAAAACGCATGTACATAAACTCATAAACATAGAGTAGTTTATATAACGGTAATTAAATTACCATGCCTATCTTGAGCAAAATCTCAGCGTGAGTGAATCTAAGTAGTAATCGTCCATAACTTTTCCCTGAGTCAAGTGCAGTGTGCCACTCAGTCTAGATTTGTCTTGACAGGTCAGAAAAGAGAGGAAGCTGAGAGAAGATTAAAATCTGTATAATCTATAGATTATTTTTTTCAATGATATTCTCGATATTAGCAAAAGTAATGGCATCTGCAACAGCTACATATATATTTCCATTGTAGAAATATGGACATGTACAATGTATGGTATGACTATTAAACCCATAGGGCAAAGGGCTTAGGTCATTGCAATGAGTCATAACTGGTATTACTCGGTTAATCACAAATGCTATATCACGTTTAGTGTCGCATCTCCGTGATCGTCCTTCGTGCTTGGATGCAGGTGCATGGTGGTACAAAACCGGAAATTTGGTCCATTGTAGAGGTGGCTGTCAAGGTAATGCAGTTATTACCTACACGGACGGTTATCGTCATTTTCATTCGCTATGTTTTACTTGAATGTGTGTATTACTGTTGGAAAATATAGCTGGACTTTACAAAGCTCTCTTTGATTTAGTGAGCTCAACTAAGGCTTTTCTACAAAAGTGATTGTATATTTCTGCTTCTTCTTCTTCAACTTACATTTGCCCACTGCTGATCATATTCCCTACATAGATGTACCATCTCTCCCTGCTCGAGGTTGCTTCTATCCACCTCGAGTTTAGATGTGCCCTGATATCATTGGTTTATCTTGCTGCTGGCCTGCCTACGTTTTCTTTTCCCTGTACAAGATCTTCACTCTAGAACGCTTTTGCTCCACCATCCATCTTCTTGGCGGTAGAGTAGGCCAGTCTAAACTGTGCGACTCTGTGGCCCACATCTACGACCTTGGTTTGCTTGCGGATGGCGTCATTTCTCCCTCTGTCGCGTATGGATATTACTAGCATGGAGCGTTCCATCGCTCTTTGGGCCACTGAGTTTATGGATGTTGTCTAACGGTTTTAAGTCTCTTACGCGCATTTCATAACCGGCAGTGTTTATTTTTTTACTAATATCTATGAGTTCAATATGTGAAAAAAAAGTATACGAGGTTGCATATAAATTATTCGCCATAACCAAAATCTTACCTAGCGTCGCCTCCAGTTGACTTCCTTGAAAAGGTCAACACACGCATAAGAAGAGATTAGGAAAGACAAATAGACGTAACTTTACAACACTCGTCGAAGCATCGTAGCTGTTTGTATACATTTTTAATCCTTCTTTGAAACTTTATCCGGAATTAAAGTAAGTATTTGATCCATGTGACCCTATTTAGTTAAAGATGCCCAAGCCATATGAACGAGTCGGTCACAGTCGAGTTGCAACACGCGTCGTATCGTAACTATACGAATCGTTTCGTCACCGAGCTTTACGGCCCATTTCCTCGCAGTATAAGGTAAACTGACCTATTTGTATCGAAGACGTATTAGACGTGGGACTGTGTAAATTGCGGGGGTATGCCGTCAAAAATGGGTAGAGTTTGAACACTGTGAACGTAAAATATACAGTGAAACTTGCAGTTAATTAGATTGCGATAGACTTGGTAATTATAAAGGACTGCCGTTAGAACAAAACATACGCGTCGACTTGAGAACCTCCTCCTTTTTTTTCGTTGGTTGAAAATAACAAAATAGACGCAGAGTTAAAATTGAGTTTTAGGCAACTAACTGAAAAATGCGACATAAGGTGATGAAGGTTATGACATACCTACCTATTTTTGTTATTTTACGTTTGATTAAGGATAAAAGGAGGCTATACCGTTGGTCCTTCAACTGATGTATTTTATGATAATTCAGGCCACCTTATTAATACTGTTCTCTTTGAACCTTAAAGGTATATAGACATAGCATACATAGAAATAAAAGGATAATCCCGTAACACAGGTCGGTCATAGGTCGAAGTCGAAGTCGGCTGGTCAAACATGGATTTTCTTTGCGGCCGTGTGGGGAGCTCGCAAACAATACTTGCTTGCGCATTGTGTAACAAAGTTATCAACGGAATGCGTGGGCGCAGATAAATTGGAGAGAACAGCGATAATTGGTAAACGGCGCCCACTTGGGATTAATTCGAAAGTATCATTTTAGAAGCAATCTCACAAATACGTTTCTATATTAGGTGTCAACGAGAAAATTTGTTCACGCTACCAGACACCGCACCACACGCCACCACTATAGCCTACAGCATATTAGCGTCGCACTTCTAGGCACATTCCTCCTCTCATACCGAGAGTGTTTGGACTATTGACGCGAGTTCAGCGCGAATTGGACGCGGGACTTCACACACATCTTGAATTACTCCGCAGATTCGTGCGTTTTCCTTCGCCGAAAAGCTCAGTGGTAAATTCAAATTGACATAAGTAAACTCAGGGAGTGCGAGCCAGTTTCGAACCCTCTGCACGAGAGGCCGTAGGTCAAACTATTTAGTCTACCGCGGCTTCTAACTTCCGTCAACTTTTTTCCCAGATCTTCGGCGTGGTGCTGATAGCGACGGCATGCGTAGACATGGGCATGATCCGGGGCTTCGCCGGCATGGAGGCGACGGGCCACGAGACCGACGCGGTTCTCATCGCCGTGGGTGTCCTCATTATCGTGGTCGCCGCCTTCGGCTGCTTCGGCGCTTGGAAGGAGAGCCCTAAGCTGCTTTACATTGTAAGTATTGACATTGACATCCATGTACATATACGAAGCATGCATATTTATAAGAAAGTACCCCCAATTATTCCCGAAAACCGCCGACCGACCGCGAAGGTTCGAGACTAGATACAAACATAATATTGCTTCACTTCACTCGTCGCATCAAAATTAAAATTACATAGTACTAGCCCAAACGTCATGTCTATCAACATAATATAACAAACTGAATGAGGAACTTAAAAGCTTGGAATCAGAAAAAATATTTAGTAATCGGCTTAAACAGTTTTTGATAGAGAAATGCTACTACAATATGACAAAGATAAATAAATATCGTTCCTTCGCCCATCAGAGTTTTTTAATTAGAAAAAGGAAAAAATATGACATAGCATGTAAGTATAAAATAGTATAAACATAATAAATTAACAGTAATAATGAGAATGACTATTGAATAATAACTAAGTGTAATTGAGTTATATTGCTAATTTAATGAAATTTCATAGACTTCATGTAAAAATAAGAAGAAAAATAAAGAACATGCAACTATAAAATGATAATTTTAGTTATTTAAGTATATTGCTACGCCCCAACGGGGTATCATGTCATAGCTTCATATTTAACATTTGTAACATCTATATTGACTACATGAATGCAATTAATAAAAATATACAAATATACAAATATCGATGATGCTGAGAATACAGTCAGGAAAAGTGCCTAAATAATAAATGCTCAGTTCAGTTCAGTTCATTACCCGACTGCGCCATAGGGAGGGTTATGTTTTTTATGATTGTTACTTACTTGGTTAACTGATGACACTCGGTTCCTCTTCTATTTTGTATAAACTGTGGTAACCATTCACCATTTAGCATATTTCACTTAAGAAATCTTTGTAATTAGATACGGTTGGTTGGTTTGCCAAATAAATAAATAAATAGCTCAAGTGTTCGAAATTAGTTACTCCTAATAATAAGAGCGTTGTAGTTGTTATGTTAATCAATTTCAAATTAGTTACTTTAGTTCCCACAAATGAGCCCTAGCTAGATTGATTTGTCGCCCCCATACCATATTGCAAATCGTTAGAGCCGTTTCTGAGATCGTTTGTGTAAATAAATGCACAAAATTAGCTCATTTAAAGTATAAGATTAATATAAGAGTATTTTTAGCACTTCTACGTTTTTTTACTTGCGATGTTCACTAAAGAGGCTACTCACATTCTGTGTCTGCTACCATATTTACAAGGAAGGAGTAAGTAAGTTGTAAATTCGTACACATTGATGAAATATTAAATACTAAAAATCTGTAAGTAAGTATTCCCGTTCTTAGCAAATGCAGAGATCACACGGCGTGCTCCAATTCGCGTCTATTTGTGTTTGACACGTGAATTAGGACGCTAGTGTTAAATCGGCCACTGAGTTCATTATTATTTGCAGTCTATACTAATGTCTGTATTGAAATGTCTTTCGCGCGTAAGAAAATAGAGCAATGGCCTACTTTGCTAGCGTTGAAGTGTTACTCTTACTTAATAGACTGTTAAGTTATTATAATACCCGCGACTCGGGTTTTTTTTTAATTCGTCTTGTTCAATGATATTAATCAGCATAATAACAATTTAAGGTCTTGGCTATGTTTAAATCAGTGGAATCTAAAAGAAAGCCAAGTTTACATGCGACGTTAGCGTAATAACGTGACAACATGAAACAACGCTATGTATTACTTAATTACATACATACATACATACATAATATCACGCCTTTTTCCCATAGGGGTAGGCAGAGACCACTTCTTTCCATTTGCTACGACTCTTGCATACTTCTCTCGCTTCTTCAAGTTTCATCCCGTTCCGCATACATGCTCGTCGGTTTAAAGTACTTTTGACCTGGCCTTTAATCAGATTGTCCTGAATTTGATCCAAGAACATTCGCCTCGGTCTTCCTCTTCCAGCACCTCCATTCACACTAGCCATATAAATACTTTTTTCACCTCACTGCCTCGAAAGTGGTCGTTTTGCAGCTTGATATCCGAGCGCAAAAGTTGTTTTTATCCGCTAGCGTGGAAAGTGTTTTTGAAATTCGAACGACGCATGACGCCACTGTCACGATAAAAAAACAACGATACGTTCTGAAACGCAATTCGTCGTGAGAGTTTTATTAAAATAAAGGTTCAATTTACTTAATATCATCATTAATAAAATTATATTAATAATACACCGTTTCAGATGTATTTCATTATTTCACTATGTTTTATCACAAGAATACTTAAATATGTGTATATTTTAACTGTATTCAATGAATAATTGAATTTAGAAGTACGAGTAGGAGTGATTTGGAACGCAACCTCCGGAAAAAAAAAACATAAAATTAAATTAAAAAAAAAGTTTTACATTGCTGGTTTTGTAATTTAGAATACTCATACGAAGTAATAAAGAAAATATGAGCGATTCTAGCGATGAAGATACGAATTTAACTCCTCCAAAGTTAGCACAAACTGTACGTGACGCCGAACTAAGTCTTCTTCCCGAAAAATCGCGCGTGAGGTGAAAAATTTTGTGTTGCGCTCAGCAGCAAAGTCGTTTGCTGTCTCGTGCCTTGAAACCCTCGTTACACTCAGGATTCTATATTTGAACCCTAGAATCCTTCGTTCACTCGGGTCTCAATCACGCACTCACAGCAAACAACAACTTTGCAGCCTTGCATAACAAATAACTATTGTCAGTCTTCTCTCATTCATCCTTTCCATATGACCAAACCAATATAGCATACCTTTTTCTATTTTTGTCACTACATCCTCTTTCACACCACACCGCTCCCTTATCACGCTATTCCTTACCCTATCACTCAATTTAACATTTACTTAATTACTTACTTAATTAAGTACTTAGATTTTAGAGCTTGAAGTAAAAATAGCAGTAGTGCAAGTTGTAGTCGAGCGAATATTGTAATAACATGATAAATACCAATTAATTGTACGGACATGCGTGCACGCACTGTAGGAGGCCATTAAAAGTGCGTGACTATGGACAGTTCAGATTTGACCCGAAAACCCCTATTTAATACACTTTATTTACATAGGAAACTTATTTTAGGAAGCACACCTGTAATTTTCACATGAAACGGTAAATTATTACTAAATTCTACGACATACGAGTAGGATATGAACGAACGGATAAACATCTGTCAATCACTGTATTTAGCCATCACAGACACAGATAGGACATTATAAAACTACACACGACTTTCTATCGGACATACTATTTCAGGAGGAGGAAGCATGGTTGTGGGTTCTAATTTCCGCACTTGGCTCATTTATGTTGAGCCTTTGTACGTTAAGTGCCGGCTAGGGATCTAGCCAGCCTAGCTCCGACCAGAAGCACAGGATTCTCGTGGTGTCTCCACAGGGTTCACGAAGCGAGCCCGGTGTCCCGAGGATTTCAGCCCATTGTGCAGCCACCGTAATCCATGCAATCCAGGTCTACATGGGCAGCCGTTTCCTCAGCCGACAGACATCCCCTACAACTGTTATCAGTATCCGGCCTCCATACTAACTACATACATATAAGGGTGGTCCAGAACATACAATAATATACTACTCGGAGGCGCGAGACAGATTCGAATTCCCGCACTCTAAATGAGAGGCGTAGGTGAAACCGCTAGAGCGTTATCTCTATCACTTTACAGAATAAAGTAAATTGCTTCCTCCTCAATGGACACAAGCTACCACATGCAGACAATCACGGGAGAATATACCATTCCCGGACCGTCGACTCACACGACGTCTTCTAGCATTGGAGAGGACTGCCCTACGATCGGTTGTAGGCAACCTCACCGGTCACTGTCCACTAAACAAATATTTGTATGTTATAGGTATAAACGATAGCCCCTATATATGGATCGGTATGCGTCTACATATCAGCGGTATTCGACTCCTGCATACGTCTCTGTATCCGATCCATATACGCATACCGATCCGTAGACGCATACCGATCCGTAGACGCATACCGATCCATATACGCATACCGATCCGTAGACAACGCATCAGGGTAGGCAACGCATTGGAGATCTTATGGTTTCTTAATAGGGGATCATAGGATTTCGGTGTCTATGGGCCGCAGTTACCACTTACTTAACAATGACATAAAAACGTATTTATATAAAATCACCAAACTAATTAAAGGACACATCGATATCAGACTCTGTTTACAGGATGCAGTCTTCCTCCGATAATGCTATCTACCAGCTGTTTTGTCGTTTTGGACTACAGCTTGGTACTTAGTCACTTCGGTGGTGATGAGTGTCTCGAGCACAAATCGGATTAGTTTAATAACAATAAATCTTTATTACTTTTAAACATTAAATTATAACTAATGCCTCCTTTACGAGAAGAAGTGGTGCACCGTTCCAAATTGACGTAGAGTTATTTAATAGCACCAGTCGAGTCATTAGAGCGATGCTCTCTTGACAGCTTCAGTCGCTACTCGTAACAACGAGATAGGGCTATTTTACTAATCTAGGTATATTATAGCATCACCTTCTTGGTTTTGGGGCCACACTGCCTATCGGCGGCGTGGTGGTGTCGATTGCCTTCTGCGGCTTTTAGGGTCCCTTTCCCTTTAAATTGTCAAGTTGGCTTCCTTTAGTGCGTCGAGTTGCGCAGCTAGCGCCTGCATCTGCTCGACGAGTGCTAAGAGCGCTAGCTTCATTTTGTTGCCTCCTGCCGGAGGGGCTGCTGGTGTGGTCACTGGAGTCGGCTGGGCGTCCTTCAGTGGCGGCTTCGGTGCTTTCTTCGGTCGGCCTCCGCGTGGTACTGGAGGGTTCGCCGGCGCCATAAGAGATGCGGGCGCCGTCTCCTCGACAGTCGGCATGGGGACCGATGCACGCGTGACCGGGCCGCTGCGTGGTGGGGCGGATCTTGAGATCGTCCCAGCTCTCTTGTTCCGGGCCTCCCTCCGGAATATGGGGCAGTTGGTGTGATTTGCGGGGTGTGGGCCTCCGCAATTGGCACAGGTGGCTGGGTCGGTGAGCGGTCGCTCACATGAAGAGGCAGCATGGGGCCCGCCGCAGCGTACGCAGGCGAGCTTCTTGCCGCAACAGTGTGACAGCGGTGGCACTGCGCGGGCCCTTTCTTCCCGCGCCATCCTTCGATATGGACTTCCGGCATGCCCAGCAGCTCGCGCACGCTGTACACGCCGGTGATGCTGGTCACTGGGCCGTTGAGCAGAGCGTAGAATATACACCCGGGGCGGCCGCTACGTCCCCGGATGCGCTTCACGTACTCTGCTTCAACGTGGTGTTTTTTCAGGGCTTCCTGGATGAGGTCGGTAGGCGTGTCCGCTGGAAGGCCGCGGATGGCCACCTTCACCTTCCTCTCGTCCTTCGGTGAGTAGGAGAACCATTCTATGGTGGCGTCTTCTTTCTGGAGCGCTTCGAAGTACTGCTGCAGGTAGCGGTGCTCCTCGGCGCTATCAGGTATAAACCGAAGGCCCGCCCTGAATGAGCGGACGTTCGGTTTGCGGCCCAGGTGGGCTGTGATGGCAGCTAGGTGGCGGGGCCAGTTTGGGAGCCTCTCTACCACCAGGGGGGGGTAGCGAGGTCCCTTTCCGGCTGCAGTAGCCGGGGTAACGGCGGCGCGCTGACTCGGCGTTGGAGTTGCGGCGGTTGGTTGCGGTTGCGGCGTGCGGCGTGCGGGCTTCGGCGTGCTCGTGGAGGGCCCCGCGACGGCGTCCGAGTAGGCTCGAGGACTGCTGTGCGGGGTTCCTTGCGGCTCTGGGCTTGCTGGGGCGCTGGTGTCTTTGTGCGAAGCGGCTTCGGGCGTCGGCTCTGTCTGGGTAGAGCACGACGAGAAGTCAGGGCCATCTGTGCTTTCGGGCTGCGTGGAGATTTGCTCGTAGTGTTGCGCGAGCTTCGTTGCGACGGTGTTGATCATCGCTTCCTCTGGGTAGCAGGGCTGCGGGTCGATGCGGTGCTTGACGCGCAGGTATCTTCGGTGCTCCAGGATCAGGCTATCGTAGCCACAGTTCCCGGTGATGTCGTCGAGATCCTTCCTGTATCCGGATTCCTTCCACAGGATGTCTTCGGTATACTTCCAGTAGTCTTGTTTACTGGGCTGCGGCGGGGCTTCGGCGGCGGCCGTGGAGTTGGCGGCGACCGAGTCCGTGGTGGTGGTTTCGATGGGGTCGGGTGAGGGTAGTCCGAAATCAATCGATTCGGAACTACCTACCCACATGCTCCATCTTCGATGTGTCCATGCTCGTGGATGGGTTCTTCGAGGGCGTTTCGCTGAGCGACACGGAGACTACCGGGGGTGCCCCTCCCGCATTCCTTCTCCCGGTGGAACCGTTTTAGCGGAGCCGGGATTGGGTTTGCGGGAAGAACTCCAGTAGGCTGGCTGCTACTCGAAGGCGATCTGCGCCGACCGAAGTCGGGTGGCATCCAGCAAACTATTTAAAATAAATAGTTGCGTGGATGCGCGATGATAGGGGCGTCCGTACTCAATGCAATAGCGAAAAGGCGATAGGGCGAAACGTAGCAATCCATTTAATAGCCTATATAACTTGGGATAGGGGTCACTGGGGTTGGACCCTACGAAGTGATTTGAAATTACAACCAAGAACCGTACAACTCAACTATAATCAAATAATTTATACTCTTTTATAGGTAATCTTTGAAATAGTTACAACGCTTTTATTAGGTTGTCGTGTAACTGTAACTATAACTAACAACAATATGTAAGGAATCTTGCAAGTTGAATCGTATCATTATGAAACTTAGATGACAATACAATAATATGGCACCACATTTAGAATAAACTACCATTGTGTCAACTAAACAACTTTGTCCAAAAAATGGTTCCGTATATATTTTATTTTTAGCAAAAGGATTGTTAATAAAGGTTTTATTTTGCAAAATAAATTGCAAGCATAGTGACATATATCTTGCTGCTTATTATGTTTACTAGCTTTTGCCCACGACTTCGCCCGCGTGGAATTCGGTTATCGCGTTCCCGCGGGAACTATGCGTTTATCCGGGATAAGAATTAGCATATGTCCTTTCCCGGGACCCTACTATCTGCATATCAAATTTCATCGCAATCGGTGCAGCGGTTGAAGCGTGAAGAGGTAACAGACAGACAGACAGACATAGTTACTTTCGCATTTATAATATTACTAGCTTCTGCCCGCGACTACGCCCGCGTGGAGCTCGGTTATCGCGTTCCCGCGGGAACTATGCGTTTTTCAGGGATAAAAAGTAGCCTATGTCCTTTCCCGGGACCCCAACTATCTTCATGCCAAATTTCATCTCAATCGGTCCAGCGGTTGAAGCGTGACGAGGTAACAGACAGACAGACAGACAGACAGAGTTACTTTCGTATTTATAATATTAATATGGATATGGATTACTAGCTTCTTCCCGCGACTTCGCCCGCGTGGAATTTTGTTATCGCGCTCCCGCGGGAACTATGCGTTTTTCCGGGATAAAATGTAGCCTATGTCCTTTCCCGGGACCCTAACTATTTGCATACCAAATTTCATCGCAATCGGTCTAGCGGTTGAAGCGTGAAGAGGTAACAGACAGACAGACAGAGTTACTTTCGCATTTATAATAATTTAGTATGGATTATCTCACAGAACCCTAAAAACGTTTATCATGGCCGACCATTGGTTTCACAAACCACAATTATGCGACGTTTTAGTCCGAAAACAGTCGTATAGAAGTCCCATTGTAACTTAGACAAGATGGCTGTAATTTTAGTATGAAAACAAAATGTAAATAATTTTGTACATAGACTGAAATTCAAAGAATTCGAGGGGGGCGCAAAGATTTGGACAAAAACACACCTATATATTGTCATAAAACTAAAAGTTCCATAAGAAATAGGTGCACTGAACATATTTCTCTCACACTTTTTTCGCTTTGTGAATTTCTTCTGAGTAAAATTCTTATTAGAATTACAAGTTACAAACTTATCTTTAAAATTCCACAATGCTCATATGACATATCAGTCAGGAACGACAAATGTGTACCATAAAAGTCGCTATTAAACCCTTATGCGACATTTCAGTTACCTTGTAACATCTATACAACTGTTATGGAACCACAAAAGTCCCATAACAGTCCGGATAGAACCATTACCGGACTGAGGGCCGGTTCCTATATCCACGTAACGCCTCGTTTTGCCTACGGACGGTTAAAATTTGACAGATTCTCTATGGAACAAAAATCAACCGTCCGTAGGCAAAACGAGGCGTTTCGTGGATATAGGAACCGGGCCTGAATGGGTTCTTGCCGGACTTTTATACAACTTCTATGTAACGAAAAAGTTGTATAATTTGGGCCTTTTTCGCGTTTAGTAAACGTTGACAACTACGTTTATACGACCAACTTTGTGTACCAAACAGGGAATGAAGAACGTTCTTGCAACTCTTATACAACGTTATTTTGTTAGTTGGGACTTAACTAATAACCTATTTTATATTTGAAAACCAAGCTATACGTCTATTATGCAGTTGGTAAATTGCTATCAGTACCCAACCCCCATACTAACTACAATTTACCAACCGCAAAAGAGTGGTCCAGTTCTAACTCAATATATAAATAAATAGAACTTTACAAAGTTAACTTGCTATTTTGCGGTTGGTTATGTTATCAGTATCCGGCCTCCATACTAACTACATACATTCCCTAACCACGACTTCAATTCACAACCGCAAATAAGGGTGGTCCAGAACATACAATAATATACTACTCCTCCGAGTTTACTTGAGAAATTCTAATTAAATTACGCACTGAGCTTTTCCGTGAAGGAAAACATCATGAGGAAACCTGCACGCATATACGAAGTAATTCAAGTTTAATTTCTTATTGGAACTGTCAATGCCACAAAAAAAAAACAGAATAAGGTATGACAGGTGAGCTTATAACCAATAACAATCCTCCCTTCCCTAAAACAACCATACGTTGGTTGGTGACCGTGTCAGTGCAATAAAATCATTGGAATTTAAACGAATTTTAATTAAGCCATTTCCATTCTCGTCGTTCATTCATCGTAACTATTATGCCGTGACGAAATACTGGGTGGTGCCCTTTTGTTAACTTTTTGGTGGGACATAGTTAGAACAATAAGTTTCGAAATTGCTAAGTTTAACATAACCCACGATATTGATAAAATTGAACAGGCAATTGCAGGCGCGGCTTAGTTAATTAATTTACATAGTAGGTAGGCATTTAAAACCATTGACTTATAATAAGTAATAACATATGGACGAACAGTGCCTAACAGAATATGTCAAAATATATGGAGCAAACTGACATTAGAAAATACGTTCCAATATGCTAATGCCTCTTTATTACGAAGGCCAAACGGGTGCCCTAGCTGTTCGGCCATCCTTACATCATATTGATAAAACTCATGTCGACCGCGCGGCCGCGATCGATCGCAGGAGGAATTTGTTCAACTGCACATTGCAGCCGTGCTATTAGCCTAGTGGTTTGACCTACTGCTTCTCATGCAGAGGATCGGGGGTTCGAATCCGGCTCGCACCTCTGAAATTATTTACTTACTAGCTTCTGCCCGCGACTTCGTCCGCGTGGAATTCGGAAATAGCGTTCCTGCGGGAGCTATACGTTTTTCCGGGATAAAAAGTAGCCTATATGTTGACCAGTGTTATAAACTACCCCCCATACCAAATTTTGTTGCAATCCGTCCAGTAGTTTTCGAGACATACATACATACATAAAGACAATTTTTCTAAAAATCATTATTTTGTGTTCAGTATAGCTTACAAAGTCCCCATGACTTGATAGTTTCTTTTAATTTTCAAGTTTCAGACGTTACTTCTTCTACAGACTTATTATTAGTAAGTATAGATGTGCGAAATTCAGTTAGAATTTATCACTGAGCTTTGCAGTGAAGGAAAACATCATAAACACCGCGGGCGACAGGCGCGACCCTCGGTAGTGGTTCCATCCCAATGAAAACGCCGGATTTTATCCCGTATTTACCCTGACAATTTACCCTAGAAGTCGGACATCAAATATTAATAGTCCACACAAAACTCTAAACGCCCCCGATACGAGCCCTTAATAAATATTTGGCCAACCACGGCTTGTAGAAGCCAAACCTGTCCTGCTGAAGCGGGATAGACGGCAACAATCTAATGTTCGGCTCCATCTCTTCCAGTTCGTGGGCTGCCTGATCCTCATCATTCTGCTGGAGCTGTCGGTGGGCATCGCGGCGGCGGCGCTGCGGCCCCAGATCGAGGGATCCCTCAAGTCCAACCTGCGCGCCTCCTTCATCAAGAATAAGTCTTCGCTCGAGGAGGACTCCGCCTACAGGGAGTTCTGGGACCGCATTCAGTCTAACGTGAGAACTTTGAACACTTCAAAATCACAAAGTACCGAAGTGTAATAATAGCCTTCATCGACCCCATATCCTGCCAATCACATATCCTCCATTCCCTGTAAAGGTCAGCAACACAGTGGTGGTTTCCATTGATGCTGCCGGTATTTTATGATCTGCGCTGATTGTTTAATATCAGGCATAGCGTCTGCTCTTTAACTGGTTTGCCCATCTTCTTTATAGGTACCATTAACAATTGAGTGAATTTAAGCCTAAAGACAATAGCTAAGATCATCCAACCAACACGAAATTGTTCTGCTTTATATGTCCTTTTTCTTATAACTGCGAACCTTTAAAGGTGGGCATTTCGTTAAATATCCCAGAAGCGTTTCTAGTAGGTACTTTAGCCATGAGTGTGAAAGATATAATTGATGTTTATGATACCATCATCATCATGATTTGTAATGATTCTTGCACCAACAAAAGTAATTATCAACCGGCTGATGTTTTTTTGGTGATATTTCGTTCTACCTAATGACTGTTATTATAACGATCATGATCATTGTTTCTAATTTCCATGCCGAATATGCTTGTATGTTCGTTTATTTTAGTGTTTGGATAACATTTATTTATTTATTTACGGCTGACCAGCAATTGACCTCTATCTCATCTGATGGAAAGTGATGATGAGGCCAAAAGTGTAGCTCACTGGGTCAGCAAATACCTATTCACTCTAGTCTTGAAGACCTCTAGATTGTAAATAACCGTCTGGGAAAACAAAGGATGGAAGGAAGAGAGTTCCATTCCTTAGCATAATAAATGATGAAACAGGGTCAAATCAAGTCCTATCTTATTTATCTTACTGATCTTCCAGCTCCAATGCTGCGGCATCACCGGCCCCGAGAACTACCAGGCCACCAACCCCGTGATCAACCCGTCGTACAGCTGCTGCCCTCCCGACGGGTCTGACGAGGCCGCTGGCACCAAGCGGGCCGACTGCATCAGCGCCGTCGCCTACTACAAGGACGGCTGCGAGGACAAAGTCCTCATGGCCATCCACAGCGCCGGCTTGACCGTCATCGTTTGCGGGATCCTCTTCTGCTTCATCGAGGTAAGTGACCTTTCATTATTTTTTAGCAAGAGAAAGGGTTTTTGGACTGGCAGGACCTGGTGCTAGGTCCGTTCGGGTTGGTACTATTGTCTTACCCGCTAATCTGCCCTGAAATAGCAGTGTTCACACTGGTTTCGGTGAGTAAGGGGTAAAGGCAGCCGGTGGAATTACTGGCACAGAGGCATTTCATCTTAGGCCTCAAGGTATAGGCAACGCACTCAAGATCTTATGATTTTCTTGTAATGCGATGCCATCAGGTGGCTTCTGCGTGCCTTCTGCCTGATCTTCTGGTGGTTTTTGATTCTGTTGGCTGACAAATTTGCTTAAATCCCTATTCTTGTTCATTTCTGTTTTAAAGTTCCCTTTTGTAACTAAGCCTACTTACTATTCTTACTTTCAATTAAATCTATTATGTTGTTATTATGTGTATATTACTAGGTATATCTATTGCAGGTTGCCGGAATCATCTTGGCCCTGTGGTTGGCGCACTCCATCAAAACTCAGGGGAAGAGCCGTGAAAGTGCTTAAATCTAGTCTTTAATTCATCCTTCAAGAAAAGACAGACAGATATTTTTAACATTAATATTATCACCGCAAGGATATTCCATAAGTATTTGACTAGAGGGTTTTTTTGATAAGATTTGTTGTAAGCACTGCAGTCAAACATTTAGCTCTCGTAACGCACGTCGTTTATATGCATTCAGCCTTAATTTTAATCTTTAGTTAATATGTATACGAGCACGAGTGAACTCTAACGATTATTACTTATGATTATGCTACATTTAGGTTTAATTATACGACTACAAATCGATGTTAAATGCAAATTATGTCCGTATTAGATAATAATGTCGACTTCAATCTTTGGAAAGAAAAAAATAATACATCGTTTTTTCTTGCGGCCTGAACGCATGTTGTAAGCGCAACTTTTAATGGTAGCGCCATTACGAGCCAAAATGGCTACATAACACCAACCCCGTCTTGAAATATTTCCTCAAAGTAGCTTCGCTTTGTACTGAGATTAGAATTTAGGTGTTACTCAGTGACTGGGCTATAGGTCCTCCAGATCCAGGTCTAGGTCCTCTTCGAGACTTTTAGTTCTGCAAGTGTCTATAAGTCTATAGGTGGCGGTGACTTCTCTCCATCAGGTGCGCTGTTTCCTTTTTATCCGTCTTTATAGCAATAGAGAAATATATTCGTCATCATGAGATTGATCTATAGTAGTAGGTTCATTAGTCCTACCAATACCTACCAATGTCTTTAACAATAAGTATGTGTTAATTAAATGAAATTATTTATTTGATCTATACCACCTGAAATTATTATAGAGTTTAAATTGTGTTACCTCATTGTTGAAACTAATAATAAGGTAGTTGTGAAGTTGTCCGTAGATATATTGCTATGCGAACATAACTAGGAGTGGTTTTAGAACAATGTTTATTTTGTTTTAGTTTTGTACGGTCGCCTCATGACGTAAAATATAATATTTAATAGCAAATTAATTTCTGAATAATAATAATTTTAATATTTTTTCAAGAATATTGCTTCTAAATAAAGGAACTTGCCATCTACATATTTGTAATCGATTTAAAAATATTTAAAGAATGTTTTACGGTTCAATAAACAGAGTACCTACCTATTTCATTACCTACCTTTTCAAATTGTTGTTAAGTTTTATTTAAATGCACCGGTCCTTATTTTATACGAAAACAACTTGACTCCTCTAATTATCTATATATATTATAATAAATCCAATAATGATACATTATTAAGTAACCCTAGAAATGGCTGTAAATGTTGCTTATAAATTACAAGATATTATTTTAATTGAAAAATGCTCTTAATAATATTAGTACCTATAACCAAATATACACTTAAACTTGTCTTTAAGTAAGTGTTTTTAATAATTATGTGGGTTTGGCCTATGTGATAAACTACACGTGTTTTTATAATTTTGTATACGTAAGATTGAAATAATTTAGTTCGATTGATTCGGTTTAGTTCAGTAGAACTTAATTTAGATATAATAAGTACCTATTTATTTATTTATATGTTTAAGTAACTTTATATCTCAACTCTTAATTTATTCATAAACTTGTATTTTTTATTTAACTCTTCTAAATATTAATTAAGGATCTTAAATATATGTATAACAATGAGCATTGTAAATGCTTTTGTTATTGGAACCATAAGCGTCTTTGACTTATTTTTTAAGCTATAATAATATTTACTAGTCAACTTATAATTATTAACTAAACTGTTAAAGTAGATAAATACGAGTTGGTTTACAAGAATATATTTTGACTTCATTTTTATTATTTTCATCCTGTAAGTACGGATTTTATTTGTTATTGTCATGAATAAAATAAGTATTTAAAAATGATAAATGTTGAATTTAGATTTTTGTAATAAAATTAACGTGTTCCACTTGAGACTTTCTTATTTCAAAAAACGTTTACCTGAAAAATTGCATCGTCCTTAGGTAATATCCGAAATCATAAAAAAAATACTTTATAAAAATATTATCCAAGTGTAGGTGTAGACGCTTGCTTCGAAGAAACCCGGCTGTTTACACATTCGCTCTGAAGAACTTATGGTTTTTATACGATTTAAGTATGGTTTAACAAAATTGATTCATTGATCTGGCGAAACAAAGTTACCGCCAACGTAACGGCCACAGCTGCGCTGTCAAGACAATTAACCTTCAGGTGCAGGTACTGTGTCAAGAGTATATAGCAAGAAAAAGAAAAATACGTTTACGTCACACCAGACCGAAAAGCGGGATTTACCGCCCTTGGGCGCTACGAAAAATCCCTCTTCACGGCCAGGTGGTGACGTAAAATCGTATACTAACCACGGGCGGTCGTAAAGAAATCCTCAGACCGCTAGATTATAGCCCTCGCCTCCGGCTCGGGCCTCAATTACCCGCGATCTGAGACTTTCTTTACTTGACCGCCCTAGGTGTGTAATGTACTAATACTTACTTTAGGTTTCAGGCCTATAATAGGCCAGATTGGCACTACCCTTGCAAACGATCGTAAGGCGCTGACAAGACCTAAACTGACTTTATTTAAACGAAAACTATTTCATTTCGCGAGGCGCGGAAAATAAATATGCTAATATTCAACTATACATATACTTGAAAAACTTGCTATTCCGTAAAAAGGAATCGGTTTGATGAAAAAAAATCGTGAAGTTACGTCTTCTAATCCTATTTAAACGGTTCTATAAGTTTATTTTTTAACGCAGATTTCTATAATTAAATACACTATATTCCGTAATACTCATACCAAAAAAATTGCTAAAATAGTATATATTAGATCATGCAATGTGGATTTTTTTTAAATCTTCATTTTTCTTATTTTCTACGTACCTATATCGCCCAAATGCCGCGGTCGTGCTTCTCGCTCCCTCCAATGCAAAAAGAAATTGTCCGCTGAGACAGTAGCCGCCTTGGTTGCTCAAGGTCATTAGCTCTTATCAGCGTCTTAAAAGGTCCTAAAATGAAACCAGCGATTCTTGTGACACTTAATTATTTATTGAAATTCGATTATATCTAAAAATACTCCCAAAAAAGTGCCAGATAATTCCTAAGACACTTTCAACACAGAAGCACTCTTTACTTGGGTTAGGTAAGTAGATATAATACCTAGTTATCGTATAACCATTTTTAATTCCGAACATAAGTAGGGGAGGGCGGGGTTCAAAGTGCCGATTTTACTAAAATGCTAAATAAGATACACACTGTGAAAGTTTTAATAATGCTTTGGAGTTTATCTAATGTAAAATTTAATGTAGTTTGTATAACCGTATGCTATTTGAAGGTGTATCTAATATTAATTAATTTAGAGGCTATATTAAACAAAAAGTCAGAGTGGCACAATTTACCCCATCAAGGGGCGGGTTGTGCCGATGGTGAGGTAAGTTGGGCCGATTGTATTGCTACAAGTAAAAGCCAGTCAGATGTCATTTAAAAATACAAAACTGATTTTATTTAGCAAATAAAGTATATTTATCAAAAAGTTGACAGTTTATAACTAAGATTAGCCTTTAAATGTTTCACATTTGCACATCGTAATAAGATCAACAGAATAACTTGTCAATAAAGACAAAACTTTAAAAGTTAGCACTTGAAAAAGCCGGCCAAGTGCTAGTTGGACTCACGCACGAAGGGTTCCGTACTATTATCTATAAAAACCGGCCAAGTGCGAGTCGGACTCACGCACTAAGGGTTCCGTAATATAAAAACGGAAAAAAACATGTTTGTTTTATGAAATCCCCCTTAAATATTTATTTCATTCTTTTTTTTTTTTATTTGTTATAGCGGTAACAGATTTATACATAATCTGTGAAAATTTCATTTATCTAACTATCACGGTTCATGAAATACAGGCCGGTGGCAGACAAAAACGACAAAAAAAAAACACGTTTGTTGTATATGAGCATCTTTAAATATTGATTCTATTCTGTTTTTTAGTACTTGTTGTTATAGCGGCAACAGAAATACATCAATCTGTGACAATTTCAACTGTCTAACTATCACGATTCATGAGATACAGCCTTCTTACATATACTGCATTGAACCCATTGCTCTCCTAGTTGCGAGTTAGAATAATAGTCAAATAAGTCAAAGCTATCGTTCTCCTCTTCATCATTTTCCTCTTGCAGAACACTTCTCTTTGCATCATTTTCCCACCTTTTCCTCCCTTTGTATTTGCTTTAGTTCGTTTCCACTTTCCTTTTCCTTTTTGTTTGTAACTACCTATTTCTACTTTTTTTCGTGCACTTTCTTTCCTGGGGTATCAGTAAGAACGGCACTTTTCCTAATATTTGTAAACTCTCATCCTGAAAATAATATAAAAAATAATTAGAATTACATTACCGCGGCACAATGAACCCCCGGCTAGAGGCCCTTTTAACCCCGTTAGTAACGTAATAACCTTCAGATGATTTATTAAAAACGTATTTAACACAGCGTTATATTACATTGGCCTTACGATTCTTCAATAAATTGTCGAGACTTTATTGAAAACACTCCATACGAAAGCTTTAAAATAAAATAAATAGACCAAAAAATACAACCACGAAAATATTTACTTACGTGACATCGGCACGGCACGTGGCAGGGAGCTACTCTTACCGCGGCGCTGACGCAACTAAATTGGCCGCCGATTGTGCGCCTGGGTAAAGCATATCTCGACGCAGTAACAGAATGTATTTATCTTTTTTCTTCACTGAGTAAATCGCATCGGCACTACCTACCCCCGGCACTTTGAACCCCGCCCTCCCCTACTTATAAAGATTTTAGAGAGAAATATTTATACTAATCCATGTGGTGTAAAAATTACATTTACTAGTTTTTACTACAATAATCTTCTAAAGAAGAAAAGTCAATTAAATCAGTCAATCGAAAAAGTAGTTTACTGAAAGTGTGTAGTTGGAATCTTATTAGGAAAGCTGTGAAAGAAGAGTGTAGCCATACTTAAAATCCATATCACACTAAATGCTTATACAAAACAAACAACAAAGTAACTACATCATCAGAAACTACGTGGGAGTATCGTGCGTGACATTTTGCGAGACACAAAAATTGCGAGGTACCAGAGTATTATATATAGTTATAAGTAGTTATAACAGCCTCTTGATGGCCATTAGAAAAAAGCACTTTACCTAAGTATTGTTATTCATATAAATTGGAATGAACTTATAAAATATCTCTAAATTGGTATTGATTTATAAAATATCGTGTGGAAAAACTATGCGAAAGATAGTGATGCACTAAAACCAAGTATTTACTTAGAATTAGTTTTAGAGATATGCATTGAAAACCATTTATCCACAAACTATTAAGAGTAAAATCAAATCTAAATTTTCTTTAAAACACGCATAACAGCAATAACTGTATAAAATCGTAACGTAACAAAATACAAATCCCTAAGTACTTTTGTTCATAAGACCACGACTATTTGTCTAAAAATTCAAGAGAAGTCTAATAAGTAATAAATATTTTAGTGTTTAAAATAAATATACATAAAATATATAAATGTAGTCTTAGAAAAGGGGGTTTTTTTCGTTTTGTTTTTAAGTGCTTAATACAAATAAATATAATGAGATTCACATACAAATTCGGCGACTTAAAAATAAAATAAATGAATTAAAAATAAAATTATGTGCCCATAACGCTGGCGGCGTTACCTCTCTGGATTGTTAAAGAAATCCTTTGCGAGAGGTAAGCGCCAGCCCTTAGGTCGCCGGTTTTGTCGATCAAGTGGGCCGACAACATCCTCATGAAAGCTTTCATGTCTGCCGACCAGGGACCCAGAGTCTCAACCGCGAGAGCCGCAAACTCATATTCATGCATTATGCATGAATACTTTCGGCGCTTGAGGCTCTGGGCCTGGCCAGCAGCAGCGCCGGCTTGTGACCGTGTGGCATTAATGGCTTGGTGGTCAAATGAGCCCACAGACACTCAGCCCGCGGGCTCAATTGCCCACTTTATTTTTTTTCGTAGATGACTCGACCCACACTTATCGCGGATAACTCGGCCCGCGGGTTCAGTTGACTACTATTTACCGGTAAGGGTCTACTCAGCCCGTGGGTTTAGTCAACTACTATTTTACCGGTAAGGGTCTACTTAGTCCGTTAGGTCAAAGGTGTGAAGTAGGTTAGGTTCGTTAGTTATCTATATACACCCGAAGGGCAAACTACCTAGAAATAGGGGCCCCGCGTAGCGGGGACCCGTCGACCCAGTTACATTCCTAAGTCTTTGCATATTCACGGACTGAGTGGACCCTTACCGGTAAACTAGTAGTCGACTGAGCCCGTGGGCTGAGTTGATCCTAAACGGTAATTTAGGGGTTGAACGGGCCCGCGGGCTCAGTTAACACAGATGGGTCAAGTCACCCATAGACAAATTTGTACGGTCAACTCAGCCCGCGGGCTGAGTGGTCTGTGGGCTCATTTGACCACTAAGCGGCATTAATATGAGACGCAGCGAACGTGTCGACACACGTTACGTCCCACACCAATGCCCTCCCCAATTTCCAAGGCACCAAGGTGATCCCGTCTGGGCGCTTGCCGTCGTCTCTGGCCAGTCCCACAGGCTCGAGGACCGCCGGTAGGGAGGCTGTGGCAAGCGATCGGCGGATCAGATCATTGATGGTGCCATGACGAAACAAGCGGCCGGCGCTCCTGTGGCAAGAGAGCCCGTGTCGTCCCAGTTGATCGACATTTTTGCCGCATGCACACCGGTGAGGGACGCAGATCCTTGAACCGAGCCGTAGGCAGATGGCAATCCGTAAACTGCTCGGATCAACGACCGTCCCTAAGTTGCGGGAAGGAAGTGCGCGTAGCCAATGACCTGCCTCGTTGCAGGACACGGCTAAAACTCGAGCTCGGCCTGAAAATGTATATACTAGAAAATACTATATATTCTTCATTAAGACCGTAATTTACGTTAAAAAACAAATTACCAACCAAACACGTGAAGTCGTTAGTAAAACTTTTCCAATTGTAAAGTGATTCTAATAAAAGGAGCATTCGTATTAAAAATTCTAGATCGATGGTATCCTACTCCTACTAAGTAGTATAAAGCTAAATACCTATTTATTAACGGCGAATAGTGCACCGGCCTTATAGTTATAGCAGTGGTCTGTGGGAATTTGCACCTGCTTCAGTATCGTAACCTAGATATAAAAAGAACGTTTAGGATCGTGATGTAATTGCGTGAGTAAGAGTATCTACATACTAGGATAAGTAAAATAGACATGTTTAAACATATTGGCGTAGATTTGCCAACAGCCATTTACAGTGGTTTCTCAATTGAAACTTCATGAAGAACTCATACTCAAGTACTATGAATTCTATTGGTGTTGAATTTTTTGCCACTAAGAAGATAGATTACAGAACGTGTTTGCTTTCACCATACACAATGTGTTTCAATTGCGCTAGATATGAGAAGAAGAATATTGCAAATGTTTAAACGTTTTAAAGGATTTTTACGAATAATTCGTGTATTTATTGGTTTAAATCCAAATACTTGTACATAATAGTCTGTGGTTTTTTAAAACTAAGTGATTCATTTTTTTATATGACCCTATCGAAGGGTTAGGTACCGTCATTAAGTGACTAAGTACGTAGTAATATGTAGGGATTTAGAGGTACTCGTACCTACATTTGCCTACCATTCCCGTCACATTAATGAAGTATGTACTTATACTACTTTAAGTGCATTACACTTCACACAATATCACGTTTGTAAGTAAAATTATTGCAACGAAAGTTGAATTGAAATGTGTCAATAAAGTTTAAATTCTTACTCAATTGGTCCCATCTGGCTTTGTAGCCTCAGCTGATTTGCTTAAAACTACTTATTATCACAGGATACAGCTATTAAACCAAATGAATTGTACAGATTGGCTGCACTATTCTATTGTGGCAACACTCATTACATTGTGCGAAGCAATCATTACACATAAGTTATACTCAAACTTCGTCACTCAACACTCAAAATGAGACCTGAATTCGTCACAAAACATGAGCATTTTTATTTAAAAATAGACGTGTCAAAGGTATTTTAAATAGAACTTTATCGTCTACCAGTGCTAATAATGTTAGTTTTCGAAATGTGCCTGTAAATTCTGCTGAAGCTTGCGACGCTCGACTCGTATAGTCCTTGCCATCCAGAATGCCAGGATAATGCAGAGTATCTGAAATAAAATCACCAATAAGCCTTGGGTAGTTCACATCATTGTTTTGAGGTTTATGACTACAGGGACTTATCTTAAAGATGTCCATTGACTGCCCTGCCATTGTGGGGTATTGAATTTTTCTTTTAGCCTACGTTTTTTTATCAGAGATAGTTTAATTTTAAAGGCTGATCTCTTGATCAAAGTTTGTAAATTAAATTAGAGATTTTCATAGACACAACGCTTATTTACTGGCTTATTCAAAATGTACACCAACATTAAAATGTTCTATATAAACAAACCAGAAAATTATCAATTAAGTAGCCTTGGGGAAGGAGTTTGTCCATCACCGGACGTCTTTTGCCTGACATGTTAATGCAATGATCAATGAATTCATGGCAAAGTATAACTTACCTCTAACAAAGCGAATATAACTCCAGTGGTTATGAAAATGTTTCCCTTAAGCGCTTTCTTCTGGCGCATGGCTGCCTCGCAGCCACGGGAGTAGTACGTCCGGTCGGCGACGCAGGCGGCGTGCAAGTGGCGACGCGCGCCGCCCTCGCGCAGCGGGTGTGCGCGGGCGCAGCACGACGGCGGGATCTCGCGGTGGATGATCGCGTAGTCCTGCGGGCCGTCGACGCCGCAGCACTGGTTCTGGATCAAGAAGAACACACAATACAGATTCTGCATCATCTCGGATTGCCAGGAAGGTGTGCCATGCAAAAAAATCTCTAAGAATCGTTTTTTAACTCTTTTTAATTACTACAGCTGCTTCCTAAGTACTTAGCGAATCTTTTTCCTAAATATGAGTTTGCATTAGAACCACTTTGGATTTGGTGAAGAGCTAAGCTCCTCAGAGCATTGTCGTAGTTCACTGTCAGTCCGTTTTCTGCTAGACACATTTTCGTGAGTTCTCTAGTCCAACTTCATTTCGTAGACTGCTGAGCTAAAGAATGGAACTCGCTTACACCGACTGTTTTTCAGGACAGTTACATTATAGGAATCTTCTAACCATAAATAAGTAATTTAGGCAATTGCTGAAAAAGCTTTGGCTTAATATAAAAGCAGATATAGAATATAGTGCTGCAGCTTTATAGAAAAGTCGAGCAATGAAATCTACCTCAGACTGCAGGTTATCCCAAAAGTTGCGTCCATCCGCGGCCGCTTCGTCCTCGATGGTGGTGTTCCGGTAGAACTGCACGCGCAGCTCGCTGCCTGAACCCATCCAGGCGCTGAGCACGGCTCCCCCCACCCCCACCACCACCTCCACCGACACCAGGAATATGAAGAAGCAGGCGTGCTGAAATGCAAAAAGTCTATTACTACCCAGCGCTCTACAATTGTCCATCAGTCGATACCCAAAACACAGAAAAGACGCTATTAATTTTTACGCCTGTTGGTATTTGGCAACGGATTTTTAAATAAGAATGTTAACACCTGGAGCGATGCTTTCAAAGAAAAATCATCGTCAAGTTTGTTCCCATGAAAGGAACTACAAATGTCCCACTGGAATGCTTAAATAATTGCTAATTGAGAACGCTTTATTTAAGAAAATTCTTGTTCTGAAGTTAATTTCTTAAAATAATTGTTCCGGCAAACTATATGCATTAGTTAAAAATGATCACGTTTGAGCTAATCATTCAAAGTATCGGCTTCATCTTGAAACAATTCAAAAATGTGTCATGAGTCCTTTAGGTAAAAAATTACGTAAAGGACACTTGTGACAAAATATCGAATATTAAATGAGTACATACTTATTTATGATAGTCTACTTACCACATAGAGAATTTTCACATGCTCCCTCAGCGCCCCTATGCAGCCGAGCACCGCCGTGACCACCAAGCACAGCCCGAGGGTCAGGAGGAATCCCAGCACCCCCCGAGACAGGGCCGCCTCCTCCTGACGCTTGCGCTCGCGCATGTTGATCACGCAGATCACCATCAGGATCAGGCCGAACAGCTGGACAAACATTTTACGGTAGAACAACACCCGCGACGCTCCATACAAACCGAACGTAAACTTCACACTAAAATATGATGGCTACTACTTCCAAAACATCTATATGCACATTATCAGTATTACGAATGAGTAACTAGATCAAAGGGCCCCATCAGGTCAAAGGGTCAAACCTTTTATAATTAAAAGAACAAATGAAAAGTACCTATTCAAATTCAAGCAACATCCACGAGCCAACAACACAAAGCAATCAATAATATAACACACCGCGACGATACGATAAATTACACAGAGACATCGATTGTCCTAATAATAGAAAAGATACTTACGATGCATATTATGTTGAAGAGCGTGAGGAAGAACTTCATACAACGAATACTGCGCGGCTTCATGGCTGACCGATGTCCGGAGCTGAGGACTAGACCCAGGGAAGTGCCGCTCGTAGACTTCGTATCGATCATCGACATTTGACGACCCCTTGGTGATTATTTCAGTGGTTATTGACGAGCGGAGCGGGTGTTCATGAGTCGTGAGGTATGTATTTGATTTATGTATCGTCTTCTCCTTTACCGCATTAAGCTAAGGTCTCTTGATCGTAACGTACAACGCTGCCGTATGTGGCATGCGGTGCAGGACAGGTGACATTAATTGTATGAAAAACGTCTATAATGTCATTTTTATATGTCCGGCACCGCAGCGTTGTGCGTTACGATCAAGAGGCCCTATTAGCTATAGGTTCGTGACATTAGACCTTGCACTCTGACTTTAATACTTTTTTATAAGTTCCTTCAATAAACGTCGTAGATCAACTACGCTGACTGATAATTATATTGTTTTAAATACTCATATTAACTAGCAAGAAGTTGCGTTTCTTTTTTAAATCTTGTTTTTATTATTCTTTGCCTGTATTAAGTAATAGTTGCTAACTATTACGCAGCATAATTCAGCATACAGGCAGCGCAAAATTCCTCGCTTCTTTATCGCTGATCGCTCCGCTCCCCGCTCCGCTCCCCGCTCTGCTTCACTCTCAGTCGCAATATCTAGAGCGTGGGAATCCAGATGTCCACGTCCCCACACATCAGGGTCTGTCCTTACCTTACCGTCCGCCACAGTCTTTGTTCCACCACACCACTTCATCTAAATACTATTATATACTCGCGAGCATATTTGCCAATATAGATTTGCAGTTATTTTGATACGTATTTTCTTGAGGCAGAGTTTGAAATCTAAGAAATAAAATTTAAGTCAGTTTGTTCTTCAATACAATTCAGTGCAATTATTTGAAAGTTATTGATTTTTCGAAATTAGTTCATGGCAAAGTTGTGCGAATAAAACAATTAGACCTAAATATTTTATCGCTTTGTTCGCGTCCTCATCTATCGTACCTATTCATCAACGTAATCATCATCAAAAAAATTTGATGAATCTATCCATACTTAATATTATAAATGCGAAAGTAACTCTGTCTGTCTGTCTGTCTGTTACCTCTTTACGCTTCAACCGCTGGACCGATTAGGATTAAATTTGCCATGGAGATAGTTGGGGTTTCGGGAAAGGACATAAGCTACTTTTCACCCCGGAAAACCGCTATAACCGAATTCCACGCGGGCGAAGTCGCGGGCAAAAGCTTGTAGGTAATAATAACAAGTCTGTAGAAAAGTCGCGTCTGTAACTTGAAAATTAAAAGAAACGATCATGTCCAGGGGACTATATTATATTGAACACAAAAAACGCTTAAATAAATAGTGTGTTTGTATGACTTGGTTGGATTGCAACAAATTTTGATATGGCCAGTTTATAACACTGGTCATCATATTAGGCTACTTCTTATCGCGGGAAAATACTAAATCCACGCGAACGAAGTCGCGGGCAGAAGCTACAGCTTGAAATCTATTCTTAATTATTGAATAGGTGCCACAGCGAAATAAAACGCAAAAAAATGCAAAATATGATTTATTTGTTATAGTGAAATAAATTGCATTTCTTTAATTATTTAATTAGGTTCTTTTTCTGTCAAATAAAGTGCTATTTTAATTATATCAACGTGTCAATAACGTACTTATGGACATTTTGTTTAATTATAATTGCAAAAATTAATAAAAGGGTATGCCTTTAAGAAGATATTAATTAATATAGGAACTGCATATTAATAAAAAGGAGAAGACTAGACTAAAGTTAGAAGACCACAAATTACAATATACTGGGTGCTCGTGAGCATTGCGAGAGATTTTAACAGCATGTTCCTGACCATATTTTAAGTTAAAAATCTTAATTAACTTCGGCTAAATTCGGCTCGGGTATCGAGATATTTCCATTTCCAAAGGCACGTTTATACTACGTTAGCAATTATTATGTATGAAAATAATAATAAATAAAAAAAGTTAATTAAAAAAAACAAAAAACCCGACTGCGTAAAAAACTAAAAAGAAAAAAACAAGACTACTTAGTTCAGTAGTAGCCTAGTAGCTAGGATTATGTTAAGTAATATTTACCGTCGCCATCAGATATATAATCAAATATTGATTGCTATTGAGGAATCTAAAGATGCCTACTATCGGGACCCATTATTTGTAACATTTTAACCTAGATTTTAAATGGGTCCCGACTGTAGGCATCTTTAGATTCCTCAATAGCAATCAATATTTGATTATATATCTGATGGCGACGGTAAATATTACTTAACATAATCCTAGCTACTAGGCTACTACTGAACTAAGTAGTCTTGTTTTTTTTCTTTTTAGTTTTTTACGCAGTCGGGTTTTTTGTTTTTTTTAATTAACTTTTTTTATTTTACTATTTTTAGTTAGCGATTATAAGACCCTAAATTCCGCAATCTTGTCATTTCATGGAGAGAGTTGCTATCGTGGGGATTATTAAGTAGCTTGCGATGATCTAAATTATTGATTATTAATCCCTCTAAAGACCTAACCCGGCTCAAAACGCTACAAAGACCTGACCCTATTAAAATTCTTCAAGTCAACCGATAGATGGCGCTACTGGTACTACATTAGAGTATTAGGTAGCTATTTTATTTATTTACGAGCGCTGAGTACTGACTATTGTAATTGGTACCTATAATCAATTAGGTTATATTTTACTGTATTAAGTAGGTAAATAACACTATTGACACTTTAAATGTAATAACGAAACTAAAAGTCTTCAAGTCAACGGATAGATGACGCTACTGGTACACTACATTGCACATGCGTACGTACTTGATTGAAGTTTGAGATTTATGAAAAACATTATTATTATTTATAGTCGTCATGACCTGCTTGAAGACTCGTTGGCCTAGATTATTTCCTGTGTTGCTAATTCGAACAGATTTACTACTGGGTGGATAGGTACCTCTTTACGTGGTTAGTAAAGGAACTTTGAATCGTTATAAATCATAAACGGTTCTTTTGTCTGAAAAATGGTCAAAGAAACCTAATAATGATTTTTAAATACCTATTCAACGATACCTCACATGCCATAGTTGGTTGACTTTTATTTTTTTATTTTGTACAATATGGCGTCTGGTGGCCGCCATTTTGAATTATGATTAATTTCATATCTTCAGTGACACTCGCGCGATTCAGACAAATCGATTGACGTATGATTCATTAAAATCGACCCACGCGTTTGAGCTCTAGTGTGCCACAAAGGAACAAACATACATACATACATACATACATACATACATAGACAGGTAAACACATAACCCTCCTTTGCGGTGCGCAGTCGGGTAAAAAAAACGTGTTTCGACCTAAGTTCATATAACATTTATTACTTCTTATAGCCTCAGAAATTAGTAGTTAAAATCTCTCGCAATGCTCACGAGCACCCAGTATACTCGTAGGTATTTAATGAAGCATTATATTAATAATAACATGTACCTATCATAGAATGTAATACTAAATAATTTCATATAATTATGTTATTGGTATATAATGTGTAATCATTACGTTCCTTCTTGTTGAATTTGGTTTTTTATTCACTTATCAGAATTAAAATAAACTAACTAATATTTTGTAGTTTTCTTGTAAACCTCGACTCTGTTCTTCAAATTGTTCGCTACAAGTGCGGCTAAAATCATTCCCGTAACCTGAAAAACGAAACATTACAATATTTTTTTGCAGTCAAGTCTTGTTTTGCTATGATTACATGTGTTCTTCGTCCTTCATTGGAGGTTTTATTAATATTGAAACTTATCAGTTTAGGTTCAGGCTATCGCCCTACACACTACGGTAAAATGGTTAATTTTGTCTAGCTGCCCAAACTTTGCCTAGATAAATCTTGGTAATATTTTCATTTTACAACAATTTACTGATGTCAGATCCAAAGAACTGACAAAATGTTACCTTGCTCATGGACTTAAAATTGGAATTGTTTTTCCCTATTTTTACTTCAGGCATAGTAGGATGCCAGGAAAAGTTGAGGCATTTCTGAGGTTGATCCAGTAACTTTGTCGTCTGAAATGAAAGTACGGGGTAGCTTGCGTCATATCCAGTAGTTCTGATTTTTTGCAGACTTGTTTATGATATTTTTTCGGTTTTTGACAAAGTTGCGTTCGGCGCTCGAGGTCACAAACTTGGCTTATTCACCCAAAAACAAGTTGTATAAACCAGAACTACCGGATTTGACGCACGGTCTCATGTCTAAAGTTACTGGATTAGGTAATAGAGACTGAATTCTGCGCTATTTAGTTTTCGCAGTGCATCGGTTGTATATAACTGGACTAAGCTGGGCTACGCCCTAAAATTTGGCTGGCTAGTGTATCAAGCCTCTCTTCTTCTGGGCCTAATGGTATGCGAAATAACATTTCCGCGGCATACAAAATAAAAATTAGGAAGAGTAGATCTTACCTCGAACCACAATCCTAAAGACGCGACCCCCAGCATGCTGTCGGCAGACTCACGCAGCACGTACAAAATGGCATCTTCACAACCCTCGGCGTAGTAACTCGCGGTGCTGGAAACAAAAAATAACGGTCAAATCAAGACTTAATAATATCTTGGGACATTTCACACAAATTGACCCAGCCCCAGACTAACCACAGCTTGTACAATGGGTGCTAGACAACGATATAAATACTTATATAGATAAATACATACATATACAAATACTCAACATTCATGACTCATTTGTGCTCATCGCACAATGTTTGCCACTAGCGGGATTTGAACCCGCGTCCGGCGGAGCAGAGGGCAGGGTCACTCACTACCAACTGAGCCAAACCTGTCGTCGAAAAAAACGTATACCTACTGTATATAAAAATTCTCGAAATTTAGACTGATATCAAAACTGGATAGGTACTCACATTGGAGATTGGATACAAAAAATAGAAGACTTACTCCAGGCAGCTGTGGTAGAGCTGCTTCTGCGCCATGGCGGTGGGGGCACGGTGTGCGTGCGCGCAGCACGACACGCTGATCTGCTTGCCGAGCGCCAGGTAGTCGTCGGGACCGTTCAGACCGCAACATGTGTACTGGAAACACGAAACGTAAACTCATTAAATAACTCGACTCGTGTATGAAAAGATGAGCGTTGCCTAGAGGTAGGCTCTTAGTAAACTTAGGAGTTAAATTCAATCCATATTATTAATATAATAAATGCGAAAGTAACTCTGTCTGTTACCTGTTCTCTGTCTGTCTGTTACCTCTTCACGCTTCAACCGCTGGACCGATTGAGATGAAAATTGGCACGGAGATAGTTAGGGTCGCGAGAAAGGCCATAGGCCACTTTTTATCCCGGAAAAACGCACAGTTCCACGCGGGCGAATTCGGGGGCAGATGCTAGTTTTAATATATCTCCGAGCGTTTCGGTGAAGGAAAAAAAAATGAGGTAAACTGCACGAATCTGCAAAGTAATTTGGGAGTATTCTGACTGTGAACATGTGTTAAGAGGATCTGGAGGGCTGAGCCCCTTTTCATATTTGAGAAACTTAAATCAATGTTTCTGTCTCGCAGGGGCGGGCGGAGCAGAAAAATGTGCGATAAGGACCACTGCAGCTCCGTCGAAAAATCCGATGTAAAAAACTCAGAAATCGAGGTTTTGTTCTCGACATTTCCTGCCGCCAAAATTAATGAAATTTTGGGAACTGGATGAGAATGAAATTACTGGGAGACAGCAAAATTGATTTAAATTTCTCAAATGTGAAGAGGGGCTCAGCGTACATATACTCCTAAAGTCCTCATCCGCACTGGGATGGGAATGCTGGTAGGTTATATTACATTAGCCTAAACCATTTTCTGATGACAGGAGCCCTTAGCAACTGGAAACGTATGTAGGCCCTTGTGGCGGTAGTATGTATTTTAAACACTTTAAAAAAAATACTTGACCAGCAGTTCACAGTAAGCTTACCGCAGATTGCAAATAGTCCCAGTACTGCGCGTGCTGCGTCAGCTCAGAGCCGGTGGCGTTCCGGAAGAAGTCCTCGCGCAGGTGGTTGATGATCCTGTACTCCAGCCCGAAGCGCTGCAGAGCCACGTAGATAGCCACCATCACCTCGACCACCACGAGGACCATGAGGAAACCGATGTACTGTAAAAGAAGACAAGTATATTTAAAAGAAAGGTCACTGAGGACTCATTTTGAGTAAGTAACCTTCTTTTGGGACAAACTAAATTTTAGGTTTAAGGACATATAGATTAAAGACTACGTCAGTTGTGCAGATCAATTTTATTCTTATGATCTTCACCCTAATGCCGTACTTGTTCATATTCTCGTACTCTTGGAGGCTGAAAGACACTATTGACTAGGTATACTTAATCAATTTGGTCATCGTGCGCTGTAGCCCACATCTTCTCGTATTATCAGTCCTGTGCCTTGTGTCCATAAGTGCAATATAATCTGATAAAGCTTGCGAGAATTCATGAGGTGCAAAACTGGTCACCAGATCTTACCAAGTAAAGCATCTTGACGCTGTTCCTGGTGAGCCCGATGCAGCCGAAGACGGCGACCACGACCAGCAGTACACAGGCGCCGATGATGATGAGGTCGCTGACGAGCGTCCCAGCCGCCTCCTCCTCACCGTACTGGCTGAGGACGCGAGTGTCCACCACAGCGAAGCCGAATATAAACACTGCTGTCAACTGGAAATCAAATGGTTTTTGACTATGGTGGGATTTGATGGGAGTTCTGACATCCATACTAATATTATAAATGCGAAAGTAACTCTGTCTGTCTGTCTGTCTGTTACCTCTTCACTCTTCAACCGCTGGACCGATTTGTATGAAATTTGGTATGCAGATTGTTGGAGTCCCGGGAAAGGACATAGGCTACTTTTTATCCCGGAAAAGCGCATAGTTCCCGCGGAAGCGCGATAACCGAATTTCACGCGGGCGAAGTCGCGGGCAGAAGCAGTACATACATAAACTCACACCTGTTTCCCGTTGGCACAGAATATCTATTAATTTCTTCACTTCAATTTTTTTATCATTTTTTAAAAAGCACCACCAACACTCTCAACGCATAGTTGATGGCTGTCTCAGCACGCACACATGTGTCGAGAGTGCTGGTGGTGCTTTTTAAATACATTTAAGCGTTTTGAAATGTGAAGGCGCGGGACTTTAGATAGTAGAAGATCTCTACCTACAGAATGGCTACGGAATCACCCGCCTGAATCTAGCCCGCGCGCAATTCGCACCCAACTCGCCTTGCTTTCACTTGTTTCATCCGGAGATGGTGAGTGAATTATTGGCCCGCGTAGTGGTACACACACATTTACAAGTGTACAGACGTCCTCGCACGTATACAGACATCCTCGCACACAAACATTGACACATTATTCGAATTGTGTTCGAAATCGTGCTTTTATAGGCCGTGTCCGCCCATTTGTGTCCGCCGTGTGCCGTTGGGGTAGGGGTTGGGCATCTCCCTCGTTTCCTCCACATTCATCGCTTTCTACGTGAAAGCTCGTCCGTTTTGAGCACCTACCACCATTTATTTGGTCTCTCTTCTGTATATCGTCAATTTGGTCGATCGACCACATCGACCAAATTGGAAGCCGTGGTGGCCTAGTGGTTTGACCTACCGCCTCTCATGCAGAGGGTCGCGGGTACAAATCCGGCTCGCACCTCTGAAATTATTTATGTGCGAAATTCAATTTGAATTTACCACTTAGCTTTTCGGTGAAGGAAAACATCGTGAGGAAACCTGCACGCATCTGCGAAGTAATTCAAGGATGTGTGTGAAGTCCCCAATCCGCACTGTGCCCGCGTGGGGACTATAGCCCAACCCTCTCGTGTTGAGGGGAGGCCTGTGCCCAGCAGTGGGCCGTAAATAGGCTGTTGTAGTGTAGTAGATATTACAAATAAATATAATGAGATTCACATACAAATTCGGCAACTTAAAAATAAAATAAATGAATTAAATCTACCTAGAAGAATAATTACTAGTGTCTTAAGTATATAGCGGACAGAGTTCTCTAGAAATAATAGAATAACGTGATAAAACGGAGTTTATTTCTATGCTAAGTTTGTAATTTAACACACGTTATAATGCCATTGCTATAGTCTGCTCATTTATAATACTAGCCTATCCGTATTTTAATAGCTTTGCAAAGCAACATTTAACTGGGTATGCTGATACCCAATTTGCTATGCTTATATAGCAAAGTAGTATAATTGCCTCTTTGTGTTTTTTATATTGAGATATTTTTAAAGTAGCTAATTGCGCGGGAGCTTAGTCCAGATTGTATTGACTTAAAAACCACTTGTGACAATTTAGCTCTAAATAAAAAAGTAATTATGATGAAAAAAGTGCACTCCATCCATATGCGCTCAGATCGTGATATAGGTACCTGAGTGAGTCGGATTACTAGATTTTTTTTCTGCTATTAGAGGTAATTTATCATATTGCGTAGATAGGATCGTGGAGCATAGGAGAGCATCTAGTTCCACATCCTCACCTCACCCAAGAGGATGTGGAACATAGGATCTCCTATGCGTTAGCATGACCAAGTACCACTGAAACAGTGGATCATAGTAACTTCGAATCGTAGCCAATCAACAACCCTAAATCCAATGTAACAAAGAACAAAATACTTACAATACACAACACGTTGAGTATCGCCAGAAGAGCCTTCGAACATCCGAATCCAAATTCCGACATTTGATACATTTTGTCAGAAATATGTTTGTTATTCCCAACTCGGCGGAGATCCGTGTAGGTCAGCTACTTGACATTGATTGAGGAATGGAGAACAAGGTATACCTACACGGTGAGGGAAACACCATCTGGCAGGTATGAGGGAATGAATTTTTTAAGACATCGGTAAGGATATCGATTTGCAACCATCTGCATGCCAGGCTTTAGAAATAGATTCTAAGGAAATAAAAAATAATACGTAGTTGTTTTTTTTTTTAATAAGGCTGATTTTTAGGGAATAGTTATTAAAGCGTGGAAAGTTTAACATTGATTGTTCTAAAAATATTGTTAAAGTTTAAAGGTCTAATCTACTTTAAAAGTAATGATGTTTTAACTTCGCATACGTACTTATCAATTAAAATTATATTTATTTTAATGGAGATTTCTGTTTCAAGTTTACACTTCTGAGGTTAAAGTCAGTATTAGGTAAGTACGTATTTATTAAATCAGATATCAGAAACATTTATTAGCATAAAATATAAGATGCTATAAATTGGTTATATGTTACGTGCTAACATGTTAAACTAAGTATATTAAGGGAACAATTGTTCAGGATTTATTTCAGTTTTATAAAATAATTAATTTTAAATTTAAAAAGTCTATTCCCCGATTCTATAGTATATTCCCGAACAATGTAAAAACATCTCTCCGGTAGTCACTTGAACAGCTTTACTTTTAATTCTTTCAAGGTGACATTATAGAATTTTTTCACGCAGTACTGAGTACTTAGAAGATGTTAGATAAGTAATTTTGATTTGCCTATACCACCTAACGTGGCAACGTGGGGTGGGAGGGAATAGGGCAAGATAATGATGAAGGCATTGATATTACATTTTAGGAAATTTCATTTCAATCTAAGAGATAAAGTGAGAAATGGAAGGCTCGTTAAAAGGACGGTTTTTTTTTAAATTGACTTTATTGAAAAATGTTTAAAAATCATTTGTATTTTGTGTACAATTATAGCATATTTGTATTCTAAAAATAAATAAGAATTAGAAGAACAAATCTCACATTACAAAACTTAGGTAGGTATTGTTTAAATAAATGACATTTGTGAAATACTTTCAGTAAAGTAAGTACATAAACCGAATAATACACTGAAATTAATAGGGAAGTATTAATATCAAGTACAAACATAAATAATCTTACAATGATAATATGTATTATAATGATACGCCGAGATCTTATTCTTATAGAATAGCGCAGTTAAACAAAGTTCGTTATTAGTCGAGAACATGAACTGGAAATAGTACATTACAGACCTAAAATAGGCCAGGAAATGAGTGTTTCTCCCCGCGTAGCGAGCAGAAAATCCCATTTTATGGCCAAAGGTGACGTAAACATATTTTTAAGCTTAGACGAGGGAGACTTAAATAAATGCATGTAAAATATAGTACCACAACAAAAAAAAACAACTCAGAATACTCAGAGTAATTGATAAGAAATAATCAATTACTTACCTACAGTTTCCAAATACTATTCATATCCTGCACAATTAAGAAACTACTTAGAACATCGTTTGACAAATTTACTATGACTACCTACGTTGTTTTTTTTTCTTTACTGGACAATAGTTTCTTAGTTAAATGGCTTCTGTCACATAATTTCACCAAGTATAACTAATTGTTAATATTTCGCAAGTTTATATTTCCACTGATCATTGTAATCTTTATTAATTCAACGCAGTCATAGACGCGGCCAACAGCTAGTTTTATGACCAATTTAATATAATGTTCTATGTCATGAACTCATTAACACTTTATACATAAGTAATATAAATACTAGATCAGTATATTCATCAAATCAAATGGAAATTTTAAAAAATATAGCCGCCATACAGAACAACATAAATAAAAAAATAAGAACTTTGTCTATTAACGCAGTAAAACCATTAAAGACGACACCAGCAGTAACGACGAAGCCACGGAAGACACGGAGGCGCCACTGCTCCAACCTTCTACTGGGTCCCTAGAAACGAGAAAAAAAAATACATTTAAAAATTCATTCCTAAGTATACCATAGTATAGAACCTAGACCGTCTAGCTACAACTTTGAAACGAATAGGTACAAATAGAAAATCTTTATTTTCGAATAACATGAAAGAGTCTTAAAAACCCTTCAAAAGCCGCGTCTGAACAAGCAAAAGGGGCTAGGATTCAAAGATAGACCCCTCAGTGTAACGAAGTTTACAATCGATACGCGAATTTAACCCTCTCACCGAGTGAAAAAAAAGATTTCCCTCACGGATCGTGACTCCGTTTGGCTTTGTCAAATTATTATCTCCAAACGGATGCCCTCTGTCGCTTAACATTTTTAAACCATAGAGTAAGTAAACGAGCTCTCAGGCTTCCTTGATGTAAGAGAACTCTTCGGCTCATGGACAATTTTAAATCCTAAAATTGAAAATGTATTGCGGAAAGGAGGACCAAGGTGGAATGCAACTGAATACTCGTACTTATGCTAGTGTTTTCGCTATGGGTAACTCTGTATCTTATACTCTATATCTGCTATTTCGAACATCTTTTAGGACTTCGGTATCTTGGTCTTTCTCCTTCAATTTTCCCTGTTACCAGTAGACGTATTTAAGGTTGGCTCTATCCTTGAGTAGATTAAGGACGAGTTTTCGAAATTTTTAAGCCATAAATGCGAAGTTGAGGGCAAAGGTTAGGTATCAATATACTTGTCTAAGGGTCAGCACTATCTTTGAATTATCTCTCAGGTTTGCTTGCAGAACTAAGTTGTTTACATGTTATTGCAATTATTTGCTTTGTAAGTCTATTTATTTGCAATGTACTTAACTTGACATTTATCTCTCATTTCGCCCAGTAGACAAACACGTGTTAACCTTTACTCTAACCCATTATCAGTTGATATTTATGACGTATTTTTTTAATAAACTGATCGTTAAAAGTTGGCTTATAGTAAATCCGGTCTTCTAGTGACCACATGGCTGGCTCTTTCGTCGGCGAAAGAATTGCAATAGCAATTCAACAAGGGAACGCAGCCAGTCATTATCAGCTCTCTACCCAGTGGCAGTGATTAGGGGGACTTTTTTACATATAGGATAAGTTATATTGTATATTATTTACATTCTTGATTGTAGTGTTTCATTACAAGTAGATTTTAACGTGTTTTTAACTGGACTTTTATTTCTAACGAGCTGTTGCCCTGCCCGCAATTTCGTATGCACGTAGGTAAACATTAAAATTTTAAATCAAGTTCTTTCCCGTTCTCGTGCCGTGGGTATTACGGGAAGTCCTATCATAGTGCTCCCCTAGACTCCTCAAGGAACCTACATGCCCCAGCTTCCTACGACCAGTGGTTTCGCGCGGCTGTGCGTTATCATCAGACATTCAATCAGTCAGTAACCGAAGAGTTTTATGTACATATGTATATTGATGTACATTCTGTAACTGGCCAAGAAATTATGGAATAGCTACACATACTTAGAGAATTTGCTTCTAATGAAAGTTTTGTACGGATCGTATACGGTCGACGTCATTGTGTATTAAGGTCCAAAAGTGTTAACGTACCAACCTAATTACTTTAGTCATCGAGTGTACAAAATCAAAAATATTCCTTTTGTCCTTTTTGAGGTTTTCAACAATATTTTTTGAAGAAAGCCCCGATCTACTATAATAATCTGTATTCTATACTTTTAAGTTAAGGAGTCGAATCATTTGGTGTCGCGGGTCTAGTGAGTATGATTATTCTTTCTTTCTTTTTGCTTTATATTTTAAAACAGCCAGTGTTAACACTAAGCTTGCAAAATGCCTATAGTAATACCTTGATTTTTAACTTTATTTACTTTTTACAAAGTCCAAACTGAATTGCACTCAAAGTGCTAAGAAGTTCCACTCGTATTGAGAGGGTCTATTCTTGAATCGTGATTGTTTTGTTCACCTTGAAAACTGACTTGAATGGTGAATCAGATTAAATGTATGGGTTCGTGACTGCCATACAACACATGCCTAATGACTAATTTAAGGAAAACAGCGTCTCTGGATCAAACATAATACAGGCTGATAAATAAATGGGTAAATATCATTTCACCTTTCGAAATTCTTAGGGTCATCAGGGATTCTAGACAGGCACTCTATTTTTCCCCAAAGATTTTAGTCAGAGCTCACCTAGTTACATTTAATTTTATTTGAAAATGTAGGATCAAGTATCTTTATCGAAAAGGACTGGGCAGACATCACATTTTCTTTCCCTAACCACTGCCTCTTACGAAATGCTTATGTATATTTATTCATGCAGAAAACAAACGGCATATTTGAATATTTCATTTTATTAACTTAAGCAATAGGTACAAATTACATCTACCAAACCTACTAGTACATTGAGTAAGACCCAGAACGTTGAAACCAGTTCAAACAAATAAATATTGCTTTAAGCCGCAAACCAGTCTTTCTGGTACGTTTGAACTACTCGATCAAACTGTTGCAACGGTTTTAGAACAAGCTCTTTTGTGCAGAAGGAACAATAATTACTCATACAAAAGGCACTACATCTGTCTAAGAATTTTGACAATAAAAAATATATAAAGAGAGCGAAAGTAATTCCAATTCTCACATTTGCCCACCAGTTCTAAGTTAGAACACGTTAAGAAATAGAAACAGCGAAAGAACGCAAAAATATGGTACCTATGTGTCTAAGTGGCCAGTGATGTTGGCCTTTGAAAAAAGAAATAACGCCACAGCCAATACATTGGTATCTATTGGTCTAACTGGCCAGTGATGTTATTGTAAAAAAAAACGCCTACAAGATGCCAATGACGCCGCAGGCGACTCTGCCGCCGGCGTTGCCGGTCTTCCTGGAGTCAGGGTGGTCTGAGCGGCCGAAGTCGTCGGCGCGCTCATGCAGCACCAGTCCGCGACCCAGGATGCTGTGGGGGCCGATGAGGGAGAGCATGCTGTCTACGAACTCGATGCGCCCGATTCGGTTCTCATCAAACTCCACGTTTCCGAGATCGCCCACGTGTCGCTCCTCGTCGTTGGGGTGGCCGTGTTGTTTCTGGAATGGAATGATGCTACTGTTTTCAGGTTGTTGAAACTTTGTGTGCTGAAGAGAGAGCTTCTGGGAGATTCATTTTGTAAATTGTTGATTCTTAGAAACTGTCTGATGGATGTTTCGAATCGAAATGATCCTAAATTAGGTTTGGGTTTATAGAAACAGTTCAAAAGTAAGAGACCAATCTCAAGCTGACATGTCCTATGCTGATATTTGGCATAATGGTGGCTGCTGAAAATCGAATCCATACCTACTCAAAATCACTCTCTAATAAATCGGAGCACAAATTCCTTCATCATCATCATCGTCATCGTCATCATCATCATCAAATTCCTTCAATACGTATAAATCAGTGGATGTATACGTATTGGTTTAATAGCCAACTTACATGTTCAGGATTGAAATGTCCCCCAGTGCTCAAGCAGCCTCCAGTGATGTCTCCCTTCTCGTGCACATGGAAGCCGTATTTGCCGTGCATCAGGCCAAGGATCGTGCCGGAGACGCGGACCTTGCCGTCATGCAGCTGCGTGAAGGTGACGTTTCCTTGTATGTCGGGACTGCCGCTGGGGTCAGCCACACGAGCGATGGCCGAGCATACTGGTGGCTATCGGTAAGATGGGTAGGTATAATATTAATAAACTGTTGGATTAAATAAAGTAAGGAGCGTGAATTCTGAGACGTCTAAGAATATTAATACTCTTAAGTCATAGGAAGAAAAAACTCATGACCTCACGTAACGAAACAAGGGCAAGGAAGTAGTAATGTGCATGATCTTGAGATCAGATTTGTCACTTTCCTTTGTTTTTAAGCATTCTTCCGTTATGTATATAAAAAGGTTTAGATTTCCTGAACACGTACCTACCTTATTCTTCTCTATTTTCACAAAGGACTACACATGGGATTGATCTTCGTGAGACTTTAATAAAATTACTAAGATAGCCCTTACAATTACTATTTACCTACTCTAGTTCTTACGGTCCATGTACTCGATCTTGCAAAACATTTCTTCAATTAATTTTGGAAACCAAAAAATGGCGGTGATATTTCGAAAGCTAAGGAATCTAAACATCCAAAAGGATAATAATTACTTATGTACTTAGGTAGATGTCGAATAACCGATTCTAATCGCTGATAGGAATCGCTGATGTATATCGATCCTTTAATTGGTACTTACGTCTTTTCCGTGATGCGCCGCCGCTATGGCGACGACTGCTGCCAACAGTACGCAGTATTTGAGCATGATGGTATCTGGAACAAAGAGACTTTCTTTACTGCAAAGACAAACATTATAGACTCATCTCATGATACCAATATCAATCGCATGGTCGGATTTGGTAGTCTCTTTTTTTTTAGCCTTCGATGGCACGCGGTCGAGTTCGATCCTATTCGATTACATTCGATCGAAGCTAACCGCAAACACGAAGAGCAGAAAGGGCACAAATTCAAGTCAAACATAAGATCGATTACTGTTTTACAGATAGTCTAAACTGTTTTGGTAAAATTCGCTTCCATGCATTCTTTTCGATTCGATATCCGCTAGGTGTGAATCGTCCTTTATGTCCTCAGACATTGGTATCGGTCTTGACGCGTCATCAGTGCGTTGCCCTTACGAAGGAATATTTGGAACGCAAACTCTATGCTTGGAACACAACGAAGTTGCTTTGCGAGTACAGCAGGACAAAACTGATGCTTATTTGAAATATGGATTTGAGATCTTCCATATCCCTAAATTACGGTCCACTATCTCCCTATTTAGCAAGATATAATATAATTTACTTAATGAGCTATTCCAGGAAATCCCACATGTCCCTATTTCTAAGCTCGAATGAGGTCCCAGTATTATTAGTCTTATTTAGTATTAAAGTAGTATAAATTAAGCTTGAGTTGCATAATTAATATCAACGGTAAAAGAACAACTAAGAATGTATGTTCATTTTCCTTATATTTTAACGATCGGTGCAGACGTCCGGATCCCAATAAGCGGTCAGACAAGACAACAACAAATCAAGTATTCTTGTGAGAAAAACGTCAATCTACTAACCTGTTTACTAGAAGAAGTGTTTTTCCTAGGTATAAAGAAAGACGATACATAAATGGAAGACAAAACAACAAAAGATGCATAAAACATAAAAGAAAGAAACGTGTCGTTCCCATGTTAAAGGTTTTTTTTTCGGTTGTCAATAAGGACGATATTAAGTTTGGATTATTATGCTAGGAACGCCTTATCGACTCCCGACTAGGTAAGTATTTATCTTGGGAACCGCACAATATTGTCCAATTGATTATATTGGATGGGAAGCAAACAAGTGACAGACCACAACGTATAAAATTAAAAAGAGACTGTTTTGTGTGTCAATACATTCAATAATGTCTTGACATGGGAAGTGACTTGGTTGATGATGATAATATTGATCAGGGTGCAAGAAAATTAAGTAACAACAAATAGATGATCCTATGGGAAAGATAGATTGTTAAAACAACAACCTTATACGACAATGGTAAAGAAAAAAACAAACAAGTCTTATAGTCAATACTTAACATAATAAACGTTGCAGTAGGTAACAAAAACAAAACAACTGTGGCTTGATGCAAACAAAACGTTTGTCGATTACGTACCTATGATGTATGTAGTATGTAGATAGATATTCTTATTTTAAGATAAACGACAAATAGTGTTAAATTGAACCGAAAGGAATGATGGAAAAACCCGTGCGCTTTAGGATCAGTTGATTCATGCCAAGTTGACGGACTCCTGGTCGTTAAATATGGCCGCCGAGCTGTCATTCCTTACAGAAACGTCATTTTATCCCATAGTAAAATATTTAACGGTAACGTTAACTGTAACGGACGGTTTGAATCAACCTACCCTTATTCAAATGATCGTTTGACATGTATTTTTTAAATTACTATTAATGAATTCTAAAAGGAAAAACACGACTCACCTCTCGGAGTTCACCGCGAGAATGATATGAATTGATTTCATAATGTCACAAGTCCCTGTGTAAAGAAACGGCCAAGTGAAGGAGACCTCTGTTGAAGCAACTCGGTGAAGCAACTTGTACGCGAATAGAGAGGCGCGGGGGGCATCTTAAACTGGAGGCTTGGCCGGTTGGCCATCAGAGTAATGGATGAATGACTAGGTTTGTGCTGCAGTTTTTCTCGAGGTCGGGCGGAATTTTTCGTTGGCCAAAACAATTATTCTTTTCAAAAACTGGTCTATTATAAACAAAGGCATCAAAAAAACATTCAGGATTTTTTTACGAAAATAGTTTTGAAAAATAAAACACCTTATATTGAAAACAAATAATTAATTGAAAATAGCTCTGTCTGTCTGTCTGTCCGTCTATCTGTCTGTTACCTCTTCACGCTTCAACCGCTGGACCGATTTGGATGACATTTGGTATGTAGATAGTTGGAGTCCCGGGAAAAGATATATAGGCTACTTTTTATCCACGAAAAACGCATAGTTCCCCGGGGGACGCGATAAACGAATTCCACGCAGCCATAAATAAGGTAAAATGGTTGCCGATGGGTAAATTAAGTACCCGATAAATAGTAGGTTTATTTTTATTGAAATGAAATTATAATTAAGTAGCCTTGAAGCCGTGGTAGCCTAGTGGTTCGACCCACCGCCTCTCATGCAGAGGGTCGGGGGTTCAATTCCGGCTCGCACTTCTAAGTTTACTTATGTGCGAAATTCAATTTGAATTTACCACTGAGCTTTTCGGTGAAGGAAAACATCGTGAGGAAACCTGCACGCATCAATTCAAAGATGTGTGTAAAGTCCCCAATCCGCACTGGACCCGCGTGGGGACTATAGCCCAAACCCTCTCGTGATGAGAGGAGGCCTGTGCCCAGCAGTGGGTGGGACGCAAATAGGCTGTAGTAGTAGTAGTAGTACGTATAGCCTTAGTACTTTACCGTATCTTTACGTACAAGTACCTGTAGTATACATGGTGGGTCAGAAAATATGGCAAATAATTAACCCACAGTATCGGCTATCGATTCTAAGTATATGGTATAGGTCTTTAATATTTTTCGAGTTGGTAAAAAAAAATATTTTGTATAGGATTCAGGCGTCGCTCACACAACCAATCCCATATACAATTTTTTTTTTTCACTAACTCGAAAAAAATTAAAGACCTGTACAATATACTTAGAATCGATAGCCGATACTGTGGGTTAATTATTTGCCATATTTTCTGACCCACCGTGTATACCTATTCATATCAAATTTCATCTCAATCCGTCGGTTCAATAATTAAGTAGCTGAGGCGTAAAAACGTAACATACATCCTCAGGAACTCAATGTTAGTAGAAAATAATGCTGCAACAGTTTGTTCAAATAATAATTGTTGTCAGTACCTATTACAGTAAATGTAAACAATCATTAATTAAATTAATAGATTAGGACGCAGCAAAGGTTGCACAAGAGGTCGCAAAACTTGCTACCGCCACTGGTTAATAAGTACATTATTAAGTACGTTACCTACTACACTACCGCTCGCTGCGTTACTTGCAAATTACTTGAGGGATATTTTCAACCGACGAAAAAAAAAGGAGGAGGTTCTCAATAGGGATGACGACAGGGTGAAGAAATCGAAATTCTAATTAGTCCGTCAGTCAGGTAATAAAAAAATATTAGACACGTATTTTTTGTTTTATCAAATTAACAAAGAATGACCAAGTTAAAAGGCATTAAAGTTGGAGAGTGGGGGCTAACTACGTCACCGTTAGGTATAAATCGTACCTAACCGTGACGTCACGCGACATTTCAACTCAATATATCTCCGTATAAGTTTGATTACGTGAAAAAATAAAAATACGTGTCCAATACTTTTCAATAATCTTCCTGATGGACTAAGGAAAAAAAAGTTGTCGTCATCCCTATTCGACGCGTATATATATATTTTTTTTTTTTATGTATTACCACGCATATCTCCGTCAATTGTGAACCGATTTCGATGATTCTTTTTTTAATTGAAAGGTGTACCTCCAACTTGAACCCTTTTAATAATTTGGTTTAGTTCTGATGATGGGATACATGACAAAACGAGGGAACTCCTCGAAATTTGTTAGCATGTGTATGATTTTGGCATCAATTTCAAAGACTACAGTGAGACTTACGTCCCATCGTACACATGTTTGGTAAATATAGCCGAAAAAAAATTTTTTAATAAAAAAATAGAACCTACTTCAAACTCCGACAGCCTGTGAAGTCGGTGTCAAGTGAACCGCTCCAAAGCTATGACTATTTTATAGTGAACTTGACACCAACTTCACTGGGTATCGAAGTTTGAAGTCGGTTCTATTTTTTTATTTAATTTTTTTTTAATGATAACTACATCAAATTTTTCTTAATGACGATGCAAAAGTGATTGTAAAATCCTACTTGAATAAATGTTTTTTTTTAATCTTTTATCTTTATCTTTAATATTTTTGTTGAACTAAGGAATTGTTAGATATACTATTTTGATATAAGTTCAGTAAAACGGTTCTGCAAATACCATTAAACAGTATATTTAATTAGATTTATTTAGTGTGCATAATTTGTGTGCAAGTCAGTATTGGTTTAAATTTGAAACATTTTGTTCGAAAAAAGGGAATATACAGATATCGATTTAAATATATGCCATTACTTAATAAGTACTGGAAAAATCATCCTCTCGATGCATAAATAACACAAACTATGTAATATTCCCCCCTAATCGAAGCGTGAAGGTCGAGGTTACTCGCTTATTCGATCTATTTTGGACCTCAGCACGAACCGGCTTTACCACAAGTCGATTATCTACGGGCCCCTCACGATGTAAGTACCTAAGTAGGTATCTATAAATCGGTTTAGTAGTTCCGGAGATTAGCTTTAACAATCAGACAGACACACTCGAGTTCTGCTTTTTTATTAAAGTATTGGTTATACAAAGATATAGACGGACGTGGTTGGTAGACGTTATGCAATGCAATTATGTTTTGGTGGGATTCCAATCCCCTGATCCTTGCTTTCATTATTTTACATCACCCTTCGCCGTAAAGTGGGATTTTCTGCCTGCTACGCGGAGACAAAATCTCACTTCTTGGCCAAGGCAAGACGTAAAACTTTTGCAAACCACGGGCGGTAATGTACTATTACCTACCTATGCTATTAAATTATCTTCTCGTGCTTGTATAAACTATTTTTATCGATATTTATCAAGTCCCATTGTTATAATTACAATGTGCTGGGCAGTTCTATTATAGAATGCAGTTATTTGCATAATGAATTTTATTATGCAAATAGGTAGCCGCATTCTGTATTGAATGTGTCAGCAGTACCGGCAAATGCATTGTGCAGTTTCGGGCTCTTTAATGGTTTGAATGTCCTGAGTCACAAGGGCGTTTTCATAAATTGTTGTAAAAAACTTGTTTTCTTCACAATCCGAATAGGTATTTTGGATGTTTAGTTTATACTATGCAAAATCGATAGCTCTATCGATCTGAATACAAGAAAAAATTGTCCCGGATTAACTAGGTATTCCATTACGTCACTTTTTGGTGTTAGTATTTCAAAATCTGGGACACTTTTTTTCTTGTAACAGGAATGAAGTACAAACAATTCTTAGTAATAAATGTACAGATTAGGTATCAAAAAAAAAAGGATTTTTTACAACAATTTATGAAAACGCCCAAAAGAGTTCATTTATAGGGTCAAACAAAACGTTATGACGATGTTTGAGCCACAATATCAGTTATCGATTATAAGCATGTTTTCAGGTTTTTCATTTTTTTTCGAGCTGTTCAAAAAATTAAAAACGTATGGCCCAGTTGACGGTGTGAGCGAAACCTGAATCGCATAGGTACTATTTTTTTTACCAAATCGAAAAAAAAAACTAACCTAAAAACATGCTTAGGATCGGTAGCTGATTCTGTGAGTAAATTAAATATCGTCACAACGTTTTGCTTGACCCCGTATAGGTATATGAGCATTTTTGGACCTTATTATCCAAAAACACGGTGAGCGGAGTAAGTTGCAATAGTACTTATTCGTCTCTACTTATTTTGAAGTCTGGTATTTGAAGATAGTTCAAGTTATATGCGAAGAAAGAACGTAGCGACATAATCTACGTGGAACTCGTTGCATTCTCTAGATGAGAAAGCATTTCCTTGTTAATTTCCCTTGAAGACGAGAATGTTACAGTTTGTCGGCCTGTACACCTACCTGCAGAATGCTAACCACCAACTAATCAGCAATGGTCGTCTACCTTATTATCTCTTCCTAGATAATCATAACGGGTTTACTTACTGTACGAGCCGGGAATGAATTTGCTGCCATAGAGAAAGAAACACTCTTCTACTTCTAAATCTTAAACGATTATTAATTTAAAAGTTCACTTAGCAGCCGGGTAATATCGGATTATATTAATCACGATCAATCTAGAGGCGATTTTCTGTCATCCATACTTTATAATATTATAAATGCGAAAGTAACTGTGTCTATCTGTCCGTCTGTTACCTCTTCATGCTTCAACCGCTGGACCGATTGAAATGAAATTTGGCATGGAGATAGTTGGGTCCCGAGAAAGGACATAGGCTACTTTTTATCCCGGAAAAACGCATAGTTCCCGCGAATTCCACGCGGGCGAAGTCGTGGGCAGAAAGCTAGTTTAAAATAAATACATTACTTTGCAAAGGTCAACGACGCGCAGGTAATAACTACAGGAGGTCAATAAACATGATCTCATTGAAAATTGAAGCATGTTCATGTTTCCGGCGAATGATCAAATCAATCTTGTTTGTCATTGCCCTCGCTGCCTGTTGCACTTGACATAGATAGCAAGTACAGTAGGGTACATTTTTTAGCAATTTCATAAGCACGTTAATTATAAACACTCGAAAATGTACACTACTTGCTCTAGATACGAGTGTTAACTCCATGGGCGTGAGTGAATCGACGCCGTCCATATTGGTTAAGTTTGCTGTTAAAGCTCTGCGTAAACCCATCGCTCCATCTGGATTTATCTCTTTGAAATTCGTCCATTTAGACGCTAAAATATGTAATACTATACACATAAATTTCCTAATAACAAGCGACACAGTTAGTTAAGATTCTGATTAGAAGTAATTCATCCAATCATGCCAGCGTGTCAAATCTATTTCCTTGCCTTATTGACCGCGAGAAAATGCGCTAGAAAAACTCCAATAAAGACTTATTAATAGGTATTGCAGAGTTAAAGGAATATTAGTAGAAGAGCAGGTTTGTGTTATGTTATTCTATCGAAAGCATTTTCTTAGTGTGGCGTGGGTGGTGTGGTTTTACCTTTCGGCCCTCATTTAATTGACAAACATAGGTAGGTACCAAATTTTAAACACGCCACATCATATTTTAGCCATCCTACTCTCGCGAACTTTCAAGTTAAGTAATGACAGTATTTTCAAACCAATATTAGACCTTGAATCAATAGTCTTGACTCGTGACCGAAAAACGACAGATGGCGCCAGTTCAGTGACTCGCCAAAACGCGGTGGCGCGGAGATCCTGCGCCGGCGCCTCTGTTGATAACGAATCATTTACGATCGTGAAGCTCGCTGTACTTGTACGTACAGTCAACGTCAGAGATATGTTTACACTTTTGCACTGTATTCTTTTGTATTCAAGTCCTTAAGTGTAAACATATCTTAGACATCAGCTGTACAGAGTCGGCGTCACTCGTAAAGTACGTAAAGTAACGCTCACGCTGCTGTCGTCAAGTCGTAACGGTTAACGAACTTCTGAATGCGCGAATGAATTCAAATTCAAATTCAATCATTTATTCAGCAAATTGGCCACATTGGGGCACTTTTACACGTCAGAAAAAGAATTTACCAGCTAGCCAGAATTATAATAACCTTTGAAATAGTCCCTACCCTGGTTACTAGAGTGTGTTCTTTAACAAACGGCATGAAAATGAAGGTTGTGTAAAAACTATGAAATTTAGTTTTGGTCCTTACAATAACGAGACTACTTTTTATTTGTCGCTAACTCTTGCGAATAGAATTCACACGCCAATCGTCACATTTTATCCGGTGTCAAAATCTATTATCTAGCCTGTTGAGTGTCCCATCCCTGGGCAAAGGCCTCTCTCTTGACCTTCCAACTCCTACCATCCTCGAGCATTAAAAGAAATATAAATTTTTCAATGGCATTAACAACCAAGTTAGCGACGGCGCATTTTTAGTGACGTAAAATATTTCATTGCCGTCTTTTGAACCGAAAATAGGTCTTTCTTTTCAGCTCCCTGAAATTATAACTGCCATTATTTTCATAATCACTCTAGCTATAGATAATTAGCGATTAAACACGCGCTTGAGCACAATGAGCGACCTACTTCCAGCAAACAATCGCCCACAATTACCTATCAGAGTAAAATGGTTGTTTGCGATTTTAAATGGCAATTACGTACCGCTTATCAGTCGGGTCATGTCGCCAATTCGCAATATGGGTCAGTTTTCTACTGGTTGATGACAGGTGGTGAAAGGTGTATGTACACTACAGTGTACTGTCACAAATATTACTCCATGGTCACAAATATTAGTCAGTATTAGGGGACGAGTTGGTTAAAAGTAACAATATACATATTATCTAGGTACATAACAAAACGCTACATAGTGAGAGCTTTTTAGAGACCTAGAAATAGGAAAGTTTATAAAATAAATCATTCAATTTTACGAAGAGACGATCCTAACGGTGAAACAATTTATATCATGTCAAATTTTATCATAGTCTTTTTGACGCACTGGGCCCGCGTGGGGACTAAAGACCAGACCCTTTCGTGACGAGAGGAAGCCTGTGCTCAGCAGTGGGACGCAAATAGGCTGTAGTAGTAGTCACGTCACGTCACGCGGCGTTGCGATGCTATTAGGGAATCTCCCTGTCCCTATATAAGACTTCGAATATAGCCCCTGCACTATAGGTAAAGAATGACGTTACGCCTCTGAATATAACTACAACATAACATAGGTAAATGCTCTGGCTTGGGTTTTCTTCAGTCGGTTAAATTTAGTAGGGGTAGGTAACAAGTCTCCTTTTGAGGGAAATACTTTTTTTTGTATTTCAAATGGCGTCTGCTATAAAGCATTTTGCCAGGGAAATACTTAGTGGATTTAACTTAGTCTGAGCTAATTATTAGAAAATCATTGGCAAAATATACGCAGGTAGGTAGCGTTGATAAAAACACATAAGGCGCTGTGAGATCATGGCAATATTATATGTTTAGCGTTCTTGCAACTTTTTAATGTCCATACTTACTCCCTTGAAGATATGTATGTACCTATATGACTATATGTATATTAAATAAAGTTTAAAATCGAGCGGCGGCTACCAGTAGATTAGGTACCTACCTGTTAGATATTTATACTACAGTATTTCATATGAATGTGCAAGTATCTAAAGCAGTGAGTGCATGGAAATATTGTTTGTTTAGTGAAACTAAGTCCATGTGTCATGGTCATGCCGGTCATGGACTGCATTGATTGGTAATGGTAAAGGTGAATAATTGTGAAGTCAAATTGGAATTGGAATTGTTAGACAGTTGCGAATAGGTTGTAAAGGATTGAAGGATAGCTAATTAGAGAGAGCAGTGAAAAGGCAAGCAAGCTGACTTGAACAGTATAATGACAAGAGTGGTGAAACAAAATGTAAAAAAACAATAAATAAAAGTATAAAAACCATAAACTAGCAAGCAGTTCGTAGCATAGGTATTTTCACATCTAAAAATATACGCCGATTCATCGTTTATACCAATTAGCATTTTGAGGAAAATTTGCTTGAATGAAAAATGAAATCGTAATGATGAGGTAAGGTCATTGAATATTAACAAATTACGGTAGGTACCACAGACAGTACGTTTATCAAAAAAAAAGACCTAGCATTCTATACACATAATATTTATCATAATTATAAGCAACCTGATTAGATAAGTAAGAACAGAGAGGAGAAAACATCTTTCACCGCACACAACTTTACTGCGCGAGATTCGCATTCCAATTTCAAAAGAAAAGTCACTCACCTTTTCAACAAACACAATATCACTGGCCACTACACACTACCTACTCAATGCACAGATGGGACGATTTAAAAAGTAACTGAAATAAAAATGGCGCGCGTAACTGGCCAGAAGGAAGCTGACTCGGCCGTGCGCGTGGTAACACTGAATGATCCGACGTACGCGCAGGCCAAACCTGTATTCTGATACAACGAACAATGAGACATAAGTACGCCATGTTTATGGGGCCCATAGCCATAACACAGCCCCAACCGCTTTGATGATATAACGGGTTCTCTCTTCTTTATGTCCATAACTGATATGAACTTGGTCGGGTTGTCTGTGAGTAACCGAATTGAATTTTATTTTGGCATTAAGTTACGTATATGTAGAAGTATGTGTATGTTGACTGATGTTGATAAGAAATTACATATCTGGTGACGGTTTCTTGTTTGAACTTGACTTTCACATCATCTCTTAAAATAGAAAAGAAAAACATCGTCGTCGCAAAAAAAAAACTTGAAACTTGACATCTAGGTACACGTACAATGTACATATATTGAAGATTTCTATTACAATAAATTACCTAGGTAGTCATATTACCTATACACAAGTATAGTAAGTAAGTGTACAGTATACACAATAAAAAGGACATACTGAATTTAAAGATAATATGTGACCCGTCAGACCGCCTCTCATACAGAGGGTCGGAGGTTCAAACACGGCTGAAATTACCACAGATCTTTTCAGTTAAGGAAAACGTCGTCAGGAAACCTGCACGTATCTGCGAAAATCAAAGATGTCTTAAATCATCTTAAATCCGCACCGACCCCACATGTCCCAACGCCCAAACCCCCTTGTGATAACAGCGAGAGGTTGTTGGCTTCTTCCTATGTGAGAAGAGAATATGTTACTTACATGTTACCTAACCTACTTTTGTCAGAACAACAGAAGAATCTCACCGCTCGTCCATACCGTAACCGTACCTAACACTCAATGAGCACTGGGGTCTATTATTCGAAGTCTTATATAAGGATCTCGCTGTTTCCTATAAGATCGCTCACGCGTCAAGGTGAACTTTAAATCTAGCTGCGTAAAGTTCACGCGACCCGTGAGCAATACTACCTATATGGAACAGCGAGATCCCTAATGTAAGGCTACGAATACAGGCCCTGCTCATTCATAAATTCTTGCCAGAAGCTTCTCTACTTATGTAATGTGAGTGCTATGGTAGATATGGATCAAGTACGGTATGCGATGTCATCATATCCTGAACCATCATCCCAATGGATCATTGGGTTAACAGAGCGAGTGGAACGACCGACAGCTTGTGCAGTTGTTTTCATTGCGTGAAGCCGTGACAAGGAGAACGAAACTTTACTTACGTAAGAAAATTTATTGATTTCTCTTCAGTTTTGGTTTAAACCGCTATATACTTACCGATCTACTATGATATCCGCCTAGGCCTATGATATAGACCTAGGGTCACTGATATTTGAAGAATTGCTTAAATTAAGTGACAGGGCATTTCTCGTAGAGCTGGTGGCCAGTGTCGCGAGAAGTTTCTCGAATATCTTAGGTACTTACCCAAGAAGACGGCCAAGACGGGCCCCACCTCCGAGTCCTCCAACCATAAGACGGAGCGACCACACCTGGTGAAAGTAGGAGTAGTCTTAAAGTCACCGGAATCCGTGGCCCATGTCCAGCAGTAGACGTCTTAATTTATCTAGTCATAGGCATAACATTTATTATAATATGACTAGCTTCTGCCCGCGACTTCGCCCGCGTGGAATTCGATTATCGCGCTCCCGCGGAAACTATGCGGTTTTCTGGATTAAAAAGTAGCCTATGTCCTTTCCCGGGACTCCAACTATCTCCATACCTTTCATCTAAATCGAAGCTTGAAGCGGGAAGAGGTAACAGACAGGCAGGTAGAGTTACGTTCGCATTTTTAATATTAGTATGGATATAATATACTAGGTACTAAGAAAATCCAAATAAAACCATAGCATGTATCTTGTTTTTGCGCCATCTATGAATAAAATGATGAATTGCTAAGTTAGGTGACGACATGAGGCACTTCACAACACTCTATATGACTACTCTACAACAGTTCAAGTTCAATGAAAATACTATAGATGTCGCTAGAACACTCATTGTTAAAAATAAAATTTTATAAACTTAATAAACTTTTATTGCGATAATTAGTCCGTTTTCTTTTCACAGGAACCTGGCCTGTCTGCCTATGAAGCAGTAAACTTTAAATGAAAAAACAATGATTCAATTGAGGTTTTTTTAATTATAATTCACTAACTTAAAACAAATAAACCAATTGTAAGGGTAAACATTAAATACGAATGTCACTGTATAATACTTATTCCAAAGTTCATTTAAAGAGACATAGTTATTTAGGTAGAGATTACGTGGTAGGTAATACCTACCTGAGTATTAAGTCTAAGTACTTCACGCCTTTCAGGAATTAAATTAATTATTAAAAATTGTATAATACACAGAAAGAGAATTCAAAGAAGGCCAACGATACATTATTCCGTTATCATATTTCAGATATCAGTAATCGTAATTACCATTTACAGATTTCCTTCAACGGCAAGTGAAAAAAGTTAAAAACTAAGACATGACTCTATTAAAATCCGCCATGTTTATTTTTATTTGGACTAAATGCACCCTATGCCACTCGGACCATTATAACGAATTGATAGAGCGCTAGGATGGAACACACATACAAACATACACACACATATTATGGTGCTAAAATCATAATTTGCCGTAGTCGAGTAAAAACAAGTATAAGTCCAGCCTGACATTTGTGATGTATGAGCATAGAGAAATAATACAAGAAGAGTGGCAGAGTGTATACTATACTGCGTGCTCCGAAACGCGGATTGTCACTAGATCGACATCTAGCGCCCAGTGGCCAGTGGCTAAGCCCCGATTAGTCGACCGTTTATCTTGAAGCTAGGTGGCGAGCCGAACGCAAAGCATATTTTATTGCTTAACAGTTTACAACTTTGTGTCTGTGTAATAAGAGGATTTCAAAAAAGAGTTCTGGTTATAATATTAGTTGTAAATTGTTTAGAAATATACTTTGCGTTCGGCTCGCCATCTAGCTTCAAGTAGTGGTAGCAACTGCTAAACGGTCGGGTAATCGGCGTTCAGCCACTGGACGCTAGATGTCGATCTAGTGTTAACCCGGGTTTCAGAGCACGCACCTACAGTATAGCCTCTGTCACTCTTCTTGTATCATTTCTCTATGGTACGAGTAATAAAACATACAACTTAATCGTATTAATGGTTTACAATGTTCAAATGGGCCACAGCCAGTTTACGATTAACGCCTGAATCGCATGATATATAAAAAATCAGCAAAGGGGCTTAAAAATCAAAGACCTTGCTACAGATCTCCTTTCATGACTTCTTCTAAATCTGGAGGCTGGAGTCATCCCGGTTGAGGCGAGACTGGACCACTATCGTCTTGCTTCTGTTGCAATGGCGGCGCTGGCTCCCCCTGCACACAGATAGCGACGATTGTAAACTGACGAATAATCTCTCACGTTAAAACTCTATTTTTGAAAAAATAAAAAAACCGACTGCATACAAACTTTAGGACTATAGAGATACGGAAAGCCTATTAGCGACTTAATCTAAATATATAAAACTCAAAGGTGACTGACTGACTGAGTGACTGACTGACTGACTGATATAGTGATCTATCAACGCACAGCCCAAACCACTGGACGGATCGGGCTGAAATTTGGCATGCAGGTAGATGTTATGACGTAGGCATCCGCTAAGAAAGGATTTTGCAAAATTCCCACGGGAACGGGAAAAACAGGGATTTTTACATTTTAATGTTTAAGCGCGTACGAAGTCGCGGGAAACATCGTAGAGATCTGAAATTTGGCATGCAGGTTCCTTAGGGAGCGTAGGAGAGCACTAAGAAAGGACTTCCCGAAATTCCCACGGGAACGGGAAAAAATGTTTTTTTTTACATTTTAAGGCGCGTACGTAGTCGCGGGGATCATCGTAGAGAGATGAAATTTGGCATGCAGGTTCCTTGGGGAGCGCAGGGGAGCACTATGAAAGGATTTTCCGATATTCCTACGGGAACGGGAAAAAATGGGTTTATTACATTTTAAGGCGCGTACGTAGTCGCGGGGATCATCGTAGAGAGATGAAATTTGGCATGCAGGTTCCTTGGGGAGCGCAGGGGAGCACTATGAAAGGATTTTCCGATATTCCCACGGGAACAGGAAAATGGGATTTTTACATTTTAATGTTTAGGCGCGTACGAAGTCGCGGGAAACAGCGATCTATCTACGAGTATCTTCTATCTAAATATATAAAAGAAGAAACTGACTGACTGACATATCAACGCAGAGCCGAAACTACTGGTCGTAGAGAGCTGAAATTTCGCATGCAGGTTTCTTGGGGAGCGTAGAGAAGCACTAAGAAAGGATTTCCCGAAATTCCCACGGGAACGGGAAAAAAAGGGATTTTTTACATTTTAATGTTTAGGCGCGTATGAAGTCGCGGGGATCATCGTAGAGAGATGAAATTTGGCATGCAGGTTCCTTGGGGAGCGTAGGGGAGCACTAAGAAAGGATTTCCCGATATTCCCACGGGAACGGGAAAAATAGGATTTTTACATTTTAATGTTTAGGCGCGTAAGAAGTCGCGGGAAACAGCTATCTATCTATCTTCTATCTAAATATATAAAAGAAGAAACTGACTGACTGACTGACATATCAACGCAGAGCCGAAACTACTGGTCGTAGAGAGCTGAAATTTGGCATGCAGGTTCCTTGGGGAGCGTAGGGGAGCACTAAGAAAGGATTTCCCGAAATTCCCACGGGAACGGGAAAAAAGGGATTTTAATGTTTAGGCGCGTACGAAGTCGCGGGGATCATCGTAGAGAGATGAAATTTGGCATGCAGGTTCCTTGGGGAGCGTAGGGGAGCACTATGAAAGGATTTTCCGATATTCCCACGGGAACGGGAAAAATGGTGTAAAAAGGAAATGATTGATGAGTTCACTAAAACATTCTTTAAACCAGTCTGCTATTACCTAAATAATAAATTTTGGCACTAAACTATTTATTCATAAGAGATTAGTGAAATGAAAAAAAAGGAAAAATCTATACATATAATAAATAATAATTCTGTAGAAGAAGTCGCGGCTGAAAATTGAAAATTAAAAGAAACTATCAAATCAAAGGGACTATATGAACGATACTGAACACAAAATAACGATTTTTATAAAAAAATACTGTATGTCTGTATGTCCGGATTTAACTCGAAAACTACTAGACGGATTGAAACAAAATTTGGTATGGGGATAGTTTATATATCCCGAGAAAATGCATAGTTCTCGCGGGAAGGCTATTAACAAATTCCACGCGGACGAAGTCGCGGGCAGAAGCTAGTTCTACCATAAACTCTCTCTCTCTCACACACACACAAACACACACACACACCTCGGACACTCACACAAATGTACACACTACATTTTTATCCGATCTTTAACAATCACTGTTCTCTATTGTGGTATGCGTAAGAGTGTCATTCTACAAAACAGGCCACGCCTGGTGTAGATGACACAGGTAATTATAAAACTGTGTATATTCACATGTATTTCACTGTTTCAATAAACAATTTGTATTTGTATTGTATTTTGTTACTTATCCAGTGTCACTGACACAATAAGACGAATCTAACGACACCTCTCACATGCTTAAATCCATCAGACCGTTTAGGCTACAGGACGTTCCAAATAATAATACACACACACTTACATACACTCGAGAAACATAATCCTCCTTCTGGTAGCAGTTTCTTGGAATGCCAAAATTCATGATATTTTATCCAACAATACAGCGAACTCCACGCAGGTTTCAAATCGCACCTCGCGTCTCTGTGTATAACATGGTACCTACCAACACACCATATAGTAATATGTGTGAAATTCAATTCAAATTTACCACTCAGCTGCTTGGTGAAATCCGCCAAGTAGTCCAAGGATGTGTGTGAAGTCCACAATCCGCACTGGGGCCGCGTGGGGACTATAGCCCAAGCCCTCTCGTGATGGGGGAGGCCTGTGCCCAGCAGGACGTAAATAGGCTGCTGTGGTGGCGGTGGTAACAAACGGCCACCATAACTATACCTGGAGCTGTGAGAGCGCACAGCGCACGGCACTGATCATCTCCGGCGTCGACTTGCGGCCGCCCGGCGCGTGCGGCCGATGCGGCCGCGCCATGCGCTCCGACACCGTGCCCGTCGACTCTGTGACACGAACGACTACATTCATTTAAAAAAAAACGCCTTCAAACTTCGACGCACAGCCGACAGCCTGCAAAATGGGTGTCAAGTCTTTATAAAATTGTCGTAGGCTCGTAATTTTGGGTCGGTTCACTTGACACCGACTTTGCAGGGTGTCGGAGTTTGAAGGCGATTTTTTTTTTCGGTTACCGTTTCCAAACATTTGAGGAACAACGGGACGTAAGTGGTGGTGGTTGTCTGGTCTTTGAAAATTGATACCAAAATCAATACACGTGCTAACAAATTTTGAGGAGTTTTCTCATGGATTTCATCATCAGAACTGTACCAATGTAATGAGACCAATGCGGAGGTATCACATTTAGAAAACAAATCCGACTCAAACTGACTGAGTTTGTTGCAACGCTTCTTCTCAGTCAGTCGTAGGTAGCGTTCCGAAGCGTTGGTAACACAAAACCAATCTCGCTCCCCACCTTAGCGTCCTAAGTCCGAGGTCGGCTCAATAGGAGCACCCTTAGGCATGCTAAGTTAAAATCCCACTTGCTGAGCGAGCACCCATCAGGTCGCTCGCCCTCTGTCCGGTGAAGCTGTAAAAGCCGCCTCCGACTATCGGCGTCAATTCGAAAAAAAAAAACCTTTCGAAAACAAAGAGTCATTGAAATCAGTTCACAATTTGTTCGCGTCGTAGTCTCTGCTAACAGCTAGTGATACCTACTCATTCCACATCAAATCAAGGAGGTGTAAACATTCGTGCTCAGAATTCACGACCTCCAGCATAAGTAGATATGCGGGGTTACTTCCTCAGCCAGCCGACTATGACGGATCCCATCCGTTTACTCTGCTACTCTAGAGAGGCGTCCACAGACATACTTCACAGATGAAATAGTCATTATAGTCATGTTATCTACCTTTTTTTTCTGCTACGTGTTGTCGACCGTGAAGACTTCCGCTGGATTATTATTATGATAGCATGTCACGCGGCATAACTATAGCTCGCGTAAGTCCCATTTTTTTCCATTCCCGTGGGAATTTCGGGAAATCAGAGGGTTAATACTAAGAGTGCTTAGTACTCCCCTTCGCTTCCCAAGGAACCTGCATGCCATCGACAATCTTAAACGTTTTTACATTATTATTGACTAGGTTTTACTAGGTTTTGCCCGCGACTTCGCCCACGTGGATGTCGGTTATCGCGTTCCCGCGGGAACTATGCGTTTTTCCGGGATGAAAAGTAGCCTATGTCCTTTCCCGGGGCCCCATCTATCTCCATACCAAATTTCATCCAAATCGGTCCAGCGGTTGAAGCGTGAAGGGGTAACAGACAGACCGAGTTACTTTCATATTTATAATATTATTAATACTAACGATATCTCTGACAAATATTTAGAGCAACGAAATCTTTCAAGTGTTTCAAAGATTTTTCCGTAATTCCGGATGATGTGAGCTAGTTTTAATTAATAATTACACGAAATACTTCTTGCCATCCTTTCCTGCCACTGTGTTTCATAGTAACTTAGGCATATTATTGTTCATTAAGTTACCCAATTTCAAACAGCGAGCTTCGAACTCTCAAAACAGTGTAGTAGTTGAAGTTTGGAGAAAGTAGAAATACATCCATGGAATAAATGTATCGAATATCACTTACGGTGTATCCTAGTAGGCAGCCGCTCTCTCCCGTCTTCGATTTTCTCACAGCACGTGCAGAAATAGCAGGGAATCCCCGGCAAGCCACAACACAGGACCCCCCACAACCATTTGTTCAGTGCACCACTAGCCCGCGACCACGCACTAGGCCTGTCTGCATGTAAATTGTACACGAAGTCCCGATTCATTCCTACATTTTCGATTAGAGATAGCCGACGACCATAGAATGACGTTTCTTTCTTTACTTTAGCTTGACAAAATTGGATAGATGACAAAAGGATGACAACGACGCAGTTGTAGGTTACTGCAAAGAGGTTGAGGTGTCGTTTTTAATACTTTATGATGTATATACGAATGGTTTTGTTAATTTGTTGTTAATTAATCGTTCCTATTACAGTTGGGCGTTAGTGCGAAACATTTGCGAAATGATAGGTGAGAAACGTCACGTAACTGAAAAATCTAATAACTCTAGTTTGATATTTTAAGCAGTAAAAGAAAAACGGTTTAAGACTCAAAAGTATTTTAGTTCTCCAGGTTTTGTAAATAAGTTAGATACTGTCTGTAGAAAAAGAAAAACAATATGTTCATATGCATTTTATTAATGCTCATTAAAATATATTAATGACTACACATTGTATTGTAATAAATGCTCATAAATAAAACCATAGAGCGTGTATTAATCTCAAGCTACCTAGTCACGATGGCAATCGGTAGTTTCCTATTCGTTTGCATACAGATTATAACGAATTAACTTCCACTCAATACCCCAAACAATGCCGTATCTAAGTTATCATTACATCATGCCTCTCAATTACAGAGCCTTGGTGATCCCACGAGCTAATCACCGCATCCAGCCAGTAAAAACGGCGCATCCTAAAAAACTTAATTCTACACGCTGACCGAAAATCATTGATACCTTGTCGCCTGCCAAGATCACACGCGTCGGCCACTTTAAAGCAAATTCTTTTTTATATTTTTTTCTTGCTCTTTTTTTTCGAAATGAATCTACGGCTTCACGTATTTTTCGGCCAGTTCCTGTGGTTAATTGCAGCCCTAAATGGTAAATCGTTTCAAGGAATACCTGGATATGGCAGGAATTTGGTTATAAAAACTCTGCCGGCTATTGAAGATTACCAAAGCAATGTCTACGAAGTTTACATGGAACCTTATTTGTATGTAAGTACTTTTATTTTTCAATCATGGGTTACGGTTAAAATAATTGTATCACCGATTTTTTCATTCCATTCAAAACATTTTTTTGACCAATATTTTCTTCGTATCATTGAATTATTCGCAACATTATTATTATTTACAATAAGGGACGACTGTTTCAGTCGAGTAATCGGTCTTCTATTTTGAACCGTTTGACCCCTTTTCCTCGATCTCCCCCTGGGATTACATGTTATCCCGCAGCCCGTATTCTCAACATGGTAATCCATTAGGTCCTCATTAAGGTACCTATGTAGTTATCTGATATTACACTGAAATAAAATTAATAATATTCATTTATTCATTATAATAATAATTTATTATAAGTAGACTCTATTCATGATTAATTTTGAAATCAGATTATCGTATAAAAAATGATCTATAAATGTCGAACATTCAATTCAATTTTACCTAAATCTTTTCAATTTATCTCGTCACTTTATTTTAATTAAACAACGAAAATCCCAAAGAAATAGCTCAAATCTCAAAACTATAAACATAAACACAAAATGTGACGTAGAGTGTGTGGAACAGATAACCCGTTGATGTCTAATATAAGAAGTATAGCCAACTCCCTTCTATGTTTCCCTTTCGTGATACGTCGTTGGCAACTTTTCAACATTTTAAACATCTTATTTTTCGTTAAATTGATTCTGATAAAACAACACATCTGATCCGCACTAAATAATGAATTGAAATTAAAAAGTGGTCTCTATGCGACTACTGCCTGGTTAAGGTTTTAAATTGGTCCGGAAGGTTTTGGTTGAAAAAAACTGAAGTAAAGAAGACTGATAAAGAGTGGCAAACACAGGCACTGAACAGGGGCGGCTGTCGGAAAAAAGGGGAGGCCTTTGCCCAGTGGGACACTTTCGCATTTATAATATTACATAGTGCAGATTACGTTACATTTTCGCCAAAAGCCTTTTTCTGCAAAGTCCGTTGACCCATCGCCAGCGCACAGCCCGTGGCCAGTTTCATTGCTGTCATTTGCTTTTTACAATGGGTCCATGAACTTGTATTAAAATCGACTTGACAGATTTCTAATGCGTTTTGACAAAAAGTTGCGAACCGGTGGTCGTTGACATGATCTCAAATTGACGGGAAATGAGATGCTAATAGACTGTTTTTTTATGATCCCGCTAAAACGTCTTTTAAAGTGAGGTCCATTAACATTTTGGTGCGTGTTTATAAGTTAGTTGAATAAAATGTAAAACAAAGATGAGCTCGTTTACTACCGAATGCAATAATTATATTTTTTTAGAAATGAAACCGAATTTAAGGACACAATTAAATGTCAACGTCCAATAATTTTTCAAAGACTGATTGTAACGTCATTTTTAGCATAATTAATCCACTATCCACTTTAGTAGGAAACTTTATAATTGGCTCATCATTAAATGTATCTACAGTATTTCAGATTAGTAGTAAATATTTGAAATCTTCACATGAAAACATACTTATTTCTATTTTGCATGAACTTGAACACTGACTAATTATTTTGAAGCAAGCATTACATGATCGTGAATATTTCAAACCATGTATGAATTTTAACCCCCAGTTACTACTAGGAAGATTTTTCAAAATACATTTATGCATAGCTACATAAACTCAGGCCTGGTTCCCGTTGCCGGCGGAGATCACGGAACGTCACCTATTATTACCACCCATTATATTTCAAAAATACTCATACTAATACTCATAATACTTTTGAAATTTTTGATCTTTCTGTTATCTATATACATGGTGGGTCAGAAAATATGGCAAATAATTAACCCACAGTATCGGCTATCGATTCTAAGTATATTGTATAGGTCTTTGATTTTTTTTGAGTTGGTAAAAAAAAAAATTTGTATAGGATTCAGGCGTCGTTCACACAACCAATCCCATATACAATTTTTTTTTTTACCAACTCGAAAAAAATTAAAGACCTATACAATATACTTAAAATCGATAGCTGATACGGTGGGTTAATTATTTGCCATATTTTCTGACCCACCGTGTATAATTTTTAATAAGGCAGAATAACATATTATGTCTTGCAGGATCTGAGAAGACCGGCGTATTCGCCTGGAGACCGCGCTCAGAAACAAATCGATTTAGCCGGCGTAAGTCATAGTTATAATCGACTAATAATACCTAATATTAATATAACAACAAATTAATAATACTAATATGATGTGATAATCTATTAATAATACTAATGTAATTCAATAATCCATAGTTGAATGCAAATAATTGATCATAAGTAGGTACTAATTTAATAACTGATCTTACACAATATACATCTATTAATTATACTATAGTAATGCAGTAATAATAGTAATTGCATCTAATAATAATTTAAACGCTATAAAGTAGGTATTAATAATATTAGAAGTATTAACATGAAAATGTTATTTATTACTATACAAAAAAACGGATCCTCGACCGTCTGCATACGAGCCCTTCGACACCTAACTAAATAGAGGTCTACGAGTACTTCGTTTAACAATAAATAATTTGGGATTAAGTATAACTACGCCGACTTTAGGTACTGTGTCTTGTTTCTTTAATGAAAAACTGCTATGTCGTGACCGGATTCCATGAATCCTTGTACCAGCAGCGTAAAACACTCCGTGTCAGCGATGACGCTAAAATCGTGAGAGGTGCTAATTTTGAATAATTTACTACATTTATATGCGTCATAGCAAACTATGTTAAGGACTCCATTGAGAGAAAAAGCTTTGGATTATCATTCAGCTGTTGAAGGGAAAATAGGTGAATATCTATAATATAGTCATTATCATCACCGAGTCATTAAAAACATAATATATCATCAAAAACGTTAAATAAGTATTTTTTTCCTGAAATCGGTTGTAATTTTTAACAATTACATATTGAATTACCTGCTTATCTAGTAAGTTTATTTTTGAGAAAGCCTATTCTATATTATTCCTATTGAGAAGAACTGAAGTTAGTTCAAGAACTTGTCAAAAGTACAAAAACTCGAAACTCCTGCGCAAACCGCCCATAATCCTAGCCGTCTAGTAGCAGCCATTTTTATCCGTCCATCTTCGCGTGCACGTAATTGCATTGATTGACCTGTCAACATGCCAAGGTTTTGGTTCCTAGATGTGCAAGTCACTGCGACTGGCCTGGCCCACTTTTCAAATGGTTATCGACATTATTAAACCATGAAAACTTCGTCTGGAAATCTGACACATCGTTATCATCATTTCGCACAAAAGACGTCCACTGCTGGACATAGGCCTCCCCCAAGGCGCGCCACTTAGACTGGTCCTGGGCCTATATTCGAAGTCTTTAAATCTCGCTCTTCCCTAAAGGATCGCTCACGCGTCGCGTGAACTTTAAGCTGCTAGATTTAAAGTTCAACTTGACGCGTGAGCGATCCTATAGCGAAAATCGAGAACCCTCTATTTAAGACTTCGCATAGAGCCCCTGTGCCATTCGCATACACCGCGTTCCCGCACCTTCACAAGGTCGTCGCTCCATCTTGTTGGAGGTCCACCTACCGCTCCTCTCCCGGTTCGCGGACGCCACTTGAGAACTTTCTGGCCCCATCGGACATCAGCAGAGATCGGAAATTCGGATACCTAGGTATTTACCTAAACTTTGGCGGCGGCGTTGTTGTTCAGTTGTATGGAGGCGGACTCAATTTCAATTTATTAATAAAAATCCCGGGATTGTATTAATCACCTATCTTGAATTTATCAATACTGTTAGATATATATACAAATTAATTACTCAATGCATACTTAGATTGATTAATACATTAACCACATACATCGTAACATTTGTATAAAATATTATGCTTACAACAACAACGGTAAAAAACAACCATAACCTAAACATATTTGCAAGGTATTACAGTCTCAACGCGTTTTATAGATTCCCGGAATCCCGGAACTTATATTATTAAAATAATATTTTTAAGAAGCCGACTCCATATTTCCTTAACTTTATCCGAGATTTTGCCTAGTTTAGGTAAATATGTATCCGAATTTCCGATCCCTAGCCATCAGTCCTATCGAGCAATGTGCCGCCCATGCCACCACTTAAGGTTCGCAATTGCGAATTGCTGTTACACAGCTGAGAGTAATACTTACTTTTTAATCCCTCTCAACACTGATGATACTTATCTATCTATTTCCTTTTCCTTGTACAGTCGCCATCAGATAGATCGTAGCGGGCGAGGTGATCATAAAATGCCCGTCTTGACATATCGTGATCAGGGGCTCGGATCGGGATAGAGTGTCCTGTCCTAAATATATCCCTAAATAAGAGGCTCTATTCGAAACGTTACATAGGGAAAGGATAATTCCTTATCCACCGTCAAAGCGTCACAGCGTTGAAGCCGAACTTTTAGCAGCTACATTTTATTTATTTTATTTATTTATTTAATATGGTTTGCCAACAGGTACAATACCATAGCACATGCACAAAATAAACGATTAGTACGATAACATCAAGAGTATCCACCCAATTACAGGCAAACACAGCATGCATTATAAAGATAACGCTTAGTGTAAAGTAAAAACAAAGAAAACCTAAGTGAGTAAAAAAAAAAATATAGCAAGATAAACAGTTATGTCTATGTAAAATTTGGATATCAAAAGTTACAAAATCTGAGATACGTAACAAAATCGTGAGGCAAGAAACATTAAACCAGGGAATAAGATCCCTAGAGAAAAGATTAACAAAACAAAAATAATTTACAAGCTTTCTAGAAGCCAACGACATTATAAATTATACTTAAGTCTACATAAAAATGTCCTGAATTGATTTTTTGACATGTTTAATATGTCTATTCTATGATTCTTAAATAAATCATTATGCTTATTACATATCCTCGGTATAACACTGTGAAATCCAACGTTGGTTCTATAAATTCTAGTAGAGAATGGCCGAAAATTGGCTAGTCGAGCCTGCTGTCGCGGAACAGTCCAATTGATTTTTTGTAGGAGCTGCGGGCAGTCCAGTGCACCGGTAGTTATTTTATGCAGTAGCAGCTGGTCAGAAATCCAACGGCGATCCTCGAGGGTAATCATTTTGAAGTATCTTAAGCGGTCCTTATAGGACTTAAGCAACCGAAGTTTCCCTTGGTGAACAGAAAGTAAGAAAAGGAATCGCTTTTGTAGTCTTTCGATCCTCTCTACATGGCATTTATATAAGGGGTTCCAGATATTTGAACAGTACTCCAACAGACTACGGACTAATGCAAAATAAGTTGTCTTTAAAGCTGTCATATTTTTAAATCTTTTACAGTTTCGCCAAATAAATCCCAAGAGTTTGTTCGCTCGCTTAATGATGTCGTCAAGATGTGAGTTAAAGGATAGTCCTTTATCAAGTATTACGCCCAAATCTCGTATCTGTGAAACTTCTTCTAAAAGTACGTCATTTATAGTGTAGGATGTAATTAAGGGTAAACGTTTTTTTGTGAACTTTATATGTTTGCATTTTCCTATATTGAGCGGTAGTTTATTTGCAGTAGTCCAATCTGATATGCGGTTTAAATCGTCCTGAAGTTGTTGGGAGTCAGAAGCATCATTGATTACTTTCGTAATTTTTAAATCGTCTGCAAAAAATGAAAAATTCGAGTGATGAATTACTTTAGTCATGTCGTTTATGAATATAAGAAATAATGTAGGGCCTAAATGGGAACCTTGAGGTACTCCTGAAGTCGCCTCGAAACTATCTGATTCATATCCGCATATCAATACTTTTTGTGATCTAGATGTAAGGTAAGAAGAGAACCAATCCAGCAATTTACCGTGCACGCCAACGCTGATTAACTTATGTATTAATAAGCAGTGGTCAACTCGATCAAAGGCTTTGCTTATGTCGGTATAAACTGCGTCAATTTGAGAGCCCTTGTCCAGGATTTCTGTTACAGTGGAGACGTGCACAGCTAAATTTGAAACAGTAGACATATTACTGCAGAAACCATGTTGCTGGGGTGTAATGAAAGGCTTAACATGTATAGTCAAGACGGAATTAACCAACGATTCAAAAACTTTACCAAGAATTGATAGTAAAGAAATAGGGCGGTAATTTTGTACGTCAGTCTTATTCCCTCCTTTAGGAATCGGAATAACATTAGCCTGTTTCCAAACAGATGGGAAAACGCCTGAAATAATTGAATAGTTATAGATTATAGTAAGAGGATACGACAAAGCCCTGGCGCAGTTGACAATGAAAACCGCAGGTAATTTATCTGGTCCTGGACCTTTGTTCTTGTCTAACTTTTTAAAACACTTTTCAATCTCGTGGCAAGAGAAGGAAAGGGAACCTAAGGTGTTAATGTGTTCGCCGGTATCCGTTTGTGGTACAACATATGAGTTTACATCATTTATCGTAGCGTAAACGGAAGAAAAGTTTTTGGCAAATGCCTGACATATTAAGGCTGGAGTCGATACTTTTGATCCTTGAAACGTCATTTCGTTGGGTATTGTACCCTCTGATTTACGTTTAGATCGAATGAAGGACCAAAATACCTTCTTTACATTTAAAGTAGCAATAGGGAATTTCCTTTTCCCTATTTCGAATAGAGCCCAAGTATACACTTTCTACGTAGGTATTTGGCGTTTTGTCCGTAGCCAAAACACTGCGTAAGTATTGTGGATTATACACTCAACAGTAATGAAAACGGGTCACTTTGTATAGGATTTTCCGTACAAAGTGACCCGTTTTCATTGCTGTTGAGTGTATATAGGGACCGGGCCTTAGTGGCAATCATCGCTGACCATTATACACCTGTCAGGACCCATGTAATTGCCAGCTCTAATTATGTCACGCTGGTGCCTCATTAGCATTTCCTCATTAAATCACGCCTGGGAATAAAAAAGTCATATCGCAATGTACTTAAACCTCAATTTTAAGCTTTAGGCCATAAAATACCTGGTTTAAATTACATCGGCAAAAATTGGTAGCCCTTTTTGTTCTAAAGTGTTGCATGATTAATCATAAGCCGAGTTAGAAACCAACTTTTTTCTACTTGGTTGTAATAATTGTAATTATGTATTAGATGTTAATGTGTTTATTTTGAGGTGTATAATTTAATCGATCGCTTATTTTGAAGGCTTCGATAAAATTGCTTTGTTTTTGTGCGCATGCTCATGTGCTGTTATGTGTTTATGTGCGAGGTAGGTACCTATTGGATCAATTAAATTTTGGTTTTATTTGGGTTTTAAACCTTTTTTTTAGCAATTACATGCCCACTTTAATCTTACGATTTAACATGATAATTGAGGTGGTTACAATTGTTTCATTAATTTGTAATAAAATCAAAAAATACCATACACATCATGAGGGCTGCCGTATTTTTGCTCACCAGTTGGCGCCACTGTCGTGTGATGTTTGGCTGTCATAATGTCCTATTTCTTATTATATATACCACAAGTATACCACAATCATTAACCAAAAACAGTTCCATGTCACTGTGGCATTTGATGTTCAGTAGAGAGAGACTTCAGGGTTGCCATTGTTGTCAATTTAGCGTATAATATGCGCAATTCGCAACACTGAACCGTATGCGATACAAATGCCACAAGCGGCGAATATCATACGTGCATGCCCTCATTAAACCGTATTTTAATTAGTCTTAGGGCTTTACGCACGCACCGCGTCCGGTCCATATCCCCGTGAAATATCGGTCTATAGTTTCAGTAGTGTCACTTATATAAAAAAAATATAACGTATCTAATGGTAATGATCAAACTGTTGAAAACCGTACTATAGCCACATTTGAACCGATAAAATAACTCATAGTCACTAATTTCGAAACACAGAACGCCTACAAAAACTTTAAAGCAACAAGTCTCTCTTCATTATTGCTATTACATTATTTCAGGCGCCGCGCTCGCTGCCAGGGCTTCAAGCAATCGTTCATCTCCAGGACGACGAGGAGTCTGGAGTAGGTGGCGAGCTGGTCTTCACGCAGATCGTGCCCAATGGCCCGGTGACCATCGAGGGTAACATCACTGGCCTACCAGCGGGACTGCACGGCCTACATGTGCACCAGTCTGGAGCTATAAAGGACGACTGCAAAAGTATCGGGCCGCACTTTATTGCTTACTATGTAAGTAGAGTATTTGTACTTTTCAAAGCATTTTTTTAGCTAACATTTAATGCAGATATAGGGATGTTTGAATAAAACCGTTAATGGTCCTAGGTTACGATACGTAGTCCTAGACACGTAGGTGATCTGCTGCGAAAACGGTGAATTATTATTGTCGAATATAGTATGGTGCAAAGTATTGCGCCCTAATGTAATTTTACCAAAAATAAAGACGAGATGGAACAGAAATATTTGATGATTACTGCCACCTGTAATGCCACCTTAACGTAATCTATATAAAAGTACATAACACAACATTTTTATAGGCACAGTAAACGTCAACTTAACGACCCTGGGTAAAAATGCGTGACTTTTTTATCACATTACGTACCTATTAAGTCATTACCTACATACTCAGCAACTTATAGCACAGCAACAGAAAAGCAACCAGTAGATAATTAACAACCGTAAAGATTACATAACCCTCGATCTCATCCTAGATCTACGAGAAGACCTAACCATTGATTAACCACAACATTGTAACCAGGGTCGTCACGGCGGGCCGCGAGACCACGTCCGCCACGTCGGCGACCTCGGGAACATAAAGGCGGAAGATGGCGCCGCTGTGAACGTGAAGATAGTGGACCACCTGATCTCGCTGGCCGGGCCGCGGTCCGTCGTGGGACGTTCCGTGGCCATCTCGAAGGGCGAGGACGACTATGGCCGCGCCGGGACAGAAGACAGCGCCCTCACCGGTACTTCGGGGCCGGCGGTCGCGTGCGGTGTTATTGGTTATGTCAATTAGGTTACGATTTTTAAATATAGTATAGTGTGAGTTTATAAGTCGTTTGACTTAAAACATTGTCCCAAGTAAGATAAAAGGATGTGATTCTACATATTTGCCAACAATTTGGAAACGAGGCGTGAGTTCGCGTTGGCTCGATTAGGTAGGTATCTTTGGAGTAACGAGTGAGGATGTATATTTTTTATAACTGACACTGATTAATTGGATGCTCTTCAAAGGACATATATTTAGTACTAGGTACATATCTTTTGATAATAGTAATCAGTTGGATTAATTTTCGCGATAGTCAGACCAAATAAAGTAAGTAAGTAAACATCAAAATATAATAAACTAGCTTCTGCCCGCGACTTCGTCCGAATGGAATTCGGTTATCGCGCTCCCGTGGATACTATGTGTTTTCCGGGATAAAATGTAGCCTATGTCCTTTCCCGGAACCCCAACCGACTATCTCCATGCCAAATTTCATCTCAATCGATCTAGCGGTTGAAGCGTGAAGAGGTATAGACAGAGTTACTTTCGCATTATGGATTTCATAGATCTTTGTAGGAATTCATTTCACTTTCGCACTGTTTTCGTTATTTATCGACCGTTGTAAAATGTCATTGATAATGGGCACATATGTGAGTCAGTTTATACGTGTTCCTACTAGATGGCGCTAGAGTACATTAAGATAGAAATAGCACAGGCAGAGTTTATTAATATTTCAATTAAAACTTACTTGTATCGTTAACTTAATATGATAAAAATGGACTAACATATTGATTAATATATCTTAAACGACTTGCTCCACATAATTACCAATTACGCACCACTACACACTCAATATTCAATACATAGGAGACCAAGTCTACATCTCTGTCTTAGTCATGACTTGAGACTTTACTATCTTGTATGCTTCTAATAAATATATTTATTACAAGCTTATATATATTTATATGTATAATCATAAAATTCATAGAGAAATTATATCGATACTCTTTCATGTATAATCCATTTATACATAACATTTATAATTGGCTCTCTAACTTTTCAAATTCTTGAGTAATAATTATTTTAAAGTTTTTTGGCTCTGGTGTAGTTGGCTTTTTCCAGTTACGACAAGATCGCTTTCCAGCGTCGATATCATCATCACGTGTCAAACTCTTTCGTTGCTGACTGAGTGACTGACTGACAGACAACGCAACCTGAAACTACTGTTCGTAGAAAACTGAAAATTTGACATGAAGGTTTGTTGAAGTGTTGCCGAAATTCCTACGGAAACGGGAAAAATGGGAGCTAAGTGGGTTATACCTATAAATTGTTATAAACAGCACCTTAGGTGTCGAAGTATGACACAAAATAATAATCAGCCTTTTATAATCAGGTCACAATTGCCAACCGTGGCATCGAAATTCAGCGAATGCACATTTTGGGTTTCAAGCTAAGTAACAACACATGAAAACAGTTCCCAACTGATTTATTTCTCAGACATTTATAAAAAATCTTTCATAACAAAACAATACCAGCTCAATAGCGTCCCACTGACTTGGGGACTTAAGTGATAAAAATGTGATGCTTATTTAATATTGTGATGTCTTACATCGTAGCCTAACCTAAACCGAAATTTAATATAAATAATTGACTGCGAACGGGCGGCAATGGAAGGTATAGTTAAAAGACGAATTCAATCATAACTCCGTGGACTTACGTTTTCTAGACAGACAGTAAAAAAACCGTAAACCCACAGTTACATTTCGGATTCACAGGGAAGTCACGATTCAGTAAAAAAAAAAAAACTATTGAAATGCTCGTAATAAATAAGTTAGTAGTTTTCGTGATGTTCAGTCTCGACGTGAGCGTTATAGGCAGATTTAAGGCCAAGTCACGTTGTTCCCAGTCGCCCTGTGCAAGGTAGTTTTAGACGCCGATGGAGGCGACCAGGCCGTCGACCTTGGCGATGTAAGCCTTCTGGGCTTCCTCTTTGGAGGTTCCCTTCTTCTTGGACCACGCCTCGAACTTGGCCTTGCCCTTCAGGTCGAGCATACCGGGCTTGTCTGTAACAAGAAAACACGTTAATAGTACTAAAACCTGCCGCCAAATAGCAGTGCTCGCACTGTTGTGTTCCGGTAGGGGGTTAAGGCAGCCGGTGAAATTTCTGGCACAGAGGCATTCCATCTTAGGCCTCAGGGTAGGCAACGCATTCGAGATTTTATGGTTTCTTAATGGGGGATCATAGAATTTCCGTGTCCATATGGGCCGCAGTGACCACTTATCATCAGGTGGGCTGTGCGCTCGTTTGCCTATACCATTGGTACATAAAAAAGAATGATGGTCACCGCACGAGGTGCAATTTTGCCAATTAAGCACTTTATGTGAAATATTACACGGCTACACGCTAAGTTGGCAACACTGAGGTCTCGGAGACGTCCAATGTCCACAGTGACATTGACACTATTGTATGAAATGACAAACGTCGACATTGACAGTAACTACCTTATAGATAGTAGCGCCAGCTAGTGAGCATGTGGATTTGATACAACTACTATTTGGTACATAGTCATCACTACATCCTGACCGCAACAGTTTTAATGGACATATGCAGAAGCGCTTATTAAAGGCGTGATGAGAAATCTTTCGAAATAATATATTTTGATGCAAGTGCGAAAAGTTTGTCATCTTATCACGAGTCTCTAATTATGTTGGCGCGAGCGAAAGCGAGCGTTAGCACCAGGGACGAGTGAAAATGACAATTTCGCACGTGTATTAAACGACATTTTTTAATACATTTGCGAAAAAAAGAATAAAGAAATAAACGAACAGGACGAAGCTCAAAAAACTGTACGCACTAGTTCGTAAAAAACAGCTTCAGGCACGCTCACTAGCTGTTAAACTACAAAAAACGCTCGTACGGAAATGACAAACTTTTGGCACGTTAAACATGTAGGTATCGAAATGTTTACTTTTTGAGCACCTGTATTAAAAAGACGGTAGTAGTTTAGTAGGTTGGCTGGGGTGTCGTAATTTACATTGTATAGTCCAATGTCTCAACGGGTCAACAATGTTACAACAGCTTATAATAGGTGTTTGTCAAGTCATCTTAACGTTTCGCCTCTAGGTTTTAACCTTGCTTGGACCTTTTCGATGACGAGAAACAAGAACTGGTTGTTTGACTAATAATTATGCGCTTAAATGTTAATTAACTGCTGTGCCTATGTAAATGTTTTACAGCAACAAAAAAAAACACAAGGGTGGTATACTTGAAATTTAATCTGTGAAGAGTCAAATCCGTACGTATAAAGTTCGTGTACAGTCGATTTCTCCGTTGTAATAAGGTTTGGACCTTAAAGTGTACACATTAATGAAGTCGACTATAAAATAATAAATCTAATAATCATAAAGAAGTAGATAAGTTTTAGACTTATCTACTTCTTTATGAATCGATACTATCCTCGTACCATGAGCGATAGCGATGGAGTCACTACTCAACCTCAGAATATTTAATAATACTACCTACATACAGAATGGCCACTGATTTTAGCCGGCGCGCCCAACTCGCCCTTACCGTCATTTGTTTCATCCAGAGATGGAGAGTTAACCATTGGCACTTTGGCACGCGTAGTGGTACACACACATTTACAAGCGTACAGACGTCCTCGCACGCACACAGACGTCCTCACACGCAAACATTGACACTTCATTCGAATTGTGTTCGAAATCGCGCTTATACAGGCCGTGTCCGCCGTGTGACTCAACTCCGGCAAAACAAGTTTAGTGATTCCACCGCACGATTCAACTACAAATACTACAATCATGGAAAAAAACTGCATAGGTACTTTTCACGTTTGCGTGTTACATTCCGAAGTATGGACTCACAATTCCCTCCGAGTAATCGTAGACAAGAACTTAGTGATTAAAACTACATTACTGCCGTTAATAATTTGACTTTGATTAATTAATTAATGCAAAAGACCTTGCAGATTGCTGGTGGTCGTAAATTGACGTTTGCAATCTGCTGTGACTAAGACGAACTTCTTTACCTATACATTGTTATGAAATGGCAATGAAAAACAATGAGCCGCTTGATGTTCTTACCATGAATAAAAGATTGATTACATTTTTCATTTTTCTCGGTCTCAACACTCGTCGAATTCCAAGTTTTTACTATGACCGGTAGTTAGATAATGTTTGTAAGTACTACAAAGCTTGTGTATTTTTTGAGCAGTATTTGCTAATTAACTGTAAAAAAAATGCTTTTAAAGAATTACAGACTATGGTGATGTCAACGTTTTTTGATGGTATTTGTATTGCAAACACGAATATCTTCAATACCCATGACATTGATATACCTACGTATACAATATTACTTATCATCATGGTAAAGCGACCTAGAAAATTAAACAGCATAACACCTAGAACACTCATAGATAAAAAAATGATGGATCAGTAACGATAGTAATTGATAATTGTTAACATGGAAAATGTAATGATAAATCACAGAATTAGTTCAGCTTTAAATTGATTGCGATAAGAAGCGTGTCAACCGGTTGATTAAAATAATGCTATCGCAAATATTTGATTAAAATCGAAATGGATAGTAAAGGGTGCGAAACTGCGTACGAAAATGTTATTTACGATTATCCGGCGTAGATTAGACAACTATCGGTTTTACGAAGAACAGACACGCGAAGTTCATGATACAAATGAGATTCGATAGTCCTAAAGCGAAACGGGTGTTCCATTGTTCCGAATTGCATTTTAAAGAGATTTTCTTATATTAGAAACCATATATCCCTCGGTCCCTCCCTATGTACCGACCGATTCGAATATGGCCTCAGGTAGTAGCTGATCATAATTTTCAATCTGTCTGTCTATGGCAGAATTTTGTCCATTGCGGCTATTGCGAGCCCTTACCAGCGACGTCCAAAACTGTAACAGTCTCTCTCTCCCTCTGTATACTTCTAGAAGTACTTACTGGCAGGGTCAGCGTCTCCAACTGTCGCCTGTTTGAAGAAGGCGTACAGCTCTAGAAGGTCGTTGTCAGAAGGCTTCGCCTTCAGGTCCTTGACCTTGGCAGCGGCCTGGTCGAATTGCTGGAAAAAAGAGAATTTTTCATTACAATCTTTGCAGCAACGAACTAAATAAAAAGTTCCGTCTTATTAAGCTAAGAGTGATGTTTTTCATCTCATATGGGCGAGTTCGCGAGGTGGAACATTTCTAATAGGTTGGATATCAAACAAATCTAAGTAAGCAAGAACTGACCAAAGCTAAGTAGCTTAGGTCAGTTCTAGGAGAAAGATAGTTAGGTCAATCATCATCATCATCAGCATCATCATCATCATCATCATCATCATCATCATCATCATCATTTCAGCCAAAAGACGTCCACTGCTGGACATAGGCCTCCCCCAAGGCTCGCCACTCAGACCGGTCCTGTGCTACTTGCTTCCACCGGTTTCCCGCGACCTTCACGAGGTCGTCGCTCCATCTTGTTGGAGGCCTACTGACAGCTCGTCTCCCGGTTCGCGGGCGCCACTCGAGAACTTTCCGGCCCCATCGGCCATCAGTCCTGCGAGCAATGTGCCCCGCCCACTGCCACTTAAGGCTCGCAATTCTTCGGGCTATGTCGGTGACCCCAGTTCTACTACGGATATCCTCATTTCTGATTCAATCACGCATAGAAACCCCGAGCATAGCCCTCTCCATTGCCCTCTGAGTGATTTTGAGCCTTCTTATGAGGCCCATCGTAAGCGCCCACGTCTCGGAACCATAAGTCATCACTGGCAACACACACTGGTCGAAGACTTTCGACTTGAGACACTGCGGTAATTTGGACGAAAAGACACTGCGAAGCTTCCCGAACGCTGCCCAGCCGAGCCGGGTTAGGTCAATGCCATTTCATAATGTGGTTTGTGGTACGTTGTTTTATTTTCTTGTGATTTTCGCCTAACGAAGACATGATAAACTCATGTGGGGATTCACTAAAATATACACAGTTGACAAACCGACAAAACAGGCTTTTTTGCAACGCCAAAATTTCACGTCAAGTGGTGAAATTATTATTACGTCATTTCCGGTTCCATGAATCTAGAAAAGGACGATTACGTCGCCATCGCCAGCTTTCGTCAAAAAACCGGAAATTTTCCAGTCTTCCTCATTGGAGCGGTTAACGACGAACGAGCTCCAAGCTCCAAATAAGCCTTTCACTGCTAAAATACAGAGAAAGTTGAGCGAAACTACGGACGGTCGTATAAAAATACTATATTTGGACAATTAAATACAAATTTAGACAAGCACGAAAGAAATGACTAGTTTCTCTATAGAAACTAGTCATTTCATTCATTCACATTTCAGTCATTAAAGCTATAGGTAGGATAGCATGGAAAAAATCTCCCAGAGATTCGAAACTATTACAAAACGATAATTTAGGTAGAATTAGCTTATCAAAGCACACTGTACAAATATTCAGCCCCAACTGCTCCCCAGGGAATTACAATATCGAATCAATGCCAAAACGGTTTTATCTTTCTCCTAATCTTATGTGACTGATGAATTTCAAATATTTTGCACAAATATTAATGTAACATGTGTGTAAAAACTGTAACAGCCTGCACCATATCCGTTATTTTTCAAAAGGTGTATCAAAATTAATATCAATATCTATTCTACGTAATCACAAAGTTGTTTTATCTAGCTAGGTAGGATGGACCAGTGCGAAATAAATTCTTCAGTAGGTACTATGTACGCATTGTTATTGCAAAAAATATAGATTGGTATTATTTGTGTGTATTGGCAAGTTGGAACACCTGGGTTTTATTTGTAAGAAATAGTTACGATAAGAATACAGTAACAATAAGCGGGTTGACTCAATTAAAACCAGAATCCAGATTATGCATACCTAGATACCTAACGGGTGAGCATGTAAAAGTTAACGTCCGTGTCTGTTATCTGTTTAGGAAAACAACCGTGTTATTAGTGAGTTCACGAAAAACTGTAATACAGTGTGACTCACTTGAACTAAAATTAAATAGTTATCTTCTTGAAAAAATTTATGTATACCTACAAACCCTTTCAGGATTAGGGAAGCCTATAGGTACCCAGTGAAGCTGATGTTATACCGGCGACGTTTACAGAATATCAGAATTTTGTTTGGGGAGGCTTGACCCACAGAGGGTATAATCCAAAGCAAGATAGGGCTAAGACTAAATCAGAGAGTAACTTAAGTCCTAACCACTCCACTTTAGTTCTGTGGTCCTAACACTCCTGTATCCACAACTAGTTGGATAATCATCAAATGATGATTTTCTGATCATTACTGACTGTTATTCTTACTCACACCTACCTATATCACTACAGCGACCACTAGGTTACGAGTTGTTTGATAATATGAAGATTTTTAATAAGATCAAGATGAAGGATATTAATTAAGTGGTTTGTAACAATCCCCCTGCTTGTTTGATATGTTCGTGAAACCGGTTGAGATGGCGAATTCCACGTCGGCCATGCTCCAATGGTGTTCCGTGCTTGCAGCCGGAGCAAAAACCGACTAACGGTACAAAATCGCAGCGAAATGCATCTGCGCTCAGTCGCTCACTGACCAGCGAACTGGTTTGCTTGCAGGCCATTCGATTCATTCATAACTCTATAGGTCTATACAATTACGAGTAATCATATTAACAGATCAATGTGATACTTTAGAAAGTATATCGTAAAATACTTCTTTGTTAATAAACTTTAAACAATCACTAGAGCCAATTGACTGCGCCGATTTTTTAATTGGTTACTCATTTAATTTACATGTAGGTACATACGTTTATTTGTTACGCAGGTAGGTATGTCAGTGATTAAAAACTAAAATAGGATCGAGCACATTATTATCATAGACACGACCTACATCCTTTCTTTAAACCCCAATTATTCCCAATATATCCCATGTCCAAGAAGTCCAATTTGAAACAGAATGGAGTAGGTTTAGTAATTTACTACTGGTCGCTAATAAAGATTAACATAACAGTTCTTTTGTTAATCTTTATTAGCGGCCAGTAGTCAATTGCGTTTTTTTTCCTAAAAATCGAACCGGCTGTTGTTTTTTTTATTTAAAAGCCGATTAGGGTTCGGCATCGGCAGGTGTCGACCTGACACCATTAGGTACAGACATAGGTTATTTGAAATTGAAATAGAACGTGCAACTGGAGGGCTCTCTCCATCATAGGAGTTCATAGAACTCTAAAATGGCGTGCGAGGCGTGTCAAATCACCTCCGGGCCTAAATTGGTGCACGTCACAGTGACGCATAGACGGACATCGATCATTAGCGTTTCATATTAGAATGCCTATGCATACTGTTATCACTATTGTATTTACGACTAGGCCGTGTCCGCAACTTCGTCCGAGTGCAATCTAAATATATAAAACTCAAAGGTGACTGACATAGTGATCTATCAACGCACAACCCAAACCACTGGACGGATCGGGCTGAAATTTGGCATGCAGGTAGATGTTATGACGTAGGCATCCGCTAAGAAAGGATTTTGCTAAATTCCCACGGGAACGGGAAAAGTCGGGATTTTACTTTTTAATATTTCTGCACATACGAAGTTGCGGGGAAAAGCTAGTTTCATACCTAAACTTCCACGGCCTTAAGAGATGTATACAGAGATAAAAAATAAAATCACACCCCACAGCATGGGGTACGCAAGAAAAAAATATACATCCCCACTTCACGAGTAGGGGAGGTAGGTACCCTAAAAAAATATATGAACATTAGTGTACCACTTTGTCGGCGTAACAGCTTTCTAGAACCAAGCATCTCCGAGCAATAGTGCGGAACTGCGGACAGACGGACGGACGGGCGGAGGGACGGAATAAACTATAAGGGTTCCTTGTGGACTTCGGAACCCTAAAAGCTACGTTTAAATCGAGGTTGTAAACTTGCTGCTACCCTGCAATTCACCATATCTTTAAAAAGTAAGATAGAAGTTGGACGTTTCAGAGGTGAGTTAGTCACATAATAAGTACCTACCTAGTATTTTTCAGATACCATTGTATTTCCACCTTGACCCTAAATGAGGTTAATATTTATCTGGTAAACTGTTACATGCATTATTTATAAGGTAAACTTTGTTTAAAGCCGATATATTCACTTAAGCCACGTCAGTGATTAGCATATTTTTATTTCGATTTCACACCAAATTGAAGATTACATTATCAGGAAATTTTGCATACACATTATCCAGGTGTAGAAAAACACTGGTCCTGAGAGATACATAATATCTACATTCTACAATAATGTGAAGGAAACCGCGGGCAAGAGCTATGTTTAATAGTATTGACTTGGATTACTCAGACGACCACTAAACTATTTTTGGAACTAACAACAGCCAAAAATGAATAAAATATACAATCACACATATAACATACTTGCTTACGAATTATGCATTCTAGGCATTTGTTACATATATCGTCAAAATATGTATTGCAGTAAAGTTCTGTGTATTCATAAATTAATTTTAAAATAGATTATCGAAATTACTACCTTTAGGATTTCTCTCCACAAATTCAAATTCAATAATTTTTTCAGCAAATTGGCCACATAGGGGCACTTTTACATGTCAGAGAAAGAATTTACCAGCGCTTCCTAGACTCATTGCTTAAGAAGAAGCACCGCTACAAACTCAATCAGAAATTCATTTTTCAAAATTTCCACATAGTTACAAAATTTACATTTGCATTACCTATATATAATTTAGTTTCATTATTATAACATGGAGAGAACTTATTCAGTATTAGCTTTAAAATTAAAACATGTACTCCTTATTCAATCCATATTTCCATCATCATAATACACATAATGATGGTTCCTGTTTTGGAAATGGCATGTAAGCCTTATACACTACTAAGGTACTTCCTTATACTATGTATAAGGACTACACACACATTACACTAACTACACACTTTCACCATAATATCGGGGCAATGGTAACGGTCCATGGGGTTCCATAAAATTGTCTCTCTCCAATAATGAGCTGATTACGGTTGAATAGTAATTAAAACAGTTTCACAGCTCAATGAACCGGCTATAGAATAGAACACAGGTTACATGGAACTGGAACTGTTTAAAAATTGAAATTCAATAATATATTAGGTAATTAATTATATTTCTACAGTCAGATACAAAGATGCATAAGTATTGTTCCCTCTTTTGGATCGTTTTATAATCACTGGTTACAACAAAATAAAGACAAAATGAATGATGCCTACATATTTCTATAAATAGGTACAGGAACCAAATTTACTTATGATGAAAACCCTTCTGCATTTTTTGATAAAAATTTAGTGAAAATAGTCCTCACTTTCTAGAAAGTAACTATCTTTAAATCTCTGTTAGTATGTTGAATATTAATGATACCACTGTTATATATTAATGTTACCTCTTGCATATGCATAAAGAAAAGTAATTCTAAATTTAAATTTCAAACATCATTTCACCCATAATTGACCTCTAAACTAGACTTTGGAATCTTGGCTGATGGATAATGCAAATAACACTTACCTCTTGGAGAGACATTTTGTGATGCAGCAAGTATTTAACCTATAAAAAAAAAGGAAAAACATTAATTTCACATAATCAATTCAACACACATCGGAAATTCGAAGGTACCTATACTATACGGCCGGCGAAATCGTTTTATTATCAAGCAGTGACAAGGGCAGGTTAAGGACTTAATGCCTTTACAAACTTTTTAAAGAGAAACTATTTCATGTTCACATGTTGCACCTCTACTTGGCACTTTCGAGAAATATTGCGAAGAAAATCTTTATGAAAAGTCACGACACTTACGAGTTGGTCAAAAGCGGGTACTCCTTGCGGATGCTTCTAAAGAACTGAATGTTTCAACAAACAGTATGCGTTAAAAACTCTTCCAACCGCGGTTAGCCGAAGCGTTATCGGCGGCGGTTTACGTCACGGCGAACGCGTTGACGTCGCTCGCAACACTTTCTTAACCTTTGGCGGAAGACAAATTATTAAGCTTAATCTTGCCACTGACGTATCTAAGGAGGCTGCTTTAAAACAAACAAATAGGTTATTTCGGTTGACTCGGTACGGGTACTCCGAAATAAATAAAATAAATTGTTTAAGCTTGACGTCTGTCACATTGACAGTTGCCTATTATGAGAAAGTTCTTTCATGTCTTTTGCTATCTCGCTTCCTCTAAGGTACTACTACTATTGTAAAAAAGAGAAATAAACTTTGGTTTTTATAATCTTTTGGAATTTGGGATCCTTGATGTCAAATGTTCTCAAACTTTGTCTTGTAACTTTGTGCACTATTTTCCTAACGACGAACAGGCCGAACAGCTAAAATTAAATAGTTATTAATTTTGTAAGTTATGCCACAAATGTTTTTAAATTAACGAATTGAATGTATTCTATGTTGAAAACAAAAATCTGCTCATTGATGCACCAAAAAAAAAGGTTATTAGGCAAGTACCTACTTAATATTCGGGAACAGAACTTTATTTCCAGAGGGAAGTTGGGCATACTATAAATAGGATGATGCCATAGACGTAAATAAAATAGACCCGGTCTAACGTACACGTAATATGTCCCCACTTCCACGGTGTCCCATCCAAAGTTCTGTCACCGAGCGTGCGAGACAATAAGTGTTTTTAAAAAACTTTTTTCGAAACTGTTTCTCAGTATCTAAGAACTCGTCTCGTTGTTGGAAAAATGTGACCCAGCTTTAGTGTCACGATACAAGTTTAACTTTGGATTGGACACCAATGAAGTGGGGAAACATGACATGTATCTACGTTAGGCCGGATCCATACGAAGTATTATTTATGTCTATGGATGATGCCCATTTCGTTTACATGAAAAGTTGAACCTGTCTGTATGGCAAAATTTTATTAATTGATTCACAATGAAAGGGTTTCAGGATTCCAGATGACCCCAGTAGCATTGGGGTTGCGTGGAGGTCCTGAAATAAAGCTGTCAAGTCTGGTGAAATTAAAAAAAAACACACTATTTAACCTCGATAGACTACAAAACTCCAAAAAAAATTAAATTGTTGCTCAAGCGCATGCCGCTATCTCGTTTGCTCTTGAGCTTCGCGATTTCGCTTCAGTACTTACTTCTCAATTATCTTTGCTTCGTCAATAATCGTGCGTCGCCAGGTTTGTTTGGCGAGACGATGTTTTCGCTTTGCTTGAGGATTCAAATCTATTGCCTGTTTTCATTTAGACTTAAAAAATGTACCTAAGTACCTAACATCCAAAATCTACGAAATAAATCTGATGCCTCGTATTTGACGTTTTGGTCCCCAGGCCGCTAAACCTATATTCACTGTCCTTATTCTTGTAATCCATATCCATACTAATATTATAAATGTGAAAGTAACTCTGTCTGTCTGTCTGTTACCTCTTCACGCTTCAACCGCTGCACCGATTGAGATGAAATTTGGCACGGAGATAGTTTGGGTCCCGGGAAAGGAAAGGACAAGGGCTGCTTTTTATCCCGGAAAACGCATAGTTCCCGCGGGAACGCCATAACCGAATTCCACGCGGGCGAAGTCGTGGGCAAAAGCTAGTTAATATTACAAATGCGAAAGTAACTCTGTCTGTCTGTCTCTGTTACCTCTTCAAGCTTTAACCGCTGGACCGATTGGAATGAAATTTGGTATGGAGATAGTTGGAGTCTCGGGAAAGGACATAGGAACGCGATAACCGAATTCCACGCGGGAGAAGTCGCGGGCAGAAGCTATTTGAATATAAGGATAACCCAAACTTACAGGTCTTTGAATTATTATGCACTCATATTGTTCTTCACTGTTCACCTAAGGGCACAAACTGGAGACTGTAACACAGTGAAAACTAACACAGTCTCCAGGGCTCCCCCATTGTATGTACCTGCTTATAGAACAATAAAGATTTATTATTATTATTATTATTTGAATTACTTTGCTAATATGTGCAGATTTCCTTAAGATTTTTTTTTACCGGTAAAGTTTAGTCGTTTGAAGTTAAACTCCATATGTATGAGCAAGCTTGGAGTTAGAATAGGAGCCGACATTGAACCCCTAACTCTCAGCTTGAGAAGCAGTGTGGGTCAAACCACTATAGACTAACACGACGTCACCTTTTGTTGGTAGCTGACTTGGAAAAACTTTCGTGATTTTCTTTAAAGTTGTTTTAATCAAGTTATATGGTTAAGCCGTGGTGGCCTTGTGCTTTGACCTCCGCCTCGTACGCAGAGGGTCGGGGGCTCACACATCTGAGTTTAGGTACTTACTTATGTGCGAAATTTAATTTGAACTTTCCACTGAGCTTTTCACTGTAGGAAAACATCGTGCGGAAACCTGCACACATCTGCGAAGTAATTCAAGGATATATATGAAGTCCCCGATCCCCGCTGGAACCGTCTGGGGACGGTAGCCCAAACCTTCTCGTGATGATAGGAGTCCTCTGCCCAGTAGTGGGACGTAAATAGGTTGTTGTTGTGGTGGTGGTGGTGGGTGACATGGTTTTCGTCAAGAATGGTGTGCATCATCAGGGCTGGCCCAGCCCTGATGATGCACACCATTCTTCACTTATGAGTGATGTTTCTGTAGTTGATAGCGGTCATAGGCGAACTGCTTCAATCGGAATGGCCAAACCTATGGTTATTTCAGTTATTTGACACGGTTTCACTACCAAAAAACCACAACCACAACACAACACGTCCCACTGCCGGGTATAGGCATCCCGAGAGGGTTTTGCTTTTGGCTATAACTACCCAGTGCGAATGGGGACTTCACAGACATCTTTGAATTACTTCGCAGATGCGTGCAGGTGTCTTTTGCGATATTTTCTTTTACTGACAGTCTCGGTGGCAAATTCAAATATAACAAAGTAGCTTCTGCCCGCGACTTCGCCCGGATAGAATTCGGTTATCGCGTTCCCGCGGGAACTATGCGCTTTTCCGGGATTAAAAGTAGCCTATGTCCTTTCCCGAGATCCCAACTATCTGCACACCAAATTTCGTCTCAATCGGTCCAGCGGTTGAAGCGCGAAGAGGCAACAGACAGACAAGAGTTACTTTCGCATTTACAATATTAGTATGGATTCAACTCAAAATTGATTTTTGATGATATTATTGGATTGACTTGACAGTGAACAATCAAAAGCGAATACTTGACATAATTTAGTGACAAACTGAGCTGACAAACAACAGTGGTTAACTTTAATTGTATGGTGGCTTCATGGCTTGCATACATTTTGCGAATATCGAATATTGCCTCAACACAACTTTATATTTTTGATTTCATTTTGATTGCAAGATTTATGGTATAAGTTGAATATAAAATTGTATGCTGTAATAAATTGCATACCTACTCCATGAATCAGAAATGTTTGCCAGGGATTTCATTGCAAAATATTAACAAAAGACGCTATCTATGCAGTGGCACTAATAAGTACGAGTGAGTACCTGGGTTTCCGAGCTTTGCTCTGGTGAAAATAGCAAAAAAATAGTTTTCCCAGATATGAGACCTAGCTAGATCGCTTTTCCACACCCGTAAACCGGCTTGTTCCCGGCGAGTCACCCCCCCAACTGTCACACTGTGACTCGTTGGGAAGTTTTTTTGAAAAAATATCCCAACTTGTCACACCTGTTACTAGGTGGGACAATTTTCAATACTAATTCCCTGCGAGTCACACCTCAACTGTCACACTGTTACTAGACGGAATTACCTTACACTATCCTTCCCAACAAGTCACGCTTTCAACGAAATAAAATCCCATCCAGTTACATCTGTTACTAGATGGCACCACTTTAATCGTTTATTCTTATTGAATAACACCCAAATCTCTCATTGTGTGACTCGTCGGGAATAAATACTTGTAAGTACCAAATTTCCAACTGTTACCTGATGAGACAAAATTAAACAAAACTTAATGAATACTGTCGATGTGAGCGAGCGTAGCGAGCGAACGGATTAGGCCACACAAAAATAATTCAGATAGGTTAGGTTAGAAGGTCGAGGCGAGAGCGTAGCGCAGCGTAGCTCCCGCCTCGACCTACGAGGTTATTTTTTTTATTACCAATAAATTAATAATTTCTTTTTATGAATTTTAATTTTCAACCGTAACTTGAACTTGAATAAGTACATTGTTCGATGATTTGATTAACGCCGGGTTCCTTTATCCACAAAACGCTTCGTTTTGGCTACGAAGAACGATAGGAATCCGGCGAAATGGTAAATTTTGGGTAGAATGTTTGGGAGGACATTGTAAGGGCTTTTATAAAACATGCGTTTCTTTTCACCTTATACCTTTACTTAGTTATGCCATAGACAAAACAATTATATAGACTGACAATCTTCTTACATTGCGGCGTACGTCGGAAAACTCTATATGTGAATTGTGAATTGACAGGCGATGGTGGCATGGCAAACTGAAATCTCTATTTTGCGTCACTGAATTTACAAAAAAGATCTCACCTTTTTCCAGTTAAGTAGATTTATTACACCTATGATTAGATTTATTGAGACTAGTTGGACATCCTTTGCAAAAAAGTATTCCCAACGAGTTACAGTGTGACAGTTGAGTGTGACTTATTGGGAGTTAATTATGAAAGTTGTCCTATCTAGTAACAGGTTTGAGTGTGAGTGTGACTGGGTGGGATTTTTTCCAAAAAGTATTTTCATCAAGTCACAGTGTGACAGTAGGAGGCGTGACTCGTTGGGAATAAAGTCACATGTGGTCCTATCCAGTAACAGTGAGACTAGTTGGGATTTATTGTGTACAAAAAAATAATCTTAATGACGGTTAAGGATGTGACTCGCTGGGAAAAGTTGTCCCGTCCAGTAACAGGTGTAATTAGTTGGGAATTTCTTCGGAAAAAAAATCTCAACGAGTAACGGTGTGACTCGTTGGGAAAAAGTATTAAAAGTTGTCCCATCTGGTAACAGATTTTTTATCGAAAAATCTTCCCAACGAGTCACAGTGTGACAGTTAGGGGTGTGACTCGCCAGGAACAAACGCGTAAACCCCTATACTGAAAATTTCGTCAAGTATTGAAATAGCAAACGATGATTAAGTTAAAAAAAGTAATTGAAAACTAGTATGAGGTTAAGAGTTTATTTAACAAAAAGCTTAATAAATAACATTAAAACTAAAGTTTATGCGTATTTGCCCTGGAGCTGGCCGGCCAAGTCGATGTACTGCTTCTTCGCGTCATCGGAGGAGATTCCCTTGCGGCTCGTCCACGCCTTCCACTTGGCGTTCTCTACCAGACCACTGGGCTCAGCTGAAACAACAAAAAACAACCTTGAAATATAATTCTACTCGAACGCTGAAGACATCTCCTTAGATAATATAAAAAGAGTCGTTTCTCAAAATAAGAAATTAATAAGAGTATAGCTCTTTTTTTTCTGCTTAGCAATAGATTTATTTTTGGGATATTAATAAAACTTAGTGGCGACATTTATATATCATTCAAACAATTCTATAAATGTAAGTTTTCGTGACGAGAATTCATGAAAATAGATTGTACCAATACGAGACAATGAAGAACCTTGGAGTCTCATAATCGGAATTGATCTTCATTATAATTTCTAACTTAAAGTATACATTTTTATACTACTACTACAGCCTATTTACGTCCCACTGCTGGGCACAGGCCTCCTCTCATCACGAGAGGGTTTGGGCTATAGTCCCCACGCGGGCCCAGTGCGGATTGGGGACTTCACACACATCTTTGAATTACTTCGCTGATGCGTGCAGGTTTCCTCACGATGTTTTCCTTCACCGTAAAGCACAGTGGTTAATTCAAATTAAAATACATTTTTATAAGTATTCTTTTAATTTTTACTGAAGAAAATATGACAGCTTCGAGCTGCTATAATGATTTGCATTTATAAAAAACACTGAATATATCTTATAGTGAAGACTAACATTGAATTTAATGTATCTAAGTGACTCATATTACTAGATTTATCAATAGAACTATATCGAACCACAATTTCAAGAAAATTTCGTATGGAATTTGCCGTATAAAAGGTGAATCATACGATCATTACTCATTAACGTTCATATTAGCTTGTTGAAACTCGAGTGGCCTGTATAGAGCCATGCTATTAAAGTCATTTAATTATACAAGAAACAGCTGTGACAAACACAGTGCCCTTGCACCTACCGTGACCCGGCCTCGTCTCTCGTAATTCACACATAATACATACATACAAGACTGAGTCTGTCGTCGGTCTTGTCTGGTTGTTGATCAGTCACTACTCACTAAAAGAATTTTCTATGAATGGTTATTTCACATGGTTCAATTAAAGTCAGGGTCTCTATTCGAAACATTACATAGGGAAAGGTAAATTCCATATCCCTACCGTCAAAGCGTCACGGCGTTAAAACCGAACTTTAAGTAGCTAGATATAAAGTTCAATTTGAGCGCCGTGACGTTTTGACGTTCCCTATAGCTTCCAATAAATACCCTTTTGCGTCCGGAATGAGACCCCGAGAAAAACATAGTGATTTAAAATTGCCTTTAGTGTGTTATTCTAACACCCATACCAAAATTGCATCACAGAGTGTGTTTTCTGCATGAAAGCGTAGTAAACATTTGCACATATTACATCCATTCATTTTTATTTGCAAACTAGCTTCTGCCCGCGACTTCCTCCGCGAATATAAAAAATAGCGTTCCCTATGCGTCTTTCCGGGATAAAAAGTAGCCTATATGTTGATCAGAGTATTCTAAACTACTCCCATACCAAATTTTGTAGCAATTTGTCCAGTAGTTTTCGAGTTAAATCCGAAAATACATACATACAGCCAATTTTTTTTTAAATCGTTATTTTGTGTTCAGTATTATTTATATAGTCCCCTCGACTTGATAGTTACTTATATCTTTCTTAAATTTTCTCGTTTCTCCGTCTCCCTCGTTCTCCCGTGATTTGCAACTGTCGTGTGCGGCCAATGGGAGCAGACGGCTTATAGGCATCGGTACGAAACTTGAGCGGTGGCCTTCGATGCACATAAGTAAAAAATTAGGTCTCATCGGCAGAGGGGCGCGGGACGCAAGGGGCGCTTTGTCGTGCGCGCACGCTTATTGGCCATTCAGTCGTAACATGCACAGAAATCCCCTCTATTTTCGCTCACCGCTCAAGATCCGCGCCGCGACCTGTAGGTATCACCTCTAAGTACCGCCATAACATTATGATACTAACGGATGTTGACGTCGCCAGCGATGGCCTGCTTGTACAGGGAGTACAGCGCCAGGTTCTCGCTGTCAGCGGGCTTCTTCTTCCAGTTCCTCACGGAGTCGGACACTTGTTTGAATTGCTGCAAAGAATAAAAAATATACACATAAGTACTTTTTTACTCGATAATTTTGAACTGAACTATAAAACAATAACTTAATTATTGTTTTATAGAAATTCCAATGCATAAGGACCATGGCTGGTAAAGGTTTTGAGTAGTTTACAGTTTTAAATAAAATGAAAAATCGGGCTCAGAGTTTGAGAAACCCTGGTCTTGTACTTGTAGAGATTTTAATTCGAAATTTAAACTTTGTTGTGGTTGTTAGGTTTATGCCTTTATGGCATTTGTTATTAAAGTAACAAAACACTTGGTAGGTACCTATATGTATGACGCAACGCAGGTAGGTATAATTAGTGATACGAGATCACATGCATGCATCGATATCATACAGGTATGTGATCTGTGAGTGTGCAAATTTTCCTATCATTTACACAAACAAAATAATTTACAATAATTATTTTATCAAGTAAGTAATTATTTTTGATTATTACGAGTAAGTAGCTGATAAGGTAATCAAATCAATTACGTTCAAGTCTTACAACCCGGCGCAAATTATATGGCGAGATTATACCTAATAAATAACCCAAATGAAAATAGGAAAGCATTGTTATCGTTAGGCCATGCGAGTGAATTTAAAGAATCTAAGCAACGTAGTCTACTTAAGACCTACCAACATAGACATAAATAATACTTCGTATGGACCCGGCCTAACGTAGATACATGTCATGTTTCCCCACTTCATTGGTGTCCAATCCAAAGTTAAACTTATATCGTGACACTAAAGCTGGGTCAGATTTTTTCAACAACGAGACGAGTTTTTAGATTCTGAGAAACAGTTTCGCAAATTTTTTTTTTAAAAACGCTTATTGTCACGCACGCTCGGTGACAGAACTTTGGATTGGACACCGTGGAAGTGGGGACATAATACGTGTACGTTAGACCGGGTCTATTATTTACGTCTATGCCTACCAATTAATTACTTGATACCAGTGCTATACCTACTTAAGTACCTAAGTACCCACTTAACTCAACCCATTATACAATAATAGTATTTGACTTAAAGTTTTAACTGCAAATTGAATACAATATCCACGAATAAAGGGAGATATCCACGCTTTTTTAAGAATCACAAGTTATATTTGACTATGTCTAGTCTAGGGATTGAAATTCAACTATTACCGTCGACTGTGTACTTAAACAATTGAGAATCTTACAAAGGTCAAACATATAAAGGCGAGGCCAAAGATCGAGTCCTTACCTCGGCGAGAGACATCGTGGGTTAGTGAGATCTGTAAAAAAACAATATAATATTATTTGTAAATGGAAGAAACATATAAAATACCTAACAATAGGTAGGTATCAGTAAACCTTGTGCCTATTCGTCATATCAAATAACTTTCGCTTTAGGCCCATTTTCTCCAAGCCGCTTAGGTACCTCTGGTTAGCCTACAGGGTTAACCTCTTAACTCAGGTTTAGTTGTAGCAAATTACCTGAGTTAGAGTGAGACCCCACTGGTGCGTTGCCCTGCGTAGCGTCCGTCGCAACGGAATCCATCCATAATAATTAAAATATTAAGAGGGTTTATCCCGAAAGTTGGCAATATTGCTGAATTCAAAAGGAAGATATCATCCATGGTTGAATGACGCGTCTCGTTTTATATTTGTTGGTTTAATGATAAGATTACATTAAAATGCGATGGAAAGTTTTCAAAAGATATTGCTTACCTACATAATACTAAAATTTTCGTGATCCTATAATAACTGGCTGTAATCCACACTTAATGTTTTATTCAACCATAGAGCGATAATTCATGTTTTCATTCTGTAATATTCAGAAATTAATGAAAACAGCATAATATTTGTTTGACAGCTATTTGCGACGTTGCCAACTTTCGGAGTCAACCCACTTAATCCATATATTATATTTTTATTATAATATTGTAACTGCGAAAGTAACTCTGTCCGTCTGTCTGTCTGTTACATATCCCTGCGCTCAAATTGAACTTTAAATCTAGGTGCTTAAAGTTTTTCGAAGTCCGAAGTGCTTAAAATTTCGAATACAGCCCCTGGGGCCTCATTCGGGAAGCAAAGAGATACTAAAATTTTTGATAACAATTTATTCAAGTCATAGACATAAATAATACTTCGTATGGACCCGGCCTAACGTAGATACATGTCATGTTTCCCCACTTCCTTGGTGTCCAATCCAAAGTTAAACTTGTATCGTGACACTAAAGCTGGGTCACATTTTTCCAACAACGAGCCGAGTTTTTAGATACTGAGAAACAGTTTCGAAAAAAGTTTTTTTAAAAACGCTTATTGTCACGCACACTCGGTGACAGAACTTTGGATTGGACACCGTGGAAGTGGGGACATATTACGTGTACGTTAGACCGGGTCTATATTATTTACGTCTATGATTCAAGTAGGATTTTACAATCACTTTTGCATCGTCGATTTGATGTAGTTATTATTTAAACACATACCGTTATCCGCCGCAAGCGGATTCCATTTTACACACATCTTTTACTTCGTATTAAGTATTTGACGCGCTAAATGCGTGCAAATTTCCTCACGATGTTTTCCTTCACCGAAAAGCTCATTGGTATTTTCTCATCGTTTTATAGTCGGATTTGAAACCTCGACTGCAGATTAAACCTACCACAGCTAATATCATCCGCAAAATTCTCCTAACAATTTACACTTATACACCTTTTGTATCCGCGGTTGAGATGAGCTATCTACGTCAGAGAACAGACACAATATTGACGACAGGTTTGTCTCAGTTGGTAGTGACCCTGCCAACTGCTCCGACTGTCGCGGGTGCGAATCCCGCTCCAAACTTTGTGTCATGAGCACAAATGTTTGTACTCGAGTCATGGATGTTTAATATTTATATATGTATGTATTTCTCTATATAAGTATTTATATCGTTGTCTAGCACCCATCTCAACGTTGTGATGTAAATTAAACAATAGTGCACTGCCCATTAACGATAGACTCACCGCAGTGCTGGAGATAGGTCGGGCTCGGCGCAAGCGCAGAAACTGAAAATTATTCGCGCCGACTCCTCGTTAAATTCCTGCGCTTTTCGCTCTTTCGAGTGTGATAGGGTTGACACATAGCGATAAAGGATATACCTATCTATAAAAAGAAAGATAAAAAAACAAGTCTTATAGGAACCTTTAAGAACTTATAATAATTGTACATGACTACATTGAATAAATTAATATGAATATGAGTTAGTAAATGAGAGTAAAGCCGCCTTGATCAAGCTATGTTCATTTTTTCTTATTGGTCTTAAAATAGACAGCGAAGAGCTAGCCATTAGCGTATCGTTAATGGTAGGTAAGGTACCATTGATTTACTGAATTACCTACCCATTTATAAATGTTGCATAAGTGAGTAGGTATGAATAATTTCGTTTAACAATAAGGTTTCAAAAAAGTTGAAATAAATACTTACCTATTGCTTGAACTGTTTTTTATGAATCAGTACGTCCCACGTACCTAATGTCTTACATCTATTGTTTTAAACCACTTCGTTAAGACACCTGTATTTTTTACTAGAACTATGAAGTCGAACAGCTGGTTTTTTCATCACGTCTGTAAACGTTTCGAAAGTTTTTAAATTTTTCTTCATATAAAAAACCTCTGAATTAAACATGTAGGTAAAAACGCTTATAAACGCTTGTGAATCCTATACGAAAATATGGGGAGTCACGCCGTATTATAGGATTTCCCATATTATATTACCTATTTAAAAACTCTAAAATACTTAGGTATGGCCCCTGTTAACTGTTAGGTACTGAAAGAATTCCTAAAGCCCTCAAATAATTTTTTCATGTTTTTATATATAGGGCAACGCGAATTTTTTCCTCAACCCTGGCAATATCTTCTCTAGAATTGGATATCTGACATCATAAATATACCTACTACCAACTTACGTCTTATCTACCTTTATCAACAATAGTGTAAATATTTTTATCCGTCAATCGAAAACTTTGCGAATGTTAAATGATTCATTATTAATTATTAAACTAAAGGTTATAATTGAAAAAAATAATAAAAAAATAACACCGACTTCAAACACCAACCGACTTGTGCTATATCCGAAGTCTTAAAATAGGGGTTGAACAATAGGCAGCTAGATTTAAAGTTCAACTTGACGCGTAAGCGATCCTATAGGGCAGAGAAATCCTTACTTAAGACGAATATAGCCCCGGAGTTTGAAATCGGTTTATTTTATTTTATTTAAAAGTTGTTTTTCAGCTACATTTTCCAAACATCAATACAACGGGACGTCCTGAGTGTCACTGTATACTTTGAAATTGATGCCAAAATCAATTTCGAAGAGTTCCCTCGTTTTCTCATGGATCCTATCATCAGAACTGAACTGAACCAAATTAATAATATGGGACCACCTTGGAAGTAGCCTTTTCGTTCATAATAAAATAATTAGTTAGTTAAATGACTGGAGTTCATTTGAGCTAACGAAAGTATCGATCTAAGTAATGTAAGAGGATACAATAATATAAATACAAATTCACATTTAAAATACTATAATATTACAATAAATAAATAAACTAGTTTTTTAATAATGTTAAGTATACTAATGCGACGAAATGAATCTTTTTTGACACTTATTGAACTTACTATTGACATTGTAATAAAATAATGACGAGTTAAAATAATAATAATAATAATCATAACAAGGAAATAAATGTATTTGACTGTAAAACGCATTTATCGTATCTACTTGAAAAAATTATGTAATTTCTTATTGACCTTGTGGTGAGAAATAAAAGGCTTTTTTTTATTATTTTTTTTATTATTTTTTATAAGTATCGATCTCAGAAGCGGCTCTAACGATTTGGATGAAATTTGGAATATAGGGGTTTACGGGGGCAACAAATCGATCTAGCTAGGTCTCACATCTGAGATAAATCGGTTTTAGCTATTTTCATTTCAGGCGAGCTAAGTTCGCCCAGGTTCATTTAGGCAAGTATATGGACATGGACTAACTGGAAAAATGACCCGTTCATTTAACTGGATACACAGATTTACACAAACTTAGAACGCGCGTGGATTAAGCAAAAATAGACTCTGCGTGCTAAGCCGTGGTGGCCTAGTGGTTCGACCTACCGCCTCTCATGCAGAGGGTCGGGGGTTCGATTCCGGCACGCACCTCTAAGTTTACGTATGTGCGAAATTCAATTTGAATTTACCACTGAGCTTTTCGGTGAAGGAAAACATCGTTAGGAAACCTGCACGCATCTGCGAAGTAATTCAAAGATGTGCGTGAAGTCCCCAATCCGCACTGGGCCCGCGTGGAGACTATAGCCCAAACCCTCTCGTGATGAGAGGAGGCCTGAGCCCAGCAGTAGGACGCAAATAGGCTGTAGTAGTAGTAGACTACTCTGCGTCAACGGCTTCAGTACTTCGCGGCTGCGCCACGCGCCTTCTAAGTTCTGTTGTGCTATACCTACCGAACAACCTTCTTATTTTCGTGATGTCCTTATATCATAGCCATATTTCTCGGAGACTATGGGTATGGGTACTGTATGGTTGAAATTTTGAGGGTAGGTGTGTGGTGAACAGATACAGAATTATGTAGGTACCTACTATTTTGAAAACGCAAAATATTAGGTAAGGTGGCTCTCCATGCATTTAAATGAGGGATGTAAAAAACAGACTACCTACCAGCCGAGATTGGTTTCTGCAAAGAATCGAGGTATTTTCTTGCTGCTGCTGCTGCTGCTGCAGCCTATTTGCGTCCCACTGCTGGGCACAGGCCTCCTCTCATCACGAGAGGGTTTGGGCTATAGTCCCCACGCGGGCCCAGTGCGGATTGGGGACTTCACACACATCTTTGAATTACTTCGCAGATGCGTGCAGGTTTCCTCACGATGTTTTCCTTCACCGAAAAGCTCTGTGGTAAATTCAAATTGAATTTCGCACATTCAGTAAACTTAGAGGTGCGAGCCGGAATCGAACCCCCGACCCTCTGCATGCGAGGCGGTAGGTCGAACCACTAGGCCACCACGGCTTCACGGCGGTATTTTCTTGGCTGTGAGTTTTTTAGGATGCATTTGATGCCTTCCCCAGAAATGAATGATACTTAGGTCGTTTCATCGGCAAACAAACATTTTTTTTTGTTATCTACAAGCTATCGGGCAGGTAGGTCACTGTTTGCTGTCCACTCGAGCCGCAATCAGGTTCGCAGGGAGGAAAATTTGCGCGCCGCGCCTCCGGCACTCCTAGCGAATTCTCGATAGGAGATAACGATGGCACCGACATGATGCACCTGTCAGGTGATATGGCAGGCGCGGATCCAGCCCTCAAAAAAGGTTGTGGGCATGTGCGAAAATTGGTGAAGTGCGAGTCGTATTAGAGGCTGGCCCAAAAAACCAACGTAAACGGTATTTTTTGCCCTAAAGCTACAAATAAGGAAAATAATGTACCTACTTATTTTTAACCGACTTCGAAAAAAGGAGGTTCTTAATTCGTCTGTATGTTTTTTATTTTTATATGTATGTTCCGCGATTACTCCGTCAATTGTGAACCGATTTCGATGTTTATTTTTTTAATCGAAAGGTGGTACTTCCGGATTGGTTCCATTTTAATTTGGTTCAGTTTTGATGATGGTATCCATGAGAAAATGAGAGAACTCCTCAAAATTTGTTAGCACGTGTGTAATAAACTTACGTCCCATCGTACCTTCATCGTACCCATGTTTGGAAACTATACAATAAAAAATAAAAACCGACTTCAAACTCCGACAGCCTACAAAATGGCGGTGTCAAGTGAACCGACCCAAAGCTGATGACAATCTTATAGTGAAATTGACACCGATTTTGTAGACTGTCGGAGTTTGAAGTCGGTTTTTTCTTTTAATTATTTTTTAAACAAATATGAAGTATAACGGTTTGAAGGCTTATTTTTTTTTCCTTAAAGTAAGTATAATTAAACCTGCCACAAATTTGAAAAGCCTAAACAATGCTGGAGGCGCGAAAATTAGCTTATCCAAATACTTACGACTTCTTCGAAAAATTAAAAAAAATCAAATTGCCATGTGCCGGTACCAAAGATTCCGGTAGCTTGAGGGCACGTACAGGCCACTTCATGGTCCCTATATAGGGTTTGTAAAGCTGCTGTATGGTTGGGAAATCGTTAGAGCAGTTTTCAAGAACGTGAGTTTACAAGTGTATTTTTAGTGACCGGCAAGATACACCGTAACGTTATCCAGGATCAGATTATGCAAATAGGTAAATAGTAAGGTATAGCGGGGTAAGATCGGAGAGGGTGTAAGACCGTATGCATGAAAAAACTCCTAAATGCGACCATATTTTTTAACGGTGGCAACATGATGTAGGACGTCATTTTGTCCTCTATCGTTCACTAGTTCCCGTTTGCTGCTACGACGATGCGGACGTGTGCTACGGCGGATTTTAGAGAACAACGTAATTTTCGTCTTTTTTGCTTCCATCCGATCTTTCCCTTGCACTTTTATTTAATTATTTTGGCGAAAATATAGCTTGTTATATGATTATCTCATATGGATACTGAGTTTTTCGTAGTGATGACTAAATTGATCTAATTAAGACTCTCTTAAGACGCCTATGTTGACGGTCGCTATTTTAAGAAGAGCCAGCTCTAGACCAAAATTTTATGTTATATCGACATTGATCATAACAAATGCGCATGTGTGACCAGATTCACATTCTTTTACTTTTTCTGTTATCACTTTTCGTATTTTTTTTTTAAATGACGGAGCCATGGGGCTTATAAAGTAAAAAAAACAAAACTGATTCAAGCAATGCAAAAAAATTTGATTCGCGATGTCTACAGCTCTCAGAGCCTCTAGGAACAATATTTTAATTATTTAGCAAAATCTCAACATTTCAATTTTCGGAAACTAGCAGGCCTGACAGTTTCTCTTTTTCATCACTTTTTAGGATTACAAACCTCAAAACGAAATATCGGAACGCTTACAGAATCACTCGTGTGTCTGTCCGTCCGTCTGTTACAGCCAATTTGTTCCGAAACCACTGCAATTTGATACGTATATGTAACATAGTAGTGACCCAAACACGTATGACAACCTAAATAAATGAATTCAATTTACTGGCCTGAAATTTTGAAAAAAAAAGATAATTCTAATTACTCGACCTACAGATTACTATGAAAACCTATAAGAAGTTCATGGTATTCCATACTTGAAATGATATACAAAATAATCAACGAATGGAACCCTCTCCAAGCGATTTTAACTCGTTCTTATCTCTTTTTTTTATGAAGACGTTCGAAACTATCAACCTCATTGGGCTGTAAAATGTGACGTGAAAACTCTTAGCCATGAGGTATGTGTCTATAAGGCTATTTAGGGTTGTGGGCATGCCCATATTGCCCACAACGGTGGATCCGCGCCTGTGATATGGATATGGAACTGTACAGGCTGTACTCAAATCGACGCAAGATATCAATGTTGCGGTTTCGAAAGGCAAATGAGGCAAAATAAAATCAGGCGCCTCATTCGAAGCGCAAAAAGGGATTTCATAGGAAATCTATCTGGAACATCAGAACGTCACGCTCAAATTTAATTTTAAATCTAGCTTCGTAAAGTTCAGTTTCGTTGACCCCTGATCAACGGTGCTAATTCGATGGTCTTCAAAGGAAAGCTGGGCATGTCTATCAGCCGAAAAACATCCGCCGCGGGACATAAGCTGCCCCCGTAGCATCGTAGAGATCTTCTACTATCTAAAGTCCCGCGCCTCCACATTTGAAAACGCTACAATGTATTTAAAAAGCACCACCAACACTATCAACACATGTGTGCGTGCTGAGACAGCCATCAACTATGCGTTGAGAGTGTTGGAGGTACTTTTTAAATAATAATAAAAAAAATTGAAGCGTTTTGAAATGTGAAGGCGCGGGACTTTAGATAGTAGAAAATCTCTAGCTCGTCAATGGCTGAAGCAATTGGCAGAGTAGTTTGTCTTATAATAAGCGATTCGATGGCTGTCTCGTCTTCTTAGCTACTTTAAAATATAAAAATAGTCTATTTTTTATTCAACTCTTTTTTTTATTCAATAAAATTGCTTATATTAACAACAATCGTTTTAAATATATAGTTTCTAAAATCCAGGACAGCTCGCGCTCCGCCATATTCCGGCCTTGGCCCGTAAGTATCACTATAGGTTACTTCCTCTATGAGCACTCTAGTTGCTACGAACTACATGCTGTTTTTATACTTTTTTACTGTCTGTTTTACACTTTTGTTTTTTCCTTGTCAATATATCTAGCTTCGCCGCTTAATATTTTAATTCCTTATAATTTCCACTACCAGGGATCAAATCCTCAACAGTCAACACGCTAGTCTAGGCTCCAAAGCCAGCCGTGGGCTGTATCTTATCGTAGGGTAGCATCATGGGGTCGGTGGGCGGCAGCTGCGCCGTTGCGGCCAGCACGGGCGCGCGCCGGCCTTCCTTCAGCAGCAGAATCTTCAGCAGCGCCCGCTCCCCGCCCTGACCCGTCACGGAGCGGAAGAACACGTCCGGACTCAGCTCGCTGTCGAACACTTCCTCGACCTTCGTCGGGAAGCGGAGCTTGCTGCTCGGAGCTAAGAGGGGCACCTGTGGGGAATGCAGCCTCTAAGAAATTGATAGAATCAGGTGTTACTTTACGGAAATCCATAACGAGATAATAACGAATTAACTTTGCTTTTCCGCTACAAATTCGATATCAACTAGCCACACTCATGCTGTCAGTATAACAATATTGTATATTTTACAGAATATTCAAACAAGAAACCAATAAATTTTTGACGACAGGTTTGGCTCAGGTGCTAGTGAACTGTTCCGACTGTCGCGTATTTCCGTTCCGACTGTATGTATTTCTCTATATGAGTATTTATATCGTTGTCTAGCACCCATAGTACAAGCTTTGCTTAGTTTGGGGCTAGGTCAATTTGTGTAGAATGTTCTATAGTACATTACTACAGAGGCCGGGAAGTAGGATGTTCCAGACCGAGTATTATATACCGAGGATAGTTACGAGGCCGACAACTTCCGTTCCCCGCCGATGTATGTATAGTGCTTTTCTCAAACATGCAATGAAATAAATAAATAAAGTAATTTTATGTATAATATAAACTGCGATACCTATGTAGCAGATATGGTTCATGTTTTTTTAATAGCTGTCTGTATTGGCAGAATGTCATAGCGAACCATTGAGTAAATATTGCTTGTAGCTTTTTTTTAAATGGCGGAATGCCAAGATGCTGTGTCACAAACATATCAAATGGAAATTAAAAAAAAGTGAGTTGCCGGCCTAGGCCTGCAACGTTTGTATGAAATTTCATTATAGACCAATTGTCTAGCCGCGCCTGAAACGTGATACTTCCCAGGCTAATAAGAAGAACGTAACATCAATATTTCATTGCATGTTTGAGAAAAGATATTTATTTAATACAACAGACAACAAACGTGCAGCAAGCAAACCGAAAATTTTTACCACTCGACGCGTGTTTCGCCTCTCCACCGCATCATCAGGAGTTGTTGACCGTTCGGTTCATTTGTTGTCTGTTGTATTGTATTGTCTATTTTATTGGTCTTTTGTTTGAGGATTCAATAAATATATTCAATATTGTTACACTGACAGCATTAGTGAGGCTAGTTGATATCGAATTTGTAGCGGAAAAGCAAAGTAATTTGTTGTCATCTCATTAAAGGAGCCTCCGAATGGAGGTGGCCTGTCTTCATATTATAGGTACTTATATTCTTAAAGTAGGTAGGAAAATCATAAACAATACAGATGGTCTTTTAAGTTTGAAACTAAGCAAACGTCAAGACGATTGTCGTCACGATCGATTGACGTAAATAGAGATCAAGTTCGCGTTTTCAACTGTCAAAAGATATACCTATACCATACCTAAAAAAATACTAAGTATGAATAGATGCCTATGCACACGTGTTTTTAAGTTACATTGAAGGCACATCATCTAATAGCTCGTGAATAAATTAGAAATGGGAATGTCCATATCGATTCCTCAATTTTCTAATAAAACACAGTAAATGCACAATTGAATAATTTAGTTTACTCACGTCCTGTGTTTAGTATATTCGCACGTCATAAGACAAGTCATATTTTACAAATTGGTCGATTAGCTACCGAATTTGCCAGATTACAGGAACTGGGACTCTGCAAGATCTTTCATCAAAAAACAAACAAGTTTAATACAGTCCCATGTACTAGTGGAGTGCCATCTTTAGTGCCCAAAGGCGGACGAACGCAGACCGTGTCGATTGACAGTACAAGTTTTATTTTTTCAAGAAAATACATGAAACCTAACCTATTTCTCCTCACCTTTATATACGGCTGCGACACTTTATAATTGGCAGTGTGCACGTGGAACAGTATGGCGAGACCGACTATTGCCTTGTCAGCGCTAGTGTTCTCAATTGACAGGGTCACTCGGAACACAGGGCCTAGTCCCTCCACCTGGAATCAGGACAGCAGGTGTAAAAGGAAGACGTCTGATAGGTGCAGAAGATCGACGCTTTTTAACTAGATGACGTAGTCCATTACACACTTACAAATCATGAATCGTGAAGAGTAAGGGTGGGTTGATTTATGTATAGTTGACGGACTCTTGGTCGTTAAATATGGCCGCCGAGCTGTCATTCCATACAGAAACGTCATTTTGTCCCATAGTAAAATATTTAACGTTAACGTTAACTTTAACGAACTGTTTGAATCAACCCACCCTTAGTCGAGGGGGGAAACGAACCGTACAACTTCCATACCATAAAATGTCATTCCTTACTCTAGATGTGACCCTTGACCACCAAAAGTCAATGTGGCCACAATATTTACCCCTTACCGTTGTCGGTATTTATGTTGCTTTTGATAGTTGAGAATTTTATTTTCGGGCCTTTATAAAGGAGGCATGCGACGCATGCCGATGGTGGTGGGATGAGCTTACCTTCCGCAATAATAAATCCATATACTAATATTATGAAGGCGAAAGTAACTCTGCCTGTGTCTGTTACCTCTTGCTGAAACCGTTGTACCGATTTAGATGAATTTTGTAACGGCTAGTAACGGCGTGGAAGAAAAAGGAGGATTTTTCCACACATCGCCCATTAATAAGTAATAGACTCTGCATCAACGGCTTAAGGCGCTGACAAGACATAAATTGGCTTTCTTTAAACAGTATTTAAATTTGTAAGACGATTAAAATATATGTTAATATTCATTATATACTTGAAAAACTTGCTGTTTCATAAATAGGATTTGGTGGAATCAAATCGAAGAAAAAAATCTTGAAGTTGCGTCTTGTAATCCAATTTAGAGGGTTCCGTATGCTTAGTTTTTTAACGCAAATGTCTATAAATAAATAAACTATTCTATCATACAAATACTAAAAAGTTTGCTGATTTATATTGTTCATGCAATACCGGATTTTTTTAATTTTATTTTTTCTGATTTTCTACGTATATCGCCCACACGCGGTCGTTCTTCTCGCTCCCTCCAATGCAAACAGACATTCTCCGCTGAGACAGTTGCCTCAATTGCTCAAGGTCATTAGCTCTTGTCAGCGTCTTGAGTGTTTTGCCGCGCGCCTTCTAAAGTGTGTCGTTATACTAACCTCAGCCGCAAGTCGAGCGGGCTCGAGAGCGCCAGCGCCGACGCTGTTGTCGCTTTTAAGGTGCGCTCCCAACAGAGTCTTGGCAGCCAGCAGCCTCAGTCGGTTCAGCTCTTGTTGGAACGTCACGTGCATACCTATAATATCAGGTGAACTATGACAAAACCCTCAAAGGGATCGGCACAAAAGATCAGCCACGGTTGAGGTGACACAAATTAGTAGCAGACCCATATTAATCCCCCACAAAACATCCAAAAATAATCCATATTATCCATACCAAATGGTAAATTTTGGAATATCCGTATTACTTAATATTGTTGATTGACAGTTAACTTTGTTAATATCACCTTCTTTAATATGTTCGAGTCACTTGTGGAAACTGTGTTGGCAAATTGTTCTACTTAAGTGTATATTTAGTACTGTATTATAAAATGCTGTAAGTTTTCCTTAAAAAGTTAAATAAATAAATACCAATATTCTAAATGCGAAAGTAACTCTGTCTGTCTGTCTGTCTATTACCTCTTCATGTTTCAACCGCTGGACCGATTGAGATGAAATTTGGCATGGATATAATTGGGGTCTAGGGACATAGGCTACTTTTTATCCCGGAAAAGGGCATAGTTCCCGCGGGAGCGCGATAACCGAATTCCACGCGGGCGAAGTCGCGAGCAGAAGCTAGTACCTACATAAATAACAACATTATTTTGGGAATAACTGGCGTAAAATATAGGTAGAACCATAGAGGAATAAAATAGAAATAGTAGCAAAGCCTATAACTACAGTGCGTTCGCCGAAACGCGGGTTAACACTAGATCGACATCTAGCGTCCAGTGGCTGAACCCCGATTACCCGACCGTTTAGCAGTTGCTACCGCTACTTGAAGCTAGATGGCGAGCCGGTACGCAAAGCATATTTTATTGTTTTTACAACTTACAATCCAAAGTATCTGTGTAATAAGAGGATTTAAAAAAAAACCGGCCAAGAAGCGAGCTAAACTCGCGTGGAGAGGGTTCCGACCCTAGATTATTTTCAATGACGTCATTTTCAAACCGTTTCACAAGACAAGCCCTTTTATATGATAGATTTCAAATACCATGGACTTCTTAATAATTTTCCTGTAATCTATAGGCAATAACTATCCTCCGTATTTTTTCCAAAATTTTAGGTCCAGTGGTTTCGGAGACAATGGGGGGGGGGGTCATTTTTCGCCTATTTCTGGGTCTATGTTTAATATTCATTTACACCCCTGTCTTTGGGTCACAAACATACATATACTTACCAAATTTCAACTTAATCAGTCCAGTAGTTTCGAAGAAAATCGACTGTGACGGACGGACGGACAGACACACGAGTGATCCTATAAAAGTTCCGTTTTTACCGCTTGAGGTTCGGAACCCTAAAAAGAGTTCTAGTTATAATATTAGTTGTAAATTGTTTAGAAATACAATTTTGCGTTGAAGTTGGAGTCTCGGGGAAAGACATAGGCTACTTTTTAAGGCAATAGCCGACTTCCATTCGGGCGGAGTCACGGGCAGAAGCTAGTATACATACTTTGTTTATCTTTATATATTTATACATAAAGTATGAAAATTAAATTGTAAAGTCTTACCCACAGCATTCTCCCGCTCCCTTACACTCTGCTCCAAAAACAGTTTGGACTTCTTGGGTATAAGCCAGGGTCTTTGTCCGGGGTTGGGCGCAGAAGCCTCTACTCCTACGCCGTGTGCATTGAAATCAGCAGTTCGTTTCAGGATTTTCAGCATGAGATGACCACCTGAGGACGATTCGGATGTGATGATCTATTTAGAGGCTTGTAAGTTAAATCACAGGAACTGAACGTGAACACTGTACAGCACAAAAACAGTCGTTAATTTGATATCAACTCATAGTAGTCATGATGGAAAACATCCAAAAGAGAAAGAAGCAAAAAATCTCCGAACTGAAGATACTCCTCAAAAAAAAAAGGAATAGCAGTAGACTGAGGCTTAGGTGAGACTACTTGGTACAGAGCTTTAAAAAGAGGTAGTGAAACTTTAACAAACAACATCTAACCTATAGGTATATTTAATTAAGGGAATGTACTTCTTTCTTTCAATGTTCTTTACGTCACACCAGGCCGAAAAGCGGGATTTACCGCCCTTGGGCGCTACGAAAAATCCCTCTTCACGGCCAGGTGGTGACGTAAAATCGTATACTAACCACGGGCGGTCGTAAAGAAATCCTCAGACCGCTAGATTATAGCCCTCGCCTCCGGCTCGGGCCTCAATTACCCGCGATCTGAGACTTTCTTTACTTGACCGCCCTAGGTGTGTAATGTACTATTCTTTCTAATTGAAACTTACTTCCAGTGACGATAATGAACACGTGCTCCTCCTGGCCAAGCTGCCCGAACTTCAGCACTGACGCCACGTCTGAAACATCACGTAAGTTTGTTCATTGCAAAACATCAAAATATGTAAATAAACTATACAATAATGTCATTTTTTTTTTTTGTGAAGCGTAGTTCGAAAACCATTTCGGTATTTCTATCTAAAGGATTCAATATCAAAAAGCTGTCGCTAGGGCCATTATTATTATTAATTATTATTATTATTACGAGCTCGTGCACTCCTGTGCAAAGCCCCCCCCCCCCCCACTTTTTCCACTGCTCTCGATCTTGTGCAGTCTCTGGCCAGTTCCTTATACAGGAATCGATTTCATTTCAGGGCCTTTCATCATTCATCATCATCATTTCAGCCGAAAGACGTTCACTGCTGGACATAGGCTCGCCACTCAGACCGGTCCTGTGGTACTTGCTTCCACCGGTTTTCCGCGACCTTCACGAGGTCGTCGCTCCATCTTGTTAGAGGCCTACCGACAGCTCGTCTCCCGGTTCGCGGGCGCCACTCGAGAACCTTCCGGCCCCATCGGCCATCAGTCCTGAGAGCAACGTACAGCTAAATATATGGGCGAAAGGAGATACTGCATTCGATGTTCATTTTCTTTCCAAGAAGTCAAAAACCAGGTAAACATCATGTTTCTTCATCATGCCACAAAACGGCTCGTTTTAACGACGGACAGTTAAAATTTCACAGATTGTCTATGGAGCAAATGTATTTTTAGGGTTCCGTACCTCAAAAGGAAAAAACGGAACCCTTATAGGATCACTTTGTTGTCCGTCTGTCCGTCTGTCAAGACCCTTTTTCTCAGGAACGCGTGGAGGTATGAAGCTGAAATTTATATCAATTACTCAGGTCTACTGTCCCTTGAAGCTGTGAAAAAATCAAACTTCTAAGCCAACGCAATCAAAAGATACAGCCGTTTATGCCGCAAATTTTCGACACTTGCAAGGGAATCAAAACCTACAGGGTGCTTCCCGTGAACTCAGAATCTTGAAATTTGGTACGAAGCAACGTCTTATAGCATAGATAAAGGAAAAATTACGAAAACCATAATTTTTTAGTTACATCACATAATATATTTTTTTTTAATAATTTTAACCTTACTACCCATTTCCTCATAAACGCGTAGAGGTATTAAATTGAAATTCATACCAAATACTCAGGTCTATAATACCTTTAAGCTGTAACAAAATCAAACTTCTATGTCAACGCAATCAAAAGAAACAGCAATTTAAGCTGCATATTTTGAAACTCGCAAGTACTCGCAAGGGAATCAAAACCTAAAGGGTACTTCCAGTCGACCTAGAATCTTGAAATTTGGCATGAAGCAACGTTTTATAGCACACATAAAGGAAAAATTCCGAAAACCTTAAATTTTTAGTTACATTACAAAATATATATTTTTTAATAAATATAAACTTTGTAAACCTTGCAGGTTTGTACGGAACCCTCGGTGCGCGAGTCCGACTCGCACTTGGCCGGTTTTTTTTTACCATTCGTAGCAAAAACGATGGGTTTTGTGTATACAGAAACCTGGCCTAAGTGACTGCTGATATACCTACAAAGTATAAGGTATGTTTAGGGTCGTGAATGCGTTCATCAGTCGGATTAACGAGGCTTATTCAGCAGTGGACCTCTATCGGCTGACATGATGATGATGTTGATAAGATGTTCATGTCATGGGCAAACTAAACACATTATCTTTAACCATCATTTCAGATACATTTCAGTGATTCTACTTCTACAATGTTTATCCTTGAACAGAACAAAGGTTAACTTCAGTAACTATTATGAACACCTAGGTATTATACAAGTAACCAGTTTCCGCAAATATCGTACGTACATTGTATGCAAAACAGGGGTTACTTACTGCGGCTTGTAATCGTTTCAACGAAATTTGGCAATCGTTGTAAAATTTGCAAGTCAGTCTCGTTGAATGGAAATATTATACCCCCATCCTTTATTACACTGCATATGATATAAAACTCATAATAAACTCAACGAGAGATATGAACGAAATGGGATTTAATCGACGATCAAGAATCGTCAGATGTTTTTTTACAATATGATTTATTCAAGACATCTGTGGCTGTTGTCGTTCGCTAACAGGAAAAATATATAGATTCGTACTAGTATCAATAGTTAAAATGTACTGCAAAATCTAAACTCTGACTAAGATGGTGTCTCTTCTCATATTGCCGTGTAAATGCCACTATCGACATCGCGACCAATCAGCGTACCAAATTGAGAGAGTCTTTTGCTCCGATATTGTATAAATAAAAAGTTTTTATTGCCAAAGGTTCATTGTTTTTAATGACAACGGTGAAGGTCCAACATAATCACTTAGTAACGTTACGTAAATTCTTGAATGTGAGGTATTCAGTGTATTGTCACAGAATATTTAATAGTAGTACTACATAAAGAATGGCCACGGAATCAACCGCCTGAATCTAGCCGGCGCGCAACACGCCCTTACCGTCATTTGTTTCATCCGGAGATGGAGAGTGAGTGGATCACTGGCCCGCGTAGTTGGTACACACACATTTACAAGTGTACAGACGTCCTCGCACGCAAACATTGACACTTCATTCGAATTGTGTTCGAAATCGTGTTTTTATAGGCCGTGTCCGCCCTGTGGTATAGGGATGACGACAGGGTGAAGAAACCGAAATTCTAATTAGTCCGTCAGTCAGGTAATAAAAAAATATTAGACACGTATTTTTTGTTTTATCAAATTAACAAAGAATGACTAACTTAAAACGCATTAAAGTTCTAGAGTGGGGGCTAACTACGTCACCGTTAGGTATAAATCGTACCTAACATTTCAACTCAATATATCTCCGTATAAGTTTGATTACGTGAAAAATGAAAAGATACGTGTCCAATACTTTTCAATAATCTTCCTGATAGACGGAAAATAAAATTGTCATCATCGCTATTGTATTGTATAGTCGAACCTCTAACGAAGATGGTGTCCCGCCTGGCCTTGCCGTCGTAGAGGTGCAAGTGGCCCGAGGCTAGTGATACCGCCGCGAGCGTGGCGCCGAGGTGCGACACCGGCACCAGCGTCATCGCGACCGGCCTGTGTTCCAGATTGAGGGACCATTGCTTTTTGCCCTGTTGGCGAAATGAGATTCGTTTCTTAACCTTTTGTTTACCGTTGCACAAATTTATGAGCCTCCTCTTTATTCGATAGTACTGTAGCGGGGGGTTGATGTTAGCTCAGGTAGATGCTGCAGACACGGAGATCAGCGGTGGAATCCGAAGACACGAAGACGATGCCTAGCTTATTAGAATATCTAAATCTTGAAGACTGGCCCTATTACTGCCCTAATACTGTCTAATTGAGAAATAATAGATTTTAAGTTGAATTAATATTATATTTTGAGAGATGCGTTTATTACAATGTCCATCAAAAGACTAAAAATCCTAAACAAAACACACTACGCTTAAAACTACCTATTTTTGGAAGAGAATGTGTCAACTAACCGATTGTACTCGGCCAGTCTCCACATTTCCCTCCTCCCCTTTCGAGGAACCGCCTAGCTAACGAAGGCCCTACCCTACGTCGGGAATTTTAATTTACAAAACTAAGTTTGTTCCTGTGTAAGGAATAACCAACCTTTCCATCCGTATTCATTATAAATAATTAACACTCTTAAAAGAAAATCTGAATCAATAATGAATACTAGAAAAGGTGGATTTCGGGTAAAAAAACATCCCGACGATATTAAAAAAAAACCCGCAAACAAGAATAATCGGACTAACCTAACCTGATACAATATTGTTCAAAAAGCTAAATTATGTAAACTTTGAAACCTCTCCTTGCAATAAAAAATTACAGACTTGCGGAAGTCACATAATTTTCCTTTGTAATGTGCGCATCTCTCAAAATATAATATCAATTCAACTTAAAATCTATTATTCCTTAGTTAGACAGTGTTAGGGCAGTAATAGGCCAGTCTTCAAGATTTAGATATTCTAATAAGCTAGGCATCGTCTTCGTGTCTTCGGATTCCACCGCTGATCTCCGTGCCTGCAGCATCTACCTGAGCTAACATCAACCCCCCGCTACAGTACTGTCGGAAAGCATGCTTTTTTTATACCAATGGTATAGGCAAACGAGCGCACAGCCCCCCTAACCTGAGGCCTAAGATGGAATCCCTCTGTGCCAGAAATTTCACCGGCTTCCTTACCGGAATACAACAGTGCGAGCACTGCTATTTCGCGGCAGGTTAGCGGGAAAAGACGGTGGTACCACCCCGGACGGACCTAGCACCAGGTCCTTCCACTAACCAAAGTCAAAATGTTGGCACAGATATCGGACACGACATACGAAGGGTTAACCCGGACTAGAGATAAAACGAGCGACTCTAACTGGCAGGTTCTTACTTTTTATGTGGGTTATTTACAATCTATACATGGTGGGTCAGATCCAATAGCAAATAATTAACCCACAGTAACGGCTAACGATTATAAGTTGCTATATGATCTGACTCGCCATGTATATATAAAACAAGAAACTGACTAACTGATCGATCAACGCAGAGCCGAAACTACTGATCGTAGAGAGTTGAAATTTGGCATGTAGGTTCCTTAGGGAATGTAGGGGAGCACTAAGAGAGGATTTCCCAAAATTCCCACGGGAACGGGAAAGAAACGGGAAATATTAAAATGTAAAAACATTTTAATATTTCTGCGCATACGAAGTTGCGGGTAAAAGCTAGTCTTAAACCCCTTGAACAAACAAAAAACAAGTCAAGTTGTTCTATTCCCAATAAGTAGGAACTAAAAGAGATGTCAGTAGCCCTCGAAACAAGATGGAGCGACGAACTCCTGGCAGTCGCGGAAAGCCAGTGGAAGCGAGTAGCAAAGGACTGCTCTGAGTGGCGAGTTAGAGGAGGCCTATGTCCAGCAGTAGAAGTCTTTCGGCTGAAATGATGATGATGAACCTGAATAACTATAGTTATAGTATACCTACTCGAAATTACACTTAATACATTGTGCATTGGGGATTTTTCGTTTTAGGTAGATAAATCAAAAGATAGCACAGACATACCTTTCTGCTATAGCAAGTGAGGGTACTGTCAGCACAGATGACCAAGATGCTGTTGTCTCCAGGTAACACCTCGATGGCGATGATGTGGTCATCACAGCTGAAGAGAAGGCGGCCCTCGGTGTTGCCCCTCTTCAGAAGGCAGACCGATTTCTCTCTGCAATAGTTAATTATAATCGAATAGGATATTTGGATGGAGGAAACATTTGGTGCCTTAGTGCTGTGATTGCAAGTCAACTGACTAAGGAAATTATTTTATTCTAGGTAAACAAATTTAGCAAACCGGTGGAAGCGAGTAGCACAGGACCGGGTCTGAGTGGCGAGCCTTGGGGAGCCTATGTCCAGCAGTGGACGTCTTTCGGCTGATGAAACTAATTTAGGTCATCTACATAGTTATTGCATCCTACAAATCTCTTAAAAATACCGTCAGCCACGCCTATACTGACTGAACCCTTGAAATACACGACGATACGACGAAATAACTTTTTTTGCCGTCGTAATATATTACGACGTAGTTAGTAGGCGACTGAAATTGTGAGATTATTAAAGTACGTAGATTTTTTTACGCAAATCATCAAAGATGACGAAGCATAGCGCGTCTTTCGACGGCTAATTTCGGAAATAACTGTGCTGTGCCACCAATAATCCTAAGAGCATGAAATTTGTGCAGGAAATCCATACTTATTTATGTGAACATCATTTATAAACACATCGCCTTTGTGCCTTTGTATAAGATAGGGAGTGATCGTGACGTGAGCTATTTAAGCCGTGAACTAAAGGTAAATAAACAAATGGTCACATAAAGTAGGTACTAACACTTGTGAACAAACAGCACAAAATAGAAAAGCATGTGATTTGTGCCATCGCAACTATGTATGGTCACCTCGTCGCGACTGTGATTCTGTACTCGACGTTGTAAAGCCCCGAGGCCACGATTTGATAAGGAGTTTTTTTGATGGCGCACAACTTTGCCTGCAGGAATTCAATAGGAGTTTTATTATGTACTCTAATCTTTGTGTATTGAACAAGGGTATCAAGTAATCAAATCTCTATATCATAAATAAGTATGATCTGATGTAATGTTCAACTCTACAGACTATAGGCAGTAAAAATAAGTAGTATCTTTACTCGAGACCCAAAGATTTGATTTCACCAATACATACACACTTTTGCACATTACTCCATAGTAATTAAGTCCAAAAGTGTACATATATTAATGAACAGCTCTACTTAATGGTTAGGTCGAAAGCATGCTAAACCAAATCCTAACACATAACTTATAAAGAAACCTGCCTAATGCTAGTAGGTTAAATGGTTAGATCGGAGAAATGGGTGAAATGGTTCCAAATAGAGGACCAATTACCCGACTGAAACCAGGCAGTAGTCGCCTTTTGTAAATAATAGTACGTTAACACATATTGCTTACATATTCAAAAGAAGAGTTACCTGCATCATCTGTGTGAAAGTCTGTGACTCTAGCACAATCACGTCTCCATCCTCGGTGCCAATAATCAAGCATCCAGCCGCATGTCGATCCACCGTGTTCATTTTCATGCTAGTCATGCAGGTGATACCTGGCACGTTTACCACTGGCATAGATGCAGTCTCCAGATATTCCAGCTGTTGATCTAAGGTCATGGCCAGAAAACTCTGAGATTGGGCACTGAGAGTCTTTTCCGGGATGGTTCTGAGACTCTCTACGTACGTGGCAATGGTCTCTGCATCGTGATCTTTTGGATATATGAGCTAAAAAACAATTATTAAATAATACTTAACTTCTAGATAAATACTGCTGACTTGGTCAAGTATTTCTTCTTATAAAAAAATGACTAGAAAACAAAATTGCAAGCACTGCCATGATTTAAAAGGTTCCTCGCTGCCTCATTGCAAAGTATATAATACTACAACTACTACAACAGCCTATTTACGGCCCACTGCTGGGCACAGGCCTCCTCTCATCACGAGACGGTTGGGGCTATAGTCTCCAAGTGGGCCCAGTGCGGATTGGGGACTTCACACACATCCTTGAGTTACTTCGCAGATGCGTGCAGCTTTCCTGACGGTGTTTTCCTTCACCGAAAAGCTCAGTGGTAAATTCAAATAGAATTTCGCACATAAATAATTTCAGAGGTGCGAGCCCAATTTGATTTGAACACGCGACCCTCTGCATGAGAGGGGGTAGGTCAAACTACTAGGCCACCATGGCTATTAAAAGTATATAATAGGTAAGTAGTTATTACCTGTTTCCAAATATCAGTTTCATTAGTACTAAGCTCTACGCTAGGTAAGTAATACTTGTAGAACAGTTTCATGCTCCGGTACACATAGACGCAGGAGCTAAACGCAATGGCCACGACTGGCTGGCTCACGGACTGCGCATCATTGGTGTAGACACTGACCACTGCGAGAGGCAGGTCGGGGAGTATCATGTCCGTTACTTGTGTTACGCCTTGGAATATCTGTAAACATATTGAGAGTAGTCATTTATTACAGGTTAGGTTAACATTTCAATGGGAAATTAAAGTCAACTCTGTCAATATACGACACTAAACTTATCAAGTTACTTATTCAAAAAAACATTTTTTATCTTGAACAAACGTAATCTAACGAGCTTTACAGAGTTGAAAATGAACAGGATGATTAATAAGTGGTCTGAACCATTAAGAGCCTCATCAAACGTCGTCACCTTTCACCTTAGTATACATTGCACGACAAATATTGTTTACGTACCCTCAACTTGGGCCCGTCGTCACCTTTCCCCAAGTCTCCGAGCAGTAACCTGTACTCATTGTCGTTATGCATATCCAGCAGGTTCAAGTTAGACGGCAGTGTATCCAGGTCTATGTCATCCGTCCCCACTTCCACGTCTAACCACCGGGTCAAATTGCTCATCTTTATTCGAGGAAATTGAATATGGTACACAAAGTTTGGTTATAATATACAGGCAACGTTTGTTTACGTCCTGTTGCCATGGTTACGGGCGCGCTGCTTGACGTCTCACTTTTTTTATTTGTTTGTTTTGTAGACGTAGATAATAGATCATACTGCCAAATGTCATTAATGTTTTAATTATTTCAAAAGAACACGTGAAAATTAATAATTAAAATTAAACTCTTGCAATTTAAATTAGATTTCGTCAATGTTACGGTATAATAATATAATATAATACTTATCTTGGGACATATCACACATATTGACCTAGCCCCAAACTAAGCGACGCTTGTATTATGGGTGCTAGACAACGATAAAAATACTTATATAGAGAAATACAATACATATATAAATACTAAACATCCATGACTCGAGTACAAACATTCGTGCTCATCACACAAAGTTTGCCCCGAGCAGGACTCGAACCCGCGACCATATGGTGTCACATTGCCGCTATGATGATAAGACAGCGCGTCTTGTGTTTACATGTAGGTAGGTGAAAATGATTTTTTTTCTGCATCATCTACATTTAGGAAATGTAGTACCTACCGAAATGCAGAATTCCACATTATTCATACAAAGTTATGTACAGGTTTAAATTTATGAATGTATGTACCTTATTTTATTGTAACAGATGGATTTTAACAAATACCTATATATCATTTTTCAACTCATGCTACTTTGATCATTGCCGAGAAGAAACGCCGGAGCAAACTCGACACCACGTGATTTCTCCAAAATAAATACAACCTACTGAGTTCTGAATCGATTTACAGGTTATGGACGATCGTTTTATTTGATCTAGGCGTGACGACGACGTTGACTCACCAACCAGCCGACAGTTAAACGGGTTCATATTTAAATAGGTACGAGTTTTACTGGTTCAGTAGTCAGCCATACTGGCGTGATGCATCATCTAGAAGTTTCGTTAGCAAAATATAGTTCTGTTCCTCAACTATAGGTACACTATTAATTAAGCCTGGGTCGCGACACTCCTGTATGGGATGACAGCTCACGTAAAATTTTACGTGCTTACGAGTTCCTACGTCAACTTTGCGATGCTACCAAGGCTAAGCCAGGAATGCTTTGAGGAGATAATGTCGTACGTTAAAAACGTGTGCTGTCATTAGGTACAGTAAGAAACGTCATCTTCTCTATTCTAAAAATCTCTCTCTAAATATAACGATCCTTAACTTCGAAGCCACCCAGGCTCATTAACGTTAACGACTCTCTAAATAACCATGTGCGCTAAACATGGGAGATGGTATCAGAGAGGGCGAGCGAAGGTAAAACACTGGGAAAGCGGCCTCGATGTCACTCCTGCGCAACTGACCTTGCTTTTGTTTAGAGCTATTTGCATCATTGAATTTACACGACATGGCTATGATTATTATAATTGAGTAAGTAGCATTCATAAAGGCTTAGGGCGTTAGTTTGCAACATTATTTATGAGAGCAGCCTATAATCGGCTCTAGCTAGAGCAAACAAAAGAATTTGTTACGAAAGTAGAGGTATATATTTGTACAAGTAAAAAATATCAAATATAATAGACATAGACATAGACATTTATTTCCCAATATCAAATTATAGCATATTTTACATGTCAAAATAAGAGAATTTCACATTGAGATCGTCAGAAAGAATACAAAATAAAAATATAATGAAAATCAGGAATAAAATATTTCACCGTTAGGATCGTCTTTTTATACCAAAATAAGAAATAATATAAATAAGCTGGAGCTATATTCGAAGTCTTCAATAGTAATAGCTTAAGGTAGTTTAGCTAAGAAAAACCACTAAACTGTTAAATTATGCGTTTATTAATCACTGCTTTTTCACAACTAAAAACAAATTATCACAACCACTTTGACAGTCTTTTATTATTTTCTCTCTAAGATGGCGGTTTTTTCATAAAGTTCAAAATGTTGCCACTTTAATATTCGGCTATACTGCCCACCAACGATTATTGTTACTTTATCATTTAATTATGTTATTTCAAGTTTGGCTGTTTTAAGTTATTAAATCGTTGGTGGGAAAAACATTAATTTAACAAATCAAGTTAAATCGTTTTTTAAAATTATACTAGAAAACAGGAGTGTTACTCTACACAAAAATAAAGGAACCTAACAGTCGGCCTTCCTGACAATAAGTGTTTGACCTCAAACACAACACAAACAAAAAAATAATAAACATATTGAGATCAACTTAGTTATTTAAAATCGCTTAACAAAACATTTATAAAATTATCAGATAATATAATTCAAGTTTGTTGAAGGTACCTTACATGAGTTGCACCGTAATCTTCACCGACAACCTATCGGCCAATCACAACTTCCAACCCATGTACCTACACAGTAAGACTGCATCGTGAACTTCGCCAATGGGCCAACGATCCAACGACTTCCAGCCATAGAGACTGCACCGTGGACTTCATCAGACTGCCAATGACCACTCAACGACTTCCAGTCAAACCAGTTTTTTTTTTTTTTTTTTTGCTTTTTTTTTTTTTTTAAATACAATTATATTCTTGTCACATTTACAATACAATATTCTTGTTTTTAGTTATTTACTAATCAGCTTCCTTTAATCTTGTACAAGAAAATATTCATAATAGAATATTTTTATATTATAAACTCAATACAATACTAATCAACATAATATATTAATTTGTGCCTTCGCTATCAGAACTAGAAGAAGCGTTAACGCCCGCATTGATCCATGGTTGGATTTGATCGACAGCCCAGATGTTACAATAATGTTTTTTACCAATATTTGACCCCGGAATGCTAGACACTTCGTATCTGTCATTTTCCAAAACAGCTGTTATTTTGTATGGTCCTGAAAATGTCGGTAAAAGCTTTTTGCTTTGTCCTTCATTGTGAACTTGTTTCTTTACTTTAACTAGATCACCAATTGAATAAGTGTTTGCTGCTTTACGAGTTTGGTCAAATCGCCGCTTCTGCTCTGCCTGGTCAGATTCTATGTGTTTAGTGACATCAGTTCTAATTGTTTCAATATCTTGGCTCTGCTTTCGAGTATTTTCAAAAACGTCACTGAATATGTTTTCGCTGCTATGAGAAAGATTTCGGCCGAAAAGAGCTTCAGCGGGAGTCTTACCAATGCCTTTGTTAAGGGTGTTATTGAGACCCCACTGGATACTTCCTAACTCTATGTCCCATTTATTCTCTCCGTGCTTTTTGGCATTAGCACATAGAGCACCTAAAACTGTTCGGTTATAGCGCTCCACTTGCCCGTTGGATCGAGGTGAAGCGACTGCATTTTTTATATGTTTTATGTGAGTTTTCTCACAGAATTGTCTAAATTCTTCTGATGTAAATGAAGTTCCCCTGTCCGAAATCAGTCGCGTCGGAGATCCGAACGTAGTAAAAATGTCTTCCAAAGCTCTAATCGTCAGTGATGACTTTAAGTTACGTACAGGTTTAAGAAGGCAAAACTTAGTGAACCCGTCAACAACTAGCAACAAATAGCAGTTGCCCCGTGTGCTCTTAACAAAAGGTCCTAAGTGATCTATGTGCACCGTGTGAAAAGGCACATCCACTTTCACTATTGGATGGAGATATCCTTCTTTTTTTCCCGTCGGTGCCTTTCCGTACGCACACGATACACAAGATTTGACGTACTTTTTAACAAATCTATTCATTTTAGGGAACCAAAAGTCCTTCTTAATTTTCGACAAGGTTTTCTCTGCTGAAAAGTGACCGATGTCGTCATGGTTTTGACGACATACCTGCCAGCGCGCTCCTTTGGGAACAACCCATTTCACATCATTTTCATTCACTTTCCGGAACAATTTATTGTCTTGAATGACAAAATTTTGTTTGATATCTATAATTTCATTATATTTATCGTCTTTCAACACTTCTCGGATGTGACATAGTTTTGGATCAGTTAATTGCAGGCTTAATAACCAATCCTCAGTTGTTATGTGTAAAACACGCGGATACTCCGGTGAGGCAGAAGGCAACTGGCCATCAACAGGATTGCGACTTAACGCGTCTACATGAGCCATACACTTGTTCGGTCTATATGTGATTTCACAGTCGAATTCCTGAAGGGTTAACCACCATCTAGCTATACGTGGCAAAATATCGCGTTTCGAAAAGGTGGCCCTTAATGCATTGCAGTCTGTAACGATTGTGAATTTCGTCCCCAGAAGGTACACTCTGAATCGCTGTAACGAAGTTACCACGGCTAATGTTTCAAGATCATAAGCATGGAATTTTTGTTCATCGGGCGTAGTTTTCCTACTATAGTAGGCTATAGGTTTTAAAGGTCTTTCGTCCGTGTCTCTTTGGAATAGTATACCGGCTAATCCAATTTTGCTCGCATCTGTATGTAATTCTGTATAACTTTTTGGGTCATACAAAGCCAATATTGGGCGCTCTGTTAATTTTTCTTTCAACACATTGAAAGCATTAGTTTCATCAACTCCCCATTTCCATACACACTCTTTTCTAGTTAAATCCGTGAGTGGTCTAGCAATTATGGAAAAGTCTTTTATAAATTTCCGGAAATAGCTAGACAATCCGATAAACTGACGTACTTCGTGAACATTTTTAGGAGTAGGGAAATTTTTAACCGCGTCAATCTTTAATTTACCCGGTCTTACCCCATCACCTGAAATTTCATAACCAAGATACTCAATGGTTGTTTGGAAAAAATTGCACTTTTGAGCGTTTAAAGTGAGCTTAGCTTTATTTAGCAACTCGAAAGTCGATTCTAATTTACTGAGTCCTTCATCGAAATCCCTCGAAACAATAATGAGATCATCCATATAAGCCAATGCCGGCTTATCTTCGAGTTTACCGGTTGTCCCCGCTAACGCTAGTGCCTTAGACATTGTCCTTTGAAACACTGACGGGGCATTAGCCAACCCAAACGGCATTCGTTTAAATTGAAAAAGGCCATCAGGTGTAACAAACGCGGTTAAATGTCTGCAGTCTTCTTTGATCGGTATCTGATAATATCCACTAGTCAAATCAAGGGCACAGAAATATTTGCTTCCACTAAGCCTATCAATTTGGTCTTCAATTCGTGGAAGCGGGAAGTGATCTTTGACAGTTCGACTATTTAATGCGCGGTAATCTACACAAAGACGTTGGCCACCTGTTTTTTTTGAAACTAGCAAAATGGGGCTCGCGTAGTCCGAGGTGGACTCCTCAACTATATCATTTTGAATAAGTTCACTAACCATATTCTGCACTGTCTCACGCTCTTTATAACTCAATCTATACGGTCTATAAACCACAGGTGTCGTGTCTGTAAGTTTTATGTCCATCTCCATCAAATCTGTACAACCCAACTCTTTCAAATTTTCAGCGAACGTCCCTCTATATTTGTTTAACAAATTGGATAATTTGCTCATTTGTTCTTTGTTTAAATTGGGATTTATATTTAAATCAGCACAATTAATTGGTGTCATATCAACTTGTACTCTGTAACAACTTTGCTCCGTTTGTTCAGTTATGGGTTGATTTATGCACAATTCTGATCTAGCAACAAGCACTCCTTTTTTTATATTGAGGGGCTTTAGCAGAGCTGTCAATAATATTGTACATATGTTTTTATCCACCTTATACACTCCTTCGTGGATAAAATATTCACATCCGGAAGCTGTGCACCGATAACTTCCTTGAACAAATATATCACCTTCCTTCACATCTGATGTATGGCAAGTCACCCTACCTGTTCCAGTTATGTCTACCTCATCATGTGTGTAAAGCTTAACAATATAGTTAGCTTCAGGGTCAATTTGTGGTAATTCAGAGGGCATCTCGCGGTTCAGTATTTCCAAAGTTGCGCTAGACTTAATAACTAAAATGTTAGGTAGCTCCGTAAAATTCTGCCCTACTAATAAAGGGACATGTAATTGATGTGATGGGATGACATAAGCCGTAATCAAAGCATCTACTGTTCCAATGACAATTGTCATTTGAGTTTTACCTGATGGGATTATACGAGATTCCCCGATGCCTTTTATTACTGGTATGCATTCTTTTTCCACAAGCAAGCTATGGGCTACAGCCTCATCTTCTCGAATTAAGGTGCATTCACTACCGAAGTCTATGAAACATGCAATGCCCTGTTTTGACTTATTAATATATGCAGTTTTGTAAAATTTTGAATTGCCTTGTGATTGAACAGATGTTTCTGCAACACAAACACGTTTTTCAATTTTGTTATTTTTGTTTGAAAAGCAGTCATCTGCTTTATGCCCATATTTATTGCATTTCTCACATTTTATTAAAGGCTTCGGACACTGCAAGATGCGATGACCGGATTGTTTACAGTTGAAACACATAGATTGTTTCTTACACTGACCAGCATGATGACCAGAATTATTACAATTTGTACATATAATATTGCTACTACTACTACTAGACACAGTAGTTTTATTTTTCTGTACTCTTGTCTCCCTGCAAAAATCACTACACATTTCCTTAAGATACTTCAGTAACTGTTCAGGTCGTTTGAACTGTGCTGAAGTAGCACTAGATCTTAACGTTCTATCATCTAATCCATGAATAATACAGTCTACAGCCTTTTTACCTGCAATTTCGCATGCATTTAATAAAACCATTTTTTCATAGTAATAGTCATCTAATGTGTCAGATAACTTCAGTCTCCTATCTAACATATCACATAAAAGTGACCCATAGTTGACATCGGAAGGAAAAGCAATTTTTAATTCTTCCTGCCATTCAGGCCAAGTATAATTAAGAGTGTGTAAGTTTTCATACCACACTTTAGCATGACCTACCAACCTAGGCATTGCAAAATATGTAGTTTGCCTGTCAGACCAACCATAAATCAATGCACATTCGTTAACCTTCCCTATCCAGTTTTCAATTTTGTGACTTTTTACAGAGGGGTTGAATTCAGGTATAATATTCTTATCACATTGAATTTTATTTTGTTCGGGTCTTACATAATTCATGAATGCCAGAAAGTCTTGGAAATTAAATTTGCTAAACAAATTCTGCATACCTGGGTCTGCGCTCAGACTATTTGTACCTTCACAAGTCGATGGTCCCACTGGTACACCTGCACCGACACTTGTTGCTGGTATAATGCTCCCTGCAATTGCACTGTTCCTGTTGATGTCGATGCCTCCTGATGAGATACTACTTGCTACAGGTACTGAATTCGATGCTGCAGATCCCGAATACTGCACACTCTCTTGGTTCGCTCGCTCATGTGTGGCCTCAAATAATACCATGGCTCTCCTGTCATTTGACTCACTAGTGGCAGGTATTGCTCTATCTATCGATCCTCGTTCTGAATAACTTTGAATACCTAGCTGTTCTGGGTGGCTTCGGCCACTAGTGGAAGCTATAGGTTTATCAATTATTTGTCTAGTAGATACACTCGCAGCTCTTTCCGATACGTCTGCTGGACATACTTGCTCAGTTCTGCGCCTCGGTGGAGTTGTTACGGGCGTACATGTATGCGTATTACGGTTTCCAGGCGAGCGACAATCTTGTGTTCTCGTAGTAGAAATTCTATGTTTATCTCGACGTTCGAGAGAATTTCTTGACTTGGACGACTTTTTCGAACGATGCCGAGATCTGCGGTGGCGTGAGCGACTTCTTCTACTTTCCATCTCAGCAGAAGAACTCGATGTAGATGTATTGGAACTAAGGTCTCGATAATGTCGCTTACGATCACCATGACCGCGTCCATGCTTTTTCTTTTTCATTTTGGCGTGTTCTTGTCACTTCTGATAATAGCTTAAGGTAGTTTAGCTAAGAAAAACCACTAAACTGTTAAATTATGCGTTTATTAATCACTGCTTTTTCACAACTAAAAACAAATTATCACAACCACTTTGACAGTCTTTTATTATTTTCTCTCTAAGATGGCGGTTTTTTCATAAACTTCAAAATGTTGCCACTTTAATATTCGGCTATACTGCCCACCAACGATTATTGTTACTTTATCATTTAATTATGTTATTTCAAGTTTGGCTGTTTTAAGTTATTAAATCGTTGGTGGGAAAAACATTAATTTAACAAATCAAGTTAAATCGTTTTTTAAAATTATACTAGAAAACAGGAGTGTTACTCTACACAAAAATAAAGGAACCTAACAATAGGGACAGGGACATTCCCTTTAGCATCGCTCGCGCGTCAAGGCGCTCAAGTTGAACTTTAAATCTAGCTGCTTAAAGTTCGGTTGCAATGCCGCGACGCGTGAGCGATGCCATAAGGAATCTTCTTCACCCTATTTAAGACTTCGAATATAGCCCCTGACACTTATTCTATCCGATTTTGAATTTGATGTGCACGACTTGCACTTGAAAATAGAATCACCGGCAAATTGACCGCAAATAGCATTTCACAGGCGCTAAACTGAAACCCTCGAAGTACCTATCATTCATTTGAGGTTTTTTAATCTCGAATGTTTGCCATTTAACCGGGGAGTTGGTAACATTGGGGCTCATTTACACGTCACTTTTTAATCAACTAGTGTTTAGGGCATATTGATCATCATCAATTGCTGAGAAGCAACGCCACGATGAGAACAACAAGTGAGATTCAACAGAGTGTTTATTATTTCAAAAACATCCTACGCTGCCTACCATAATCTTATGGTGCTCCAGCAGACAGGGTCGTCGCGTGTCTGTCTATTACCTCTTCACGCTTCAACGGCTGGACTGATTGAGATGAAATTTGGCATGGAGATAGTTGGAGACCCGGGAAAGGATATAGACTACTTTTTATCCCGGAAAACGCATAGTTCCCGCGGGAATGCGATAACCGAATTCCACGCGGGCAAAGTAGCGGGCAAAAGCTAGTAATTTCATACTGGTACGTTATAATAACCTCTGTTCGCAAGCAAAGCAAAGCATCAATCGGCAGGAAGTCATCCGACCGAGTGATCAGCGCTAGCGCATACCGGCGGCGCACCGGGATGTGAAGTATACGTGCGTTACCGACGAATTATATGTTTTATTTATGTATATTAGTGAACGCAGCTCTTACTTTTCTTGTTTTTACGCGGTATTAACATCCGTGCGAAGTTTTTGCTGTGGGACAACGGATAGGCATGACTTGTAGATTCACTGTGGATTCGCCATAGAAGTCGTGAGTTTTTTAGTGTCTTAATTAAATTGAATTTTCTAGCATGTCCAACGGCGAATGCGAATGCTTAAATGTTACACCCCTACTAAATTGAGTAATTTTGAAGGTTTGGGTTAATAGTAAGCAGACAAATAATTGAAGAAATGCGAACCTTAAGTGGTAGTGGGCGAGTCACATTGCTCGCAGAACTGACGGTCGATGGGCGAAAAAGTTCTCGATTATCGAATGGCGTCCGCGTACCAGACGACGAGCTGTCGGTAGGCCTCCAACAAGATAGAGCAGGATCGGTAGGAGTGGCGAGCCTTGGGGGAGACCTATGTCCAGCAGTGGTCGTCTATCGGCGGACATGATGATGATGAGATAAATAATAGAACTTGTCATTATGGGTCTTACTTTAAATGGGCAAATTCTCTCCTCACGACATCTCTGCGGTATCTCTTAGGGAGACTTAGGTACCGCACAAATGACCCATCACGTAACTTTATAGCATTAAACTGATCCGTTTCGTTTCACGCATCGGCTCCGGTGACAATGAACTTGGTCTAACTACCGGAACAACTTTGTCTTATAATACTTTAGATCGTTTACCCCCGGGTTAATGTCCCTTAGGTATACAAATGAATCCATTTTTGCAAATTATTTTATTGGTACAAATTATTAGAGAAGTCTATTTTCATGATTCGAGCGAGAACTACATGTCAGATTACCAGGACAATTCCTATAGTCACAAGTTTGAAACCAACGTTTGTTCTTGTGTTGATCTGTAAAAAAATCCAATTTCGATGCTAATCTTGCGGGAATACGCATACACGCCGGAGAAGTTTATTTCCATCTAAACAGGTTAAAGGCATGCATGCACTTATGCATTACCTTGCCTGCGAGCAATAGATAAGGTACTTTGCAGCGCATCCGCTGCGAGGTCCTTGGCTCAATAAATCACTAGTTATTAATTACTACGCGATGATTTTGTCTTATCAAACACCGTATCCTTCCGAATTGCTGTTAATTTCAAAATCGTATCAATTTTAACACGTATTTACTTCTGGCCGCAACTTCGCCCGCGTAAAATTCAGTTATCGCGTTCCTGCGCGCGGGAACTATGCGTTTTTTCGGGATATATCCTTTTCCGGGACTCCAAATATCTCCATTTCATCTAAAACGGGCTAGTGGTTTAAGCGTGAAGAGGTATTAGATAGACAGATAAAGTTATTTTCGCATTTATGATAATAATTTAGATAATTCTTCATATTATAAATGCGAAATTTAAAATTCTTTATTAATAGTTAGACGGATCGAATCTACGCATAATCTATACTAATGGATACAAACTTCTTCAGCTACCAGAGATAACTCCAAAACATTTGAAATTCTTAATCCATACATTAGTACCTATAGATTATGCGTAGATTCGATCCGTCTAACTATTAATTCGATCGAATCTACGCATAATCTATACATTAGTATAGATTATGCGTAGATTCGATCCGTCTAACTATTAATTAAGAATTTCAATTTTTTTGGAGTTATCTCTGGTAGCTGAAGAAGTTTGTATCATCTAACTAAAGACTTTCGAAAGGTCATCATAGCTCTTAGGCATATTTTTTCGTGAAAGATAAGAGAAGTTTATCTGAAACAAGTTTTTAAGGAACGCGTGATTTAAAATTAGTGTTTAAAAAAATGCTAGAAGCTAAAGACAGGACCTACTCACAAAGAAATTAGTTATTACTAACTACGGCCGCTGAAAGGAAAATTACCTAGAGCAGTTTAAATTTTCAGTATCCTATAAGCTATCTTTCGTAATTACAAGTAAATAGGTAATATCTCGGTCATGCGAATTCTGCAGTCAAGTCAAGATTTATGTGACTAGGTAAGTTAGTACAGAAACAATAACAAACTTTGGCGTCTTTATCATTTTTTTTAATTGTTTTATGTTTTTGGCGGGATACAAATTAATTAAATTAAATGACTCATATAGTCAGGCATACTTACAGGTTGGGCAACTCGGGCACTTTGTCGAATTATCAATTTCAAAATGAAGTAGGTACCTACGTATCTATATGCAATTACTTCGCGAGTTATTTGCAAGTCCGTACTTCAAATATTCTCCTTTCAAATCACGCTGTGATAAACATCAAAGCAAAGAACTATGAAGAGTTTTATCTAATGCACATGAAGCGATCGGCGACCAATCGCGCGTCAAATTGCCTGCGCGCGCGCCGGATGTCGGCGCTGCACAGGAATGATATAATAATACACTGCAGATGCACTTACAGTGATATTTACATTGAACACCGATGCAAGAATTTATCAAGTATCCCTGTATACGTCACATATACGGAATTATAATGTTGAAGTTCAAAAATCTCTCACATAAGCAACAAAAGATAAGGAGGAACAAGAAAAAAACCAGTTAAGAACGAAAAAGAAATCAAATGAAATAGTTTATTTTATTTATTTGTTTATTTGCTAGAGACATGGTAAAATAAGATGATAAGAAAAAATTGCAAGTATCAGCACATCTCGACAAAAAGTAGTCATGCAATAGTTATTTGTGCAACAAGAGAGCAAAATTGTTTTTTGCTTCGAGTACCATGTTTGAGTCCTGAGCTAGCGAAAGATTCTATAGTTGAATCACGAGCGTTCAGCGAGTGATTCTAGTTTAGAATCTTGAGCTTAGCGAAGGACTCAAAGGCACGAGAAGTAAAAGAAATTGCTCTCGAGTACAGTGGCGGACTAAGGGGGGGGCGGCGGGGGCGGTCCGCCCCGGGCCCCCGATCCTAGGGGGCCCCCAAATCACCAAATAATATAGTACTTAAGGCAAAAAAAAACTTTAAAAAATAGTTTCGACAGGCAGCGGCATAACTGTACCACCTCACGCTCGAGGCCCCGAGGCAAATAATTCGTTCCTATAGGGCCCCGTTAATTTTCAAAATTGTACAACTGAAATTTTTGGTCTTTCCATTCTTTCCACGTGGCCTCTTGGGCCGGGGCCCCCTCAGCTCAGGTAGTGAGTACCACCCTATTGTTACGCCAATGTTTTGGTTTCGACCTAGTTGACGAGAGGGCCCCCACAGTCCATTTCATATATACTTAGTTATTGGTAAAACATCCCAACATTTCCAATTCTAAGGTCCAAGCATTTGATTTTTTCGGAAACAAAAGGAAACAAATCGTCATAATATAAGGCTATTAATAATGAGTCCAACGCTCGCGGTACCGTGTTAAGCGCATAATATGGACTCCGTGGGAATATCATGATAATACCTAAATTATTCCAGTAACAGTCAGTACATCAGCATGTGGGTCAAATCCGGTAGTTCTGATTTTTTGCAGACTTGTTTATGATGTTGGCCTAATGTATAATCCAAGTTTGTGACCTTGAGTGCCGAACGTAACTTAGTCAAAAAAATTAAAAACATCGAAAATTTTGACCCTAATGAACTAGTTTTTAATACTACCTTTTCAGGACGTTTTTAAAGAAGACTTTTAAACTTCAGCCCACTACTTAGCCCGCGTGGAATTCGGTTATAGCGCTCCTGCGGGAACTATGTATTTTTCCGGGTTAAACAGTAGCCTATGCCCTTCTAATCCAGTAAATTTATGATGTTGGCCTAATGTATCATCCAAGTTTACGACCTCGAGCGCCGAACGCAACTTTATCAAAAATAAAAATAAAACCGAGAACATTTCTGATGCTTTTCAGATTTTGATCCTAAAGGACTAGTTTTTGATACTACCTTTTCAGCAAGTTTTTAAAGAAGACTAAATTTGCTATAATATGAGACTAGAACCGTCTCTGTGTACCCAATATTTTCTGAGATAAAGCTTTTCAGAATTCATAATTTTTCAGAACTTCGCAATATTTTAGAAGTCATCGAACATAGCTATCGGGATATTTCCAATTATCTTCGACGGATTGTGCTAGTGTTGCTCGTGTGGAGTCACGAATTGGAGCCACCTGTAGCATTTTTATATCCTACGAGCTTTTGAAGGCGATTTCGTATGCACTCCCAGTTTTCCCGTTCCCGAAAGAATTTTAGAAAATCCTCTCTTAGTGCGCCTTTACACCTACTAAGAAACCTACATGCCAAATTTCAGCTTCCTACGACCACCAGTTTTGGTTTGGCTGAGCGTTGTCTGCTAACTATACGTGAAACGTGGCAGTAGTTCAATGGTTACCCCAAAGTTCTTTTGGTGTGTGTGACGCACAGCTGAAACTGCTGGTCGTAGGAAGCTGAAATTTGGCATGTAGGTTTCTTAAGAGGTTTAGAGGTGTATTAAGAGAGGATTGTCCAAAATTCCTACGGGAACGGGAGATCGGGAGTTTGAATGTTGATGATTATGCGCATACGAAATCGCCTTCAAAAGCTAGTAGGATATAAAAATGCTACAGGTGACTCCGATTCATGACCCCACACGCTCGTGCTCAACACTAGCACAATTCGACGGAGGTAATTGGAAACACATCCTGATACAGCTATTCGAGTGACTTCTAAAATATTACAAAGTTGTGAAAAATTATGAATTCTGAAAAACTTTATCTCAGAAAATATTGGGTACACAGAGACGGTTCTAGTCTCATATCATAGCAAATTTAGTCTTCTTTAAAAACGTTCTGAGAAGGTAGTATCAAAAACTAGTCATTTGTTGTCAAAATCGCCAAAATCTAAAAAGCAGCCGAAATTTTCTCTTGTTTTTTATTTTTGATAAAGTTGCGTTAAGCGCTCGAGGTCACAAACTTGGATTATAGATTACTAGCTTCTGCCCGCGACAGACACAAATTATGTACGAAAACCTTCCTCTTGAAACACTCTATCTATTAAAAAAAACCGCATCAAAATCCGTTGCGTAGTTTTAAAGATTTAAGCATACATACATAGGGATATAGGGACAGAGAACGCGACTTTGTTTTATACTATGTAGTGATACCAACAACATAACAAGCCTGCAAAAAATCGGAACTACCGGATTTCGCGCTTACCACTACATACTTTCAAACGACAAGGTTTCTGGATCATTCCCCGAGACTAGAACTATCTCCATACCGGATTTCATCTAAATCGATCCAGCGGTTGAAGTGTGAAGAGGTAACAGACAGAGTTACTTTCGCATTTATAATATTAGAAAATAGACTAGTTTCTGTTGACGACTTTGTCTGCGTAGGATTCGCTTGTAGCACTCGCGTTCCCGCGGAAACTAGATACGTTTTTCGGGGTAAAAATTAGGCTATGCCTATGTCCTTCATCGGGACTAGAATTATCTCCATCCATACCAAATTTCATCTAAATTGGTGAAGCGATTTGAGCGTGACGACGCAACAGAGAGTCAAAGTTACTTTCGCTTCGCATTTATAATATTAAGTATGTATGTATAAATGCAAACGAGCACACAGGCCACCTGATGGTAAGCGAACAAATTTCAACTAAATGTGTTAGGTAGTCAGTGCACGGGAGCCTAACATATACCATCAACACATCTACACAGGCAAGGAGGGGGGCCCCATTTCGATTTTCCGCCCCGGGCCCCCGACAGGCTTAGTCCGCCACTGCTCGAGTAGCACATACAACTTTTCACCTCAGTAGCGAGAACACATAAAAGGTACTTGCAAAGAATACTTACAACACGAAAAATATGAAATAACATTTCTTCTTCACTCCTTTCACTCAAATTATTACTTGAATTTCATGTTTTAAAAGAATTACTTTAAAGTTGGTTATCGAAAATTAAGGAGAAAGACATGATTTGACATGAGACAATGGCGGCAATATTCCAAACGTATGTTCGGAAACTAGTACTTGATGATAAATTTTGAATTTATTCGGTAATATTTGAAAACTTTGAGTTTACTTCAAATTAAAACTTTAGTTTAAAATGATTACAAATAACATAATTATATGAAATATAAGTCATATGAAAATTGTAAGATTTTCAGAAGTTAAATCAACGTATAATTTTAATGTCTAAAAATACGGCGGTACTGATGCGTTGCGCGTATCCGAACGTTTCTAATCCAGTTTTTTTTTTCTAACGAAAACAGATTCGCAGTAAGACTTGCCGCCTAGTATAATTCTCCTCTTTTCTTAAAGAAATGAAAAGAAGAGAGCGGATAAAATCAAGATAGTTTGAATTATTGATATAAGAAGTAGTTACTAGTTAGATGCCGCAGTATGAAAAAACCATTCGCAGTAATGAAATTTAAAAAAAAAGCGCGGAATCGATTTAACTGTGGCTGCAAGGCTTAGGCCTTTGCCTTTGCCTCATGGGATTGTCTGATGGGATAAAAGGATTAAAAAAAAAAACAAATTAAAAAAATACTTTGTCTCACTGAGTGAAACAAACACGATTATGCTCACTAATTTCTGACAGCAAAGTCTACTTGTTCGAGCTGCTGAGGTGAAAAAATTATTATACACTAGAAATTCTTAAATTATTACAACAATTTTAATACATATGTCAACAATATGAATGACAAAAAAAACAGTTAGTGCGAAAGTTAAGAAAAGAATTAATTTGGTCTCTTTCTGGAAATGCTTAGCTATGCAGGATATCTATACTTCGCTTGGTGGTCAAATGAGCCCACAGACCACTCAGCCCGCGGGCTGAGTTGACCGTACAAATTTGTCTATGGGTGACTTGACCTGAGCCCGCAGCCCGTTCAACCCTTAAATTACCGTTTAGGATCAACTCAGCCCACGGGGTCAGTCGACTACTAGTTTACCGGTAAGGGTCCACTCAGTCCGTGAATATGCAAATACTTAGGAATGTAACTGGGTCGACGGATCCCCGCTACGCGGGGCTCCTATTTCTAGGTAGTTTGCCCTTCGGGCGTATATAGTGTAGGGTATCATAATATTACTTACCTTTTAAGTTACACTTTCATTTATTACTCATCATTAACATGCTCCTGCAATTAAAAACATAACATTACTTCGGATCCCTTATACACAAACACATTTTTATAACACCATCATATCACGTACATCCAAGCTTCTTTGTCACGCGTTTACTTATACGATACTCAAATTACGTCGTGGCAATGTATTTGTCGCGACCTGTTATTATTTTTCCTTCTTGAATTACATGAACACTACAGTTTTGCCTTTATAATTTCGGTGAAATTGTGGTTTTTGTAAATATTGACGTAGTTGACAATGTTGTTGATACCCGTTGCTATGGTCACAACACTCACAACATATCAATTCTTTGGTAAAATGTTAGGTTTCTCACTGGGGGGCGATAAATTTGATGTTTTATTTCTATTTTTATTCAAATTCTCTAAAAATTCCATCCAAGGTTTCCTTATCGATATAGCCGCAAGGATGGTCAGTTCTTCTTCAGCTCTCAAACGGAGCAGTCGAAATTATAAGACCTTTGTCCTGGGGGTCGACCAGCCCCCAGGACCCTGCAAAAAGGCCCAAAGCCTCTGGCAATCTTTTGGCCGTGCTAACTTAATAATTTACTTCATCTCTGAGTTGGTGTGCGGACGACTCTAAAATCTATCCGCACAAAGTCCTTCAAGTTGGTGTGCGGACAACTTTAAATATCCGTACGAAGACTCACCTTCTACGTGGTGATAGCCATTCGCTCCATCTCTTCTGACGTTTTACCCGCTGTACTATCACCCGTGCCGCTCTTTACGTGTACCGAGCCTGTGGCATCACACTGCCATCCAGAGACGGTCCACTACGACGTCACCACTACGCTGATCCACCCTTCAGCAATACTACCCCGTGCCAGCCACCAGCTGAACCTCGAAGCGTCGCTCTGACCCTGCATACCTCCACCGTCCAGTAAAGACCTGTGCCGCTGTTCCTGATTCCGACTCACCAATATCCTGTGCCGCGCTTCCGCTACGCCGTGCTGCTGAATCATTCTCCACCCCGAGCTCCTTCAACCTTCACATCATCCTTCACTCGTCCCACACCCTGACTCAACTTTACTTACCTCCACACCGCTCTTCATAACACCACTTCGCCCATATTCCATTACCTTTTTTTTAATAATAGTAAATAGGTTTTCTTTCCTTTATTGTAAATATATTTATTGTATATACCTACTCTTTCTTTCCTCTTCACACCTTCATTCCTTAATTGTCGCTTCACGACAATAGATAACTAACGAACCTAACCTACTTCACACCTTTGACCTAACGGACTGAGTAGACCCTTACCGGTAAAATAGTAGTTGACTAAACCCACGGGCTGAGTAGACCCTTACCGGTAAAATAGTAGTCAACTGGACCCGCGGGCCGAGTTATCCGCGATAAGTGTGGGTCGAGTCATCTACGAAAAAAAATAAAGTGGGCAATTGAGTCCGCGGGCTGAGTGTCTGTGGGCTCATTTGACCACCAAGCCCTATACTTAGACAAACTAGCGGTACCTACAGCTACGGCATTTAGCTCTAATAGTGATGGTGATGATGTTGACAATTACTCATCACTCCAACTTCTCATCATCATTTCTCTACATAAGTACAGATAACTTTCCAAAATTCAATATTTGATTCGGCAAATTGGCAACTAGGGGCACTTTTACACGTCAGAAATTAAATTAAGAAGGTACCAGCGATTCCAAGACCGATTGCTTGAGAAGAAGCAACACACTCGGCGGAACGGTGTGAGACAAGAATCAGTGCGAAATAATAAAGTCAACTTGAAAATGGTCAATCATTCTTCCTGTTATCTGATGTGTCTGCTCTTTCGATAGAAGTCTTGGATTTCCAAGTCAAAGGTTAACCTTTTGAAGACCTGAGGATGTATGATTGTAAGAGATAAGGCAGGAAAATCTTGAAATATGATAGAAACCAGCCAGGCACGTCCCGGCTTGAGTGTACACAGCGTGAACGTGCTCGCGAAAAACATTATAAGGTCGAACACCCGAAGGTTTGTTGACTTGAGGTAAGTTTTGCTGCGCAGAACTAAGTATACTTTACTACATATCTACATACATATATGTATTATAGGTGATCCGTGTGTTGGCATGTTTGTTTATAAGTACATTTTTAGTTCCGTTTTTAAATATTCCCAGTCTTACGAAATGTTCCGTAACTTTAGTAGAATTATATTCTAAGTATCATGATGACCGCAGACTCGTCAAATTAAAAATTCCTATATGCTCAGTATATGGAATGTAAATCCTGAAGAGAAAATATCCTTGAGGTCACAGGGGATGATTTGATGCACCTACAATAAGATTTCTTAGCACTTTATGAATAGTCCATAAAAATAATGTCTTTAAACGTTTTAATAATCCGTTATGCCACTCACGTTGCAATAGCAAATAGTGTGACTAACTGGCTTAAATTAAAGTCAACATGACGCGATAAGGCAGGCGAATTCGTTCTAACAGCGCACTTTTTTCTCAGTTTTATGGGGTTTTATAACAACAGTTCTTGGACAACTAACTTAAAGCGTGTTTGTAAATGTTTCATGTCCACACGTAAACAAACAGACGCCTACATAACACCCCGTATACGGTATGCGCAGGGCATCGCCCGTTACGACGCCGACTTGCAAAAGACGTTAGCTTTCGACTCCCGCGCAAGGACATTCTTATTTCAAATTCAAACGAATTGCGATGCGACGCGCGCACCACCTGCGAACAAGACACGTGATCCAACTTTGTTTGAATCACAACTATTAATTATCGCCTTTCCAGTATCGTTAGGCTTTCAAAGGTAGCCACTTTCGTTTATTTATACTGACGTCTTTGGCAGGCGAAAGGTGCAGGTTCGCTAAGGGGTGGCAGTGGCACAGGTGAAAGCGTTTAATAACAATTGCGTAACAGTTCCTTAAAACCTATACAAAGCGTGAATGCTGATAATTTGGCGTAACGCGTCGTCCGGTTGTAGTCACTTCCTTATCTGCGTGAAGACTTTAAGTAGTGCACACAATGATATCATGGACCAAATCCAAGCATTGTTAAAGACGTAGATCTGATAGCCTTCTGACATTTGCAAAAATAAAAATCGCGAACAACTCGGAAATAAGCACAATAAGTGGTTACTGGAAACCCTAGCAATGGTTTCCGTTTAGTGACTCTAAGCCATCTCTAAACTGAAAAGGCATGAACTGGCTGAAATAAAGCCAAACATCCAAACATCTATAGCTCACACGATAATGGGTCCGAACCGTCCTTTGGCACAGTAAGAAGGTGCCTTTGGTTACGGCCTTACGGCAACATCCATACTTATATTATAAATGCAAAAGTAACTCGGTCTGTCTGTCTGTCTGTTACCTCTTCACGCTTCAACCGCGGACCGATTTGGATGAAATTTGGTATGGAGATAGTTGGGGTCCCAGGAAGGGACATAGGCTACTTTTTGTCCCGGAAAGCGCATAGTTCCCGCGGGAGCGCGGTAACCGAATTCCACGCGGGCGAAGTCGCGGGCAGAAGCTAGTCACAAAATAAATGATGAGTTTGAAGTTTCGAAGAAAATATTTTGGGATATTCCAAGCCTATGGAGGTTAAATATAATAGGGGATTGATTTTTTTTTACTAATCATTAAAATTTTCGGCTATGCACTGAACGGATTTTGATTTGGTACGATAACGAGTAAAATTGCTTAAAAGAAAAGTATTTAGGCTATTTAATATCTCGGAATAAACGCACAGTTCCCACGGAAGTTACGGGCACAAGCTTAGTTTTATCTAAATTCTACAATACTTTAACGATTCAGTAGCATTAAGCACCTTTTGGAGTACCTAATTATCTAAGTATACTGTGGGTTTGGTTTCCGCATTTGCGACCTCAATAAAGCAAGTCATCTACAAGCTCTTATTCAATGTCACCGTCCAATGCTTCTTCACTGCGCCGTCATTCTATCACAAATCGCAAATCGCATCGTAAGTAATTGTACATTTCGAACGGGGGCGAGAAATCCTGAAGTCATGCCAACGTCGGAACTGTCGGAATCTTGGTAACGGTACAGCACCGTGCGTGACCTTGATGTATTGAGATTTGAGACATGTGAACGCGTCCCGATTCTTTCTGAATTTTCGGACAAGTTAGTCTTTAATTGACCGAAACATGACTAACCAATTTTGAAAAGAAGATAGTTTTCCGGGGAGTTAATTATTGATATCTTCTTGGCAACCTGTTTAATAATTTCAATCCTGTGAATGGGACCTAGGCCATTGTCTGCCTGAGTTTCACATACGAGGTAGTTTACATTAATTATTCATCAAGCTGTTCACCTTCGCCATTGCAAATTCATCCTTAAATTAGTCAGCGTCTAATTAAGTTCCAATGATTTTAGTTTTGATTGTTTTACACACCTTGCTAACTGTAGCCGTTTCCTGAGCCAAGTTCGTCTTTCAAAGTGATTTTTTCAGAAGGATTTGAAATGAAATGAATGAAATGAAAAATGTTTATTTGGCAAACATAAAGAAAGAGATATTTTTACAAAATTGAAAGGAAACCATATATAGAGAGAACAGAAAATAATGCTTACATCGAACTTAAAATAATTTGAATTCTTAAAATAAAATAAAGTATAAGGTTAAAATAGTACATTTACTTCTAGATTTCTAGGTGGCACCCAACTCAAAGCTAGCAGAACTGATAGATGATAGCGCAAGTCGGTAAGCTTCCAACAAGATGTGGCGACGACCTTCAGAACCGTCTTTCAGGCCAGTCTGCCTAATCTTGAGGAAGGGATCAGGGGCCTCATTTGAGTTTATAAATATGGACTTAGAAATATACCTCCATATTTAGCGAAGACTATATTGGAATCCCATAGAGTCCTTATCCTTATACTTACTTCATTGAAATAGGAGATCCATTTCCCTGAATACTCGAGTCGTAGGTATATAGTTCTCGAAATGATACAATAATAAATAGTTTTAATAGGGGAGATACTGAATAGTTATTTAGGGATATGCGAGATCCTATAATATCCGGAGGCCTGCACTTCAGCAGTGGATGACATTTGGCCTGAAATAAAGCATTATTACTATTGAAATTCATCTTTGTGGAAGTCATGAAAGTCATCATTAAGTACTAGTTTCCTTTTGTTTTTCCTTTTGTTAACTAAGAACTCGAATTCCTAATTAAAGCACTCTTAACTCTTTTGTTTGTTATGAAGGATTGCTCTCGCGCATGATCTAGTGCGCACCGCTTTCATTCTCGTACACTTTCCAATGGGATAGCAATATTGACTCGGATTGATAATTATTTTCTATAACTGGTTGTAGTGGCAACGTTGGAAATTGATAATATATTTTATACTAGTACTAGGCTAGTATGAGAGTGGAAAGCGTAAACATTAATTGCCACTTTGCCAGTAGCGCGTTTAAGTTCATTCGTTTCACTTGGGTTACAGGCTTCTGCTGAAGGTCGTGTCCTGGAAAACCTTTATCGAAGAGTTTTTTATGTCAATGGTATAGGCAAACGAGCGCACAGCCCACCTGATGGTAAGTGGTCACTGCGGCCCATGGACACTGAAACCTATGATCCCCAATTAAGAAAGCATAAGATTTCGAATGCGTTGCCTACCCTGAGGCCTAAGATGGAATGCCTCTGTGCCAGAAATTTCGCCGGCTGCCTTAACCCCCTACCGGAACACAACAGTGCGAGCACTGCTATTTGGCGGCAGGTTAGCGGGGAAAGACACCACCCGGGCGGACCTAGCACCCTGGTAGTAGTTTCTAGTGGTAGTGGCCTGCCCTACCACTAGAAACTACTAAAAGTACTCTAAGCTGCTACCAATCAATCCTCCGCCAGTTTTAGCGCTGCAGAATGTAAAGAAGATAATTTTAAGTTGATTTTCAGTGTCATGAGATATTTATTATAGCAGACCACTACCACTCCACAAGATCACAACCTAGCGCTGCTGGGGGGCAGTCGTGGTTTGCAAAAAATGTGACAACTTTTGTAATTACTAATTAAGGGTCAAGGATATTTAAAACCATCCATAAAACTTTCTTATTTTAAAGTAAAAGTGGAGACTATGGCCCATAACCTCTTGTGAAGCGTGAATTCGAGGTTTGCGTCCAGCAATCAGACATTATTAGGTATAGGCTGTTGTGGTGACGGAAACTTTCTTTAACATCGTTAACATTAAATTACTGTCCACTTATAGATAAATCTACCCTTTTCTAAAGTCCGATGCCAGTCATCCCCGTTCTCACGAGGTTACCTCATCGTTACCGCACCACACTCACATTGTTTCTGCACCGAAATGAGATAACATTTCCTCCGTCACGACTTGGGAACACTTTCCCTGTTTAATACATTTTTATTACAACAAAACGCCTCGTAATGCGGACCATTGTGCTGTCTCTTTATATTATTAAATCATATGTCATTATTATTCGAAACTGGAAGCGAATAGAGGATCGTGCTGTAATGGGAGAGGTACGTAGTACTATTAAATATTCTGTACCAGTACTTAGAGGACTATCATGGACTCTTGATGATTATTGTTTTCTAGCTGTTATGAGGTATTTTGGTTTATTTAAGAAGACAATAAATGATATGGTAAGAATATACAATGCAATGTATGCAGCAAGCAATACAAAGAAGAAATGCGGGTCCTGGGGACTATGGGGACCAATTTATTAAATACCAGCTTCTGCCCGCGCCTGAATTCAGTCAGTTAGAACAATCCTACGGGAACTATGCGTTTTTCTAGGATAAAAAGTAGTATATATTATGTTGACCCGTGTTATGTCATTATGTGTCAATCCAACCGGTAAGTAGTTCTTGAGTTAAATCCCGACATACATACATATGATAACACGTAGTCACGTAGTCTATCTACTACTACTACTACTCTACAGCCTATTTGCGTCCCACTGCTGGGCACAGGCCTCCTCTCATCACGAGAGGGTTTAGTATCTACAGACTTATCATTAGTACGAATAATACCTATTATAGAATATTAGAAGCACGATTTTTTTTATTTGTACATATATTTTTGTACATAGATTTGCAAATCAAATCAAATCAGCCAATTTGCAAATCAGCAAATTGGCTACATAGGGGCACTTTTACACGTCAGAAATGAATTTACCAGCGCTCCTAAGATCCGTTGTAATATAAGTACAAACCTAATAAATCACGATATTGACTATTCTCAATGGTGTTACAAAATGTTCTACTTAATGGAATGGAATGCATTGAATGTTGTCATACTCTCGTTCGAGATAAAATGCAAATGGCGTGCACACGTTTTTATCACGTATTTATAATTACGTAAGTAAACGTTAGTAGAGATTAAAAATACCTAAACGGTCTCAGGCTCCAATAAAAATAAAGATAATTTGGAATTGTACCTGTTTCGTAATAATTGATTGTTATGCGCATAATGATTATTAACCAATTTTTGATGATACCATTGAAAATTGTTTTCTGATTGCACCTCTTCGAAGTCGAAAGTTCCATCTCGGAAACTTTACCCGATTGCGCTGAAAAAGTGTGATGTTTTTTTACTATTTGTAGTACATTCAAATTCATACCTATTATAAATGCGAAGGCAACTTCTCGCTTAAACTGCTGGATCGATTTAGATGAAAGATATGGACATAGTCGGATTATTATTTGGTCGAGGCAATGTGATTTTTACAATTCTCTTTTTTAATTTTTAATAAGTTTCTCAATTAATAACAATTATTTCGTTCCTTTTCATTTACTAATCATCTTAACAATCACATTAAATCAACTTTCAAGCAGATTTTCCAGGAAATGTCACGAGGTGAAGTCTTCCTTTACACATGATAATGAAAGTTGTCTCATAAAATCTCGTAAGTACATACATATATCAATACACACTATAGAACTAACTGTAAAACATGCTCGTGCGGCTATAAAACTGCAAGATTTAATTACGTGTAGTGTCTGTAAGTACCTATATCAACTTCCTTCCACACTTTCCTTTGAATGTCAAAGAGAAAATAAGGTAAATAAATATGTATACTTAGGTAAAGAGGTGTGAGAGAGGGAGATAGCAAACTAAAATATTTATTAAAGTATTTAGGGACCTACGGTAGGTACTTGATGTTTTGTAATAATAGTACATTATGGCAGAAGCCGCCAAGTAGCGCATTGCCGGAGGAGTCTTTGAGTACGAGTCCGGCAATCGTACTTGCGGCCGAATTTTTTCAAACTGTGAGGAAATAATAAAATCATCGTCATCATCATCACCTGGCTACCACTTCATGCCGGCCTTGGCCAGCGGCAACATTATTGTCGTGTTTGTGACGGTGCGGCGGACTACCACCGCACCACCGGTGGTGGACCACAAACACGACAACAATGTTTTTGCGGACCAAGGCCGGCAATGGAGTGCCTCGCGTCTTCTTTTTTGAAAGTAACACAAACATTTCCAAGCATATTTGAGAAAATAGATATTAAACGCCTTCAACTCAACACTCCTTACAAAGAATGTAACATTCGTTTATAAATAAGTTGTCAGTTGACACAGTTTGTTTCAAACCATCCCCCGTCAACGTAGCGCGTTCTAAGTAATTACAATTTCACACAATTACAATTTTTTATTCGCATTACGGCTTAGCGGCCATACATTATATAAACTCACGCTTCGTTGTCGTTGGGGTAGGCAGAGAGAGACCACAGAAAACGCCAACTCGTTCTATCCAAGCATATCTCCCTCGCTCCCTATACATTGAGCCCCCTCTTCGAAAAGCTCGGCCATAAGTATTTGTTGTGAGTATCAAAGTGGTTAGTGACATTGACAGTCCAAACACGGTCTCAGTAAGCCTGCCGCTGGTCTTTCAAACGGTCGATTCATATCACTGTAAGGACATGAACAGACAATGCGCAGGTTGTAGCTGGCATCGGTGCATGATTGACTGGTATCTAAATAGTTCTTTTTAATGTCAAAAAAGGAGGTTCTTAATTCGTCTGTATTTTATATGTTTTTATTACTGAACTGATTTCGATGATTCTTTTTTAATCGAAAGGTGGTACCACCGGATTGGTCCCATTTTTAGGGTTCCGAAGTCCACAAGGAACACTTATAGTTTCGCCATGTCCGTCCGTCTGTCCGCACTATTGCTCGGAGATGCTTAGGTCTAGAGAGCTGTAATTTGGCATGAATATGCATATTAGTTACGCTGACAAAGTGGTACAATAAAATTTTGAAATATATTTTTTTATAGGGTACCTCCCCTACTCGTAAAGTGGGGATGTAATTTTTTTTTCTTGCGTACCCCATGGTGCGGCATATCGTTGAATAGGTCTTAAAAAAATATTGTGGGTTTGTTAAAACCATTTTTTGATTAAGTGATGCGTTTGTGAAATATTAAGCTTTAAAGTGCTATTTTTTGCTAGAGTCACGTGTCCCCCCCCCCCTGCCAGCTAAATGGTGGTATTTGGATGGCTGAAAAAAATCACGGTTGTGGCATATATAACGTAGTTGAAAGGAAAACTATCACAGCTAAGTAGGGTGTACAAACTTACGAGTAATAGTCGACCAACTTATAATGATGATTTTTCTCGAGCGGCAGGGGCGTCGGGCGGGCACGTCATACCACAGGCTAGCTAGATGCTACTAAGTCTTAGAAAGGTACTGTGGGCATCCTCAACTTCGGAACCCTATAATTTGCGCGTGGCCCGACACGCACTTGGCCGGTTTTTTGTAAACTAGTATGTTTGGAAACTGTATAAAAACCGCCTTGTAACTCCGACAGCCTGGCTGTATCAAGTCGCTGTCGAAAGCTATGAAAATCTTATTGTGAACACATCGACTTATTTTTTCAAAGCAGTAAATTTTGCACTCCCAGGATGCGTTTATAGACTTACATGTGTTTTGTTTGGTACTTAATGTACTTTAAAATCTCCAAGTTACGCGGGAGGTCCATCTAAATATATAAAACTCAAAGGTGACTGACTGACTGACTGACTGACTGACGATATAGTGATCTATCAACGCACAGCCCAAACCACTGGACGGATCGGGCTGAAATTTGGCATGCAGGTAGATGTTATGACGTAGGCATCCGCTAAGAAAGGATTTTGCAAAATTCCCACGGGAACGGGAAAAAAAGGGATATTTACATATGAATGTTTAGGCGCGTACGAAGTCGCGGGAAACATCGTAGAGATCTGAAATTTGGCATGCAGGTTCCTTGGGGAGCGTAGGGGAGCACTAAAAAAGGACTTCCCGAAATTCCCACGGGAACGGAAAAAAATGATTTTTTTTACATTTTAAGGTGCGTACGTAGTCGCGGGGATCATCGTAGAGATCTGAAATTTGGCATGCAGGTTCCTTGGGGAGCGTAGGGGAGCACTAAGAAAGGACTTCCCGAAATTCCTACGGGAATGGGAAAAAATGGGTTTATTACATTTTAAGGCCCGTACGTAGTCGCGGGGATCATCGTAGAGAGATGGAATTTGGCATGCAGGTTTCTTGGGGAGCGCAGGGGAGCACTATAAAAGGATTTCCCGATATTCCCACGGGAACGGGAAAAATGGGATTTTTACATTTTAATGTTTAGGCGCGTACGAAGTCGCGGGAAACAGCTATCTAAATATATAAAAGAAGAAACTGACTGACTGACTGACTGACTGACTGACTGACTGACATACAAACGCAGAGCAGAAACTACTGGTCGTAGAGAGCTGAAATTTGGCATGCAGGTTCCTTGGGGAGCGTAGGGGAGCACTAAGAAAGGACTTCCCGAAATTCCTACGGGAACGGGAAAAATGGGATTTTTACATTTTAATGTTTAGGCGCGTACGAAGTCGCGGGAAACAGCTATCTATCTATCTATCTAAATATATAAAAGAAGAAACTGACTGACTGACTGACATACAAACGCAGAGCCGAAACTACTGGTCGTAGAGAGCTGAAATTTGGCATGCAGGTTCCTTGGGGAGCGTAGGGGAGTACTAAGAAAGGACTTCCCAAAATTCCTACGGGAATGGGAAAAAATGGGTTTACTACATTTTAAGGCGCGTACGTAGTCGCGGGGATCATCGTAGAGATCTGAAATTTGGCATGCAGGTTCCTTGGGGAGCGTAGGGGAGCACTAAGAAAGCATTTCCCGATATTCCCACGGGAACGGGAAAAATGAGCTTTTTACATTTTAATGTTTAGGCGCGTACGAAGTCGCGGGAAACAGCTATCTATCTATCTAAATATATAAAAGAAGAAACTGATTGACTGATTGACTGACTGACTGACATATCAACGCAGAGCCGAAACTACTGGTCGTAGAGAGCTGAAATTTGGCATGCAGGTTCCTTGGGGTGCGTAGGGGAGCACTAAGAAAGGATTTCCCGAAATTCCCACGGGAACGGGAAAAAAAGGGATTTTTTCATTTTAATGTTTAGGCGCGTACGAAGTCGCGGGGATCATCGTAGAGAGATGAAAATTGGCATGCAGGTTCCTTGGGGAGCGTAGGAGAGCACTATGAAAGGATTTCCCGATATTCCCACGGGAACGGGAAAAATGGGATTTTTACATTTTAATGTTTAGGCGCGTACGAAGTCGCGGGAAACAGCTATCTATCTATCTAAATATATAAAAGAAGAAACTGACTGACGACTGACTGACTGACATATCAACGCAGAGCCGAAAATACTGGTCGTAGAGAGCTGAAATTTGGCATACAGGTTCCTTGGGGAGCGTAGGGGAGCACTAAGAAAGGATTTCGTGAAATTCTCACGGAAACGGGGAGAAAAGGGATTTTTACATTTGAATTTTTAGGCGCGTACGAAGTCGCGGGAAGCATCGTAAGGATCCAAAATTTGGCATGCTGGTTCCTTGGGGATGTTAGGGGAGCACTAAGAAAGGACTTCCCGAAATTCCTACGGGAACGAGAAAAAATGGGATTTTTACATTTTAATGTTTAAGTCGCGGGGATCACCGTAGAGAGCTGAAGTTTGGCATGCAGGTTCCTTGGTGAGCGTAGAGGAGCACTAAGAAAGGATTTCCCTAAATTCCCACGGGAACGGGAAAAATTAAATTATAATCTTAGATTACAAACACTTTCAAGAAACACGTAATGCAGATTACCTACTGTTAGATTACCTGCCTATTGTCCAGTAAAAAGGAAATGATTGATGAGTTCACTAAAACATTGTTTAAACCAGTCTGCTATTACCTAATTAATGAATTTTGGCACTAAACTATTTATTCATAAGAGAATCAGAGAAAAAAAAAGGAAAAATCTATACATATAATAAATAATAATTCTGTAGAAGAAGTCGCGGCTGAAAATTGAAAATTAAAAGAAACTATCAAGTCAAAGGGACTATATGAACGACACTGAACACAAAATAACGATTTTTAGAAAAAAAATACTGTATGTATGTCCGGATTTAACTCGAAAACTACTGGACGGATTGAAACAAAATTTGGTATGGGGGTAGTTTATAACACTGGTCAACATACAGGCTACTTTTTATCCCGAGGAAATGCATAGTTCTCGCGGGAAGGCTATTAACAAATTCCACGCGGACGAAGTCGCGGGCAGAAGCTAGTAATTCATATACTTGAACTGGGGAAAGTCTGTTAAGTGTTTATTTATATTCTATTTGCCACTCAACATTCGATAGACACCATTGTTTGCATATACCTTGCGTGATCACTTTCTACTATAGAGTGGCTGTCTGTCTATACTTTGATTACGAGTTTTGAGCAATAGCCATGATGGGCCTTAGGATTGATGATTAATAAAAATTGATTGATTCAATTTGAAACCTGCACGCATCTGCGAAGTAATTCAAAGATGTGTGTGAAGTCTCCAATCCGCACTGGGCCCGCGTGGGGACTAAAGCCCAAACCCTCTCGTGATGAGAGGAGGCCTGTGCCCAGCAGTGGGACGCAAATAGTCTGTAGTAGTAGTAGTAGTAGTAGATTCAATTTGATATGTTTATTGCTTATATTAATGATGGTGCAATTAAATGATGTAGTTGAAGTCCCTAATAAGTCTAGTAGGTGTACGCACGGGTTATGACCACAGACCTTTTATTAAGTTGTCATTAATTTATGGTGATTAATAACCCTTTCGAGATAAAAGATGAGGCTTGTGCCTAACATTAACAGTTTTTTATAGGTAGACTATTTGTGATTCTTAATTTCTATTTCTCAATATGCAGTAGAGTAGGCCTATGTCGACTTTGTAACTTCATTATTATGGCTGTTGATATTTAGATCGGTACTTAATGAAGCTTAGGCAAATGACGTGGGAATTACTTATGGTTTTTTTTTTTATGTTTCTTCGTATACGGGAAAATATTTCTTTACTGTGTTTTTTTAATAATTTGATTTAGTAGTTGCATTGAATATGGATAATACACTGACCTAAATTGTCTAATTGGACGTAGGTATAATATATGTAAACAATTGACCGGTTATTTTTATCCCAAGTTATTTTTATCAAAGGTTTTGCGGACGAAACAAATTTACTTTTCCCAGTCTCCGTGACGGAACATCTAATTAAGCCGTGTTTAATTAAGTCATCTGAGGGCCCTGGTTCGTTCGGAGACTGGTGTACGCGGAGGTCAACGAATTTTGGTAGTCTTAAAGTATTGAACAAAGGATGTCCTAGTTTAAGAATGTAGCTCAGTCTGTAGTGGCATGATTTGCTTAAGTAGGGCTGAGTCGAACCAAATAGAATTTTAATAAAATTGATATTTTTTTATATATGGTTAAGCTGTGGTAAACTTAAGTAGTACCATGTGAGTACCATAGAAGAAGTAAGGTAAACTTAGAATGACAACCTTCAAACAAATCAGCGTACGTACCTACGCCCGAAATAAGTGTTAAATGCGATAATAGATGTCGCTGCCTAGGTAGCATCGATACAAATTTGAAGGCCATGAGCTACATCTAGATGGCGCTGTGCAGGAGAAGTATGAAAGCTCCCTGGCTATTTCTGATGTAGGTACGCCGTAATGTAAGGAGTTTGACAGGCTTATATAATTATATTGTCTTTGGTAGTAGATTAGCTTAACTAGGAAGTTATCTCTCATGCAAATTGGACACCTCTAAGTGGACGCTTGGACCTTTTAGTGACTCCTTATGTGCGAAATTCAATTACAGATTACCATTGATCATCCACTTCAGTCCCAATCTGCACTGGGCCGTTTGGGAACCAAACCCAAACCTTCTCGCGGTGAGAGGAGGCATATGACCAGCGCAGTACGATAGGTGGGTAGCCCTGGGCCTATATTCGAAGTCTTCAAATAGGAATCTCGCTCTTCCATATAGGACCGCTCACGCGTCGCGTGAACTTTAAGCAGCTAGATTTAAAGTTCAACTTGACGCGTGAGCGATCCTGTAGGGAAAAGCGATATCCCTATTTAAGACTTCGCATAGAGCCCCTGTATGTTTTGTTTAGTGATAAGAGCAACGAGTGCAGATGTAACGCGACGTCACCCGTTTCAGGCTATAGTTACGCTCCCTAGCTATCGATAATCGACTGTTGGTGTAGTTGTAATGGATAAAACTGAGAAATTTAACAGCTGCTGATCTTAAGTTGATTGAGTTAGATTGCGTTAGACCTACTGGTTTATTTTTCCACTGCTCACTTATAATATGGTGCATGTTATTTAGAAATATATCTTTTTCCAGCTTATAACACTCATAAAAAGGATGAGGAAGTTACCATACTAAGATATTTATACGGTCTTATCCTTATCTCTTTGGTGGAGCGTCCAGGATCGCTGAAAATGGTTAAATTAAATATAGGACTTGTTATTATTGAGAAAAAATTAGCGTAAGGCATTTTAGTATTTAAAGACAAGTATATGAATTATTAAATAACCGTTACTTTTATAGTACCTACTACTTAAAAAAGAGATTCTTAAGAAGTCTTATAAAAGACCGTTTAAATTTTTAATGATCCTCGATATCGATTTTAATTCCAATCGATTGTAGTATCGAGCGATTACGCAAACCCCATCTCTACACAGCCTTCGAAGCCTGTCTCCAGTACTACGCTGTCAGCGCGCCTGCGCACTCGCGCGCGACGCGTTCCATATTCAAATTACTAATTTTAAAAATTCTAACTTTTTAATACCGGCCAGTGCTGTGACTTGTGTGGTGCTTTCTACTCTTTATTTCGAACGATAGAGGGCGATGGAGAGCTAGTTATTTGGATTCTCTGACAATGGATTTGATGCTTCTCGCGGTGAGTTCGGAACTTCGGACCGTTAATGTGGCTGTTTGAATTCATAATTATGACGTTATAACAAGAATACAGACCGTATCGATCGAGACAGAACCTTATTGTTTAAATAAACCATGGAATAGGGGGTGGAATTGCCTTGCAAAATGGCAAACGATGATTCGCACCTGCTGGAATGTTTTTGTTAGTTACCTATTTATTCAGCTGCTTTTCAGGTTTACCTGTCACATTGTTCAAGTTATCGAATCTAGATTACTTATAAGTAGGTTCGTGTTTGGTCTGAAACGTTTGTGCGCACTGCTAATTTTAGTCAATAATTTGTAATGTATGTTACAATGGAATGGATGTTATTTCAATACGTCGCAAACGCTAGCACATGAACAAAAACATCCAGTTACTTAACTATAACTATATAACCTATACATTGTATTTAGATATAGATTTAAGTATCTACTTACCAAGGGTTAAGTTTAACAAACCAGTTTATGACTTCCACATCTTTAGGAAATACGTTAAAAATACCGTACTCGGTCATATTCTGAAAAAGTTAAGCAAGTACGATATACCTAGAGATATTATAGTCTTGAACACTTTATAAATTTGTAAGTTCACTTCTTCCTTCGCTTCGCTTCGTTTGCTTACTTTCAAACATCTATTGTAGCATTATAGCCTCCGAATTACTACTATACCTATATTTAAATGGTATGTTTTGGTCGTTATCGCTGTGGCAAGATAGGCCCGGTTTGTATGAGCACAAGGTTAGAATGCGTGGCTTGCCTGTGATTACAAAAATAATGAACGTCGTAAGTGTTTGTCGTTAAACTGTCGTATAACTGACCTTTTAAAAAAAACATTTATTTAAATGTGTACACTAACAAATAACAAATAATAAAAGATTTATTAACAATTTTTGGAAAGAAAGTACCTAACACACACTTTTGTTCATAATTGAGTTGACCTCCAATTCAATTGGTGACCCCGACCCCCAAACTAGGCAATGCCTGTATCTTGGGAAACCAGTAGAATAGTTGACTATTACGATAGTGAACATACCTATTTACAGTTTTATGTACATGCAAACTCTAGGTAGACTTATATATGTCGGGAATCCGTGGTTGAATGAAGACACGACTCCAGCTTGACGCGAAATCCACTTGAGTTCTGCCCGAGAGGCGTCGCTAGGAAAAGGACGACAGATTCCAGAGAGATTCCATAGGCTCCCGTCGTGCGCGGACGCATACGACTTGATTATTGTAATTAGTTGTTGTTGAATTATTATTGGACTACCTATTGAAGACAGTGGCTCTTAATGGTGATTGTAATTAGTGTAATTAAACTACTGAAGATCGTAATTGGACTATTCTTATAATCTCGAGGAACCCAGTAGCTGAATACCTATACGAAATGCCCACAGACAAGGAAATACCTGATGCTCAGTGCCATTCTCCGACATATACAAAAAATATAAATAAAACACCGACATAAATAGCAAGTAAACAATGGTAGATCCACTTAGGTACATAGTTTTAAGACCAAAAATATTTTCTGTTATTTTAGCTTGTAAGTTAAGTTGTTTGTTGTATTTCTGTCTTAACTTAACTGTACTTACTCAATAGGTACATATTAGGTATGTATCGCCGCGGTTAGATATACTAAGCGGTCCTAACGGAAGACCAGCATTGGCCTCGAATCCAATGTATATTGTATAAAAACCGAGTTAGCAAATTCGCTATTCTATTCTACCTACCTAGTTATTTTCTGTTACGAAGTGATTCTTCCTTCTATTTATATCTACTCACCGATCACATATTCCCATATACCTACATTGAAATGTAATTCATGTAAATAAACCGGACCCAAGGAGCCTGCATGCCCGGTAATAGGTCGGCGCGTGCGCTGGTTTCCTTGCAAAAGGTCGGCTTGCAACAAGCTTAATGACTTGTATCTTGACAAGCAAGATTCTGCGAGAAGTGTTTCACATACAAGCGTAATGAGGATTGAAATTGATTGCTCTGTGTAGAGCGGCGAGAGACAGAGACAAAGCGAAGTAAGCTGTATGGTGTAAAGCAGAACACCTGCTACCCTTAATTTAAATGAAAACATTCGGGAAAATTGCTAACGCTACTTACATACCTAAATAAGACAGAGAGAATAGACAGATACAAGTATTCTACTACTACAACAGCCTATTTACGGCCCACTGCTGGGCACAGGCCTCCTCTCATCACGAGAGGGTTTGGGCTATAGTCCCCACGCGGGCCCAGTGCGGATTGGGGACTTCACACACATCTTTGAATTACTTCGCAGGTGCGTGCAGGTTTCCTCACGATGTTTTCCTTCACCGAAAAGCTCAGTGGTAAATTCAAATTGAATTTCGCACATAAGTAAACTTAGAGGTGCGAGCCGGAATCGACTACATACAAGTACGATACAAGTATTCATATGCACTAAATTACGAGCTGGTTGCTGGTGTGTAGTCGGACAGAACTTCATACCTACCTAATTCGATTTTCATTTAAGTAGTAACACTTTTCAGTAAGCTATCTTACTAAGAGTAGGTCGCTCGCTACTTTACTATATGAGGGACGGTTTATTACGAACTAGGTATACATTTTTCAGTACAGGCCAGGCAGGCTACTTTACTATATGAGGGACGGTTATTACGAACTAGGTATACATTTTTCAGTACAGGCCAGGCAGGCAAGAGATTGCCTGAATAGAGATGACGACAGGGTGAAGAAATCGAAATTCTAATTAGTCCGTCAGTCAGGTAATAAAAAAATATTAGACACGTATTTGTTGTTTTATCAAATTAACAAAGAATGACTAAGTTAAAACGCATTAAAGTTGGAGAGTGGGGGCTAACTACGTCACCGTTAGGTGTAAATCGTACCTAACCGTGACGTCACGCGACATTTCAACTCAATATATCTCCGTATAAGTTTGATTACGTTGAAAAAGAAAAAATACGTGTCCAATACTTTTCAATAATCTTCCTGGTTGACTAAGAAAAAAAAGTTGTCGTCTCCCATCCTATTGCTTTCTAGAGGTAAGTTGTACCTATCTACATGTAGCATTATGCAACACTTCGCTATCGAATATTTTGTTCTTCCGTAATTATACTTTAGATACAGCTAAGTTGATATGAAGGATTATTTATTTAAACTTTATTGCACATTAGTAAAACTAATACAAAAGGTGAACTTAATGCCATAAGGCATTCTCTACCAGTTAAACCTTTGGACATAATGGAAAATGTTGATTAATTGGATTAATCATATTCTTGGAGCCATTAGCCAATAGGTACCTATCCTATGTTGGTAAAATCTCCTTGTCTCATACATGTTCTTATCACATAATGTTGCTTAACATAATATGCCTATAAATCAAGTGTTTAGTCTGTGGACGATGTCGATACGTGCCTTTCTCGCGCTTTGAAATCCGTTGAATCGCATGTTTAAAATAATCGAACATAAACTGGTATTTTCCAAGAAAACGATGGATATCCTGTTCAGTTTTTAGTTTTTCTGTTTGAAATAAAATACACCAAATATTACTTGTATTTCTTTTTATTAATATGAGTATGACCTTACATGTAATTCTTCAACGCCAATAATAAAATTATCATCTTCATTAGTATATATAATTTTTATACACTTCATTTATGTTAAAACACACATTAAAAAAACAATATAATTGACAATTTATTTTGACATTCCATGCAACATTGTAATTAAGATTAAGCCAGAAACTTAATCTCGACTTAAAACGAGACATTTAACGAAAAGCAAGCGTTCAATCATCTTACGTAAACTCTTATAGGTACGGTATTTAATTATACAATCAGGGTACCTACCATACAACCATCCTGCGACTCGAATGGGGTTGGAGAGAGAAATGGAGTAGGTTAGTCTATCGGTTTCAGGTACATATACCTAACTCTAGCTAGTTATCTCTTCATCGTAATGCGCTGTATTCCGTTCCGTAATCCCGTTCGAATATCGACGATTCCTCGTCTCTACCGACCGAAGGAACGAGTCCTTTACCAGATTCGGATCATCTCGAATGTTTGGAATATTAAGATATAATAGTACATTTCGATACTAGTGCGGAAAGTGTGTCATTACTTCACGAGTAACGAGATATCTTGCCACGAGCCGCAGGCGAGTGGCAAGACTCGGGACGAGTGAAGAATGACACTTCCGCACGTGTATCGAACGACGTTTTTTAATACAGTTGCGAAAAAATAAGAAAACAAGTAAGGAATTAGAAACGTTTATATTATTAATTTTGTAATTGCAATAGAACTGAAATATAATAAAGTTCTACAAAAATTAAAAAAAATCTCCTAATAAAAATTCTTCTAGCTTTATTTATTTATTTTTTATTTACATAATAGTTAATGGCACAATTTGTATGTTGCCTTTGCAAATATAAAACATGCTTGCAGTAAGAAAAAACGCCTCTCTCTGACAGGCGTTTCAGCAGCTGTTCCGTTCCACTCGGACAACTTATTAAGAACGGTTATTCAATATTCAATATTTAAAAAATAAACGTGTTATAATGATGAAGAGGTAAGTAATCAATTATGAAATATGTATAGTTTTCGTATTCTTACATTAACAGTAAGTTTTAATGTCGATTACGACGTTTAAAGGAAACTAATATTAACACTTGTCAATAAATAGTCATAAACTGGAACAAGCATAAATTTAACAAAAATGGAAAAGAGAAAAGCACTAGTTCGCAAAAAACCAACTTTGCGCACGCTAAACAGCTACGTAAAGTAGCACTTTTTGAGCAACTGTATTAAAAAAGTACATTTTGATGCAAGTGCGAAAAAATTTACATTTTATCACGAGTCCCTATCCCTAGGTTGGCGCGAGAAAAAGCGAGCGTTAACACTCTGGGACGAGTGAAAATGACGATTTCGCACGTATATCAAACGAATTTAAAAATATAAAACATTTGCGAAAATATATAAAAAAAACAGGACCAAAAACAAAAAGCCCTAGTGCGTAAAAAAACTTTACGCACGATCACTAGCTGTCAAAAAAACAATAAGCGCTCGTTTTATTGTAGCTCCTTCTCCGCACACTTTCGGACACCTTTCGCCATCAACAGTTGCGTGCGCGCCACCACCTGTTTACTTTAAAATGTATGGTTAAGAGAGATTTCTAAGTCTTTCGGCTTAAACAGTTAGAAAGGGTGTGTGTAAACTGCCAATCGCGCAGAAGTGTCTACAAAAGAAAACTCGATCCCCGTTGACTGAGTTTGACAACTATATAGCCGTTGCTCGCATAGAATGTTATGAATTTCTTTGTTTTAAACCGCAATAAAATATTTTAAAATTATTTAAACAAAGTAAGATGCTTCGTAATCATTATGTCTGGATTTCCCGTACCATTTACCCAGTCGATGTTTTATTGCAAAACGTTTAGTGCACAAGCAGAGTTTTAAAATTCTCATCACTGCGGACTCGGGTGAAGGCCTCAGGTTTTTCATAAGGCCGAGGCATTGGCGATTCTCGACATAAGTGCATGCTGTGACTGAGGTTGGAAACGACCTACGCTACGTCCCACCGATGGAATATTTACATATCATTGACACACATGTGTGATGTCATTTTACACGACTAATATAATTACTAGTAGGTAGATACTGTAAGGACCGTTAAAGCTAGACTAAATGTAGACTTCGTTGTATCAAACTACCTCATATATATTAGCTTTACGAGGCCTCTTTCGTACAAACAGAAAACGATAAATAAATACCTATGTAGTAGGTACGTGTATTATAAAACTTTACAAACTTGCTTCCAGGGGCTATATTCGAAGTCTTAAGGTGAGTAGTGAGGCAAAAATGCAAATTCGAGGTGTTTTTGTAACCATTTTTCTATAATTGTAACAAGTTGTCATCTGCAAAGTTTACGAATATGGAACACAAATATAGTCAATTAGTGTTTCTGGTATTTTATATCGTCTTATATGTAATGATTTGTACTATGGATGTCATTTAAGAAATCCTTAATCCTCCTATATGTAACCATTTATTTCCGCTTAGGAAAAAATCTACGTTGACAAATTTTTTGCAAGTACTTTTCAGAATTTTATCTAGGGCTTGACCTTCTAACTTATATGATAAATAGCTTTTAGACGAAAAACCTATGTCTTCCTTAGTGTATAATCACAAGTATCACAACACACATTTGCTGCGCTTGTTATGGTAGGCGTTTTGTTGAATTATGCGGCGTTTTTTATATTTTTAAATATTTTTATTTATTGATTAAAAAATATCTAAACTATCATGATTACTAAAGAAAGAAGGATAAAAGTTCGTTTCATAAATTTGACTTTTATATTGGATTTGAAGTAGTGTTATTTTTCTATAAATTCATTGCATTAAACATAAAGTTGTGGTTGAGAACAAGGCGACGTTGCGAGTTTCGGCACTCGTGTTGTTTACCTCGCGGTCGCGCGCGCTGTTGCCAGCTAGGTAGGTATCCCGAACTCGATCAGAGGACGCACAGCATGGTCGGCCTGCCGGCCGGCACTCGGAAATGAGTGAATAGCGAGTGAGTAACTAGCGAGAGAGTAAGTCGAGTGGAGTGATTTGTCTCGAGGATTTGCATTTTATTGTTGTTATAGATACTTATTTGTTAAGTTTGTTTTGTTACTCCATAATAGTGTTCTTGTTATAATATTGTTATTGTTACCTAGTGTTAAAATGGGTAATAAAAAGGGGAGAAGATCACACTGCTCTATAAAGTTGATACGAAAGCGACAAGGGCGAACCGCTTATTACCTCAAGAAAGTCGCTGAAAAGTAGGGTCGCTTCGCCTGTTTGCGTCCACTTACTGGAGTTGGCAAGTTTGAAGGTGAAAATAAAAATGTTCTAATTGAAATTTTGATTATAAAAGGGATGTAATGTATGATGATATAGTCCTTTTCAATATAACTTATAGTTTTGGTCGAAACATCTGGTAGTTTTCAAAAAAACGACACAAATAGGCAAATTAGGCGATTTACCCAGTTTGCGTCCACTTAATCCAGATTGCGTCCACCTATGGACCAATTCGCGTCCACCAACTTAGAAAAGGAATCTGAATTGATGTTTTTATAGTAACTAGCTTTTTGTCAAACATGCTCGGTAATGTTCGTGTTACTTTCAAAAAAAGAAGACGCCAGGCTGTCCATTGCCGGCCTTGGCCAGCAAAAACATTATTGTCGTGTGTGTTTTTTTTTAATTCGCTTGCTATTTGAGACACCTCTGTAGAGCAACTGACAAATCAATGGAGGTAATGAGTACAACTTCCATGGCCAAATCATCCACGATCATGGAAGTAGTAAATACTGATGTGGGGTAAGTGCGCCTAAATTTATTTCGCCCCTATGCCTTGTAAACAGCCAACTACTAGTTGAGTAATATTTATAGGTTTCGATATATTTATGTTAGGCGCACTTACCCCATCCTGGCGCACTTGCCCCGACTGACCTTACGTATTTCCTCGCTGTTTGAGAAAAGCATTATATATACGTCGGCCGCAATTGCAATTGCCGGACTCGTACTAATAGAATCGTCCGGCAATGCGCTACTTGGCGGCCTCTGCAATATTGTACTATTCCCCGCAACTTCGTATGCGCAGAAATATTAAAATGAAAGATCCCGTTTTTTCCCGTTCCCGTGGGAAATTCGGGAAATCCTCTCTTAGCGCTCCCATACGTTCCCTAAGGAACCTGCATGCCAAATTTCAGCCCGATCCGTCCAGTGGTTTGGGCTGTGCGTTGCTAAATCACTATGTCAGTCAGTCAGTCAGTCACCTTTGAGTTTTATATATTTAGACTAGCTTTTCCCCACAACTTCGTATGCGCAGAAATATTAAAATGAAAAACCCCGTTTTTTCCCGTTTCCGTGGGAATTTCGGGAAATCCTTTCTTAGCGGATGCCTACGTCATAACATCTACCTGCATGCCAAATTTCAGCCAGATCCGTCCAGTGGTTTGGGCTGTGCGTTGATAGATCACTATGTCAGTCAGTCAGTCACCTTTGAGTTTTATATATTTAGACTAGCTTTTCCCCGCAACTTCGTATGCGCAGAAATATTAAAATGACAAACCCCGTTTTTTCCCGTTCCCGTGGGAATTTCGGGAAATCCTTTCTTAGCGGATGCCTACGTCATAACATCTACCTGCATGCCAAATTTCAGCCAGATCCGTCCAGTGGTTTGGGCTGTGCGTTGATAGATCACTATGTCAGTCAGTCAGTCACCTTTGAGTTTTATATATTTAGACTAGCTTTTCCCCACAACTTCGTATGCGCAGAAATATTAAAATGACAAACCCCGTTTTTTCCCGTTCCCGTGGGAATTTCGGGAAATCCTTTCTTAGCGGATGCCTACGTCATAACATCTACCTGCATGCCAAATTTCAGCCAGATCCGTCCAGTGGTTTGGGCTGTGCGTTGATAGATCACTATGTCAGTCAGTCAGTCACCTTTGAGTTTTATATATTTAGACTAGCGTTTCCCCACAACTTCGTATGCGCAGAAATATTAAAATTAAAAACCCCGTTTTTTCCCGTTTCCGTGGGAATTTCGGGAAATCCTTTCTTAGCGGATGCCTACGTCATAACATAATAATAATAATAATAATAATAATAATTTATTCATCTCTCATAACAAATAGGTACAAAAAATCTTAATTCTAGTGAAATGCGCTGAATTTATATGAGACCGGATAATTGTAAAAGAAAATAATTACAATGATTCCTGCACTAGGCGAGGCCTGTCCTGCAGGTAATCATTTAGACACTGTTAAATCGACTTTTTACTATTTCTTAGTTTACAATATGAAACAAAACGAATTATACAATAATATAAGAAAACAAATATACTTAATAGGTATGATACAAATTTGTTTAAAAAATCAGTTACTACGGTCTGTGAGTATGTGTGAGTGAGTGCGGGTTTGCGAGTGCATGCTTGTGTTTTATACAATTTAGTATGTGTGTGTGTGTGTGTGTGTGTGTGTGGATTATTTGATCCCCTTCAAGATATCCTCAATTTCCGAATATGATAGAGTACTAAGCCAATTCAAAAGTTTATGTTTTAGTTCTCGAGTACTACAGTCTTTAATACAAAGTTTTGAGCTTATTTTATTGTAAATAAAGGGATATAAAAACTTCTTAAATCTTCTAACAAATACTGTTTTAATTCTAGGCACGGGAACTCTAAAAACTCTATTTTGTGTTAATCTAGCATAGCTTGCCGATTTCCGAATTTCATCGTGAAATTTAGTCGCAGCCTGCAAAATGAAAATACCACGTACCGTAAGTACGTTCATATCTTTATACACCTGTGTAGTGGGGTACAAGAAAGGCTTTTTTAAAATAACTTTTAAAACTGAGCGTTGTGCTCTTTCAAGCAAAATGAGGTTCGTTTTGTAGGTACCACCCCACACACCAATGCAGTAAGATAATACCGACTGACAGATACTGAGATAGACGGTTTTTAAAATATCCCTACCAGCAGAAGAACGGAGATTTTTAAATATATAAATCAGTTTACGGACCCGTTTTGCTGTTGTTATTAAATGTTGCTTAAAATCTAGTCCTTCATCAATGACTACTCCAAGATATTTAACATCCAGCGATCTAGTTATGCGTTCACAATTGCAGGGTAAGTCTTGAGAGGCCAGGCTAGAAGTACATGAATGGACGCTAATGTCAGGAATAATGGAGGGTAACGTAACTTTTGATTTGTTAAAACAGACAAATTTAGTTTTAGATAAATTAAGCGTCAGCAGATTATTTTGTAGCCACCGGGACACCACTTGCATACCATTTTCTGTGATATTAATTAAGTGCCGCCAGGTATCGTCGTGGAAGATGATGGCTGTATCATCGGCGTAACATATGATATCAGCGTTTTTAATATCTAAATTACTTATCTCATTAATATATAAAATGAACAGAGTGGGGCCCAGTATACTACCCTGAGGGACGCCAAATTCAATTTTCCTGGGACTACTTATGTTCTGATCAAATTTAACACACTGAGATCTATCTGTTAAATAGCTCCTAAACCAGTCCAGTGTGCAGCCCCTGACACCGGCAAGTTCCAGCTTACGTAACAGTATGGGCACAGAAACTGTGTCAAAAGCCTTGGCAAGATCAAGGAAAACGCCAAGGCATGGTCTACCATTATCTAAGTGATCGCAAACTAGTTCAGTGAGTAATGACACAGCGTGCTCAGTCGACTTATTTGCACGAAAACCAAACTGTCTGTCGGATATAATTTTATTCTTATCTAGAAATTTTATTAGTCTCAAGTTCACAATTTTCTCCAGTAGCTTAGAAAAAGAACTAAGCAGAGAAATGGGCCGGTAGTTGCTGGGGTCCTCTCTATTTCCATTTTTGTAGACCGGTGTAACAGCCGCTATTTTCCAAGGTTTTGGGAAAGAGCCTTCTGCGAGACTTAAGTTGAAAATAAAAGTTAAGGGAGTGACTATGTAGTCCTTCATTTTAATAAGTAAGCCATTTGAGACTCCATCGAGACCTGGAGCCGAAACGCTCTTTAGGCCCATTATCAGTGCCTCCACCTCTGATTCATCAGTTGGATGGAAGAAAAATGATTCCGGTGTACTAGTTTTTTTACAAGTGACAAGTTTTGCTAAGTCTGCTTCTGTTTGTTTTGTGACAGAGAGTATATTGTTTGCAAGACGTTTCCCTACATTTGCGAAGTGATCATTGCAATAATCAAGGGAATCAGTAATATTGTTTTTAATTAATGTAAGATCTAAGGGTTTTGATTTGGATTTATTAGTATGAGTTATGTTTTTAATAGACTTCCAGAGCTTTTTAGTATTATTTTTATTTTGTTCTAATTCCATAGAGTCGTATTTGAGTTTTAGCTTTCGAAGAAGATCATTATGGAAATTTTTATACCGAGTGTAAGTTAACTGTAAATTAGAATCATTTGGATTTTTCCGTGCCAGAGAATGAAGTCGATCCCTGTGCCTTGAGCATCGGATAAGGCCCGGAGTCATCCAGGGTTTAATTGTGAATTTAGAGCGACTAACCCGAACTTGAGTTGAGTGCTTACCCAAAATTCCAAAAAATACATGATTGAATGAGTTCACTGCATCAGAAACAGATTCCGCTTGCAAAACTGAGTTCCAGTCAGTCTGTTTTAAGTCTGCTAAAACCGAAGGGGTATCAATTTTTGTCCTAACCCGATTAAATTGTGCCTTGTCAGTGATTTGTGTGCAAATACCCGTGATGACTATGTCATGATCTGATAAATCAGTTTTACAGATAACGGTTTGAGTATCATATGTAGATGTCACATGGATGTGATCTAGACAGGACTCATCACGTGTTGGCATAGTGACTGCTGGCATCAAATTTAACTCAGCCAACAGACAAAGATACGTTGAAGTTACACTTAGTAATGAGTTGTTTTCAGAGAGAGTATTTATATTTATATCACCAGCGATAATCACGCAAGAGTTTTTGAATGATTGAATCGTTGATGTCAATGAGTTCATGAAACCGGAAGTATCGACGAAAGATGGGGAACGATATATCCCTAAAATGTTAAAGTTATTTCCAATACTAATATGGAGACAATTTGCACCTTCAAACTGTGGCTCTGAGACTAGAGCTGACCAAATGCTTTTGACAAATACTACAACTCCACCCGCTTTATTAATATATTTACGAGTATTAAATGAAACATAGTTATCAATTTGTGGAATTATGGAACCGTCTTGCAGCCAACACTCTGTTAAAATTATCACGTCAAATTCCATATCAAACCTCTTTAATGTCACAAAAAATCGGTCAAAATTATGCTGTATACTTCTAATATTAAAGGTCATACATTTAAAGTTGTACTTAGCAGTTACAAAAGTGTTACAGTACTCTGGGAGCTCGATAGTATGACAAAACGAGTCTGACGAGTCAAGTTCTGATAGGATATCTATATTAGCCATTCTCATAAAGATTACACATTCCTCGAATACAACCAGGTAACCTCATCTGCCCATACTTTCCATAAGAGGATCGAAAAATTGTTAAAATATTTTCATCGGAAATTATTAACAGTAAAAATATTATTTTGGGAGATATGCAAGATAGCATTCGCACACAGGTAGCACAAAGTACAAAAGAACATTGGGTCACAGATTATTAAAAGGCCAGCTAAGCGATTGACTTGCCAAAAGCCTGAATCAGATCAGCTTCTGAACGTATCCGACGTGCCGGAGATTCGCTACTCTGACGGGCGTAAACACGTCCATCTCTCGTCCAGGGGAGCCGCCAGCCCAGCCTCTTACACTCCTGCCGAACATTGTAGAGCAGCAACCGGTTCAGTCTGGTGAGTCGCTCATTTACGTAAAAACGACTCGGCGCCCCCGCTATGCCAAAGTCGGACGTGTCCGCCCCCCGTCGCACCCGCGCAGCGCGCAGCAGCTCACCACGAGGCCCGCGACGCGCCAGGCGCACGACCAGCGGCCGCGTCCTCACGAGGTCTCCTTCTTTGGCCGGAAGCCGCCGCGGTCCCACTCGCTCAGCGAACACAATGTCACGCTGCTCTAAACCCACACCCAATTTAAGTGCTACTAAGCTCAACAGATGTGTCGCACTCTCATTGGGTTCTTCTGGGATCCCAGTAATCTCAAGATCGTTCAGAAGAAAGTCTTGATCGCGTTCCGCAAGTTCAAGCTTCAGTTCGGCTACAGTATTAGCCAAGTCACTGTTGCTTTCATGCGGTGCCTTTTCCGTCATCTGTTTTTCAATGCGCGTGACTCTTTCCTCGACTGCCTCAAATCGTGCTTGAAAACTGCCAACGGTTCGGTGCAGTTCAGTTACCTCATGGCGTAACCCCGTTATTTCTTCTCGCATGGAGGTAATTTCAGATCGAAAAAGTGCCAACTGTTCTGCTAGGTCTAGTCCAGGAGAAGACGCAGAGGCACCATCTGTGGTGTTATCAGTGCTGGCTGTGGGGGTGTCACAATCCCCTTTAACAGGGGTCTCAGTTCTATTATCCCAGGGTATATGTTTTTTACACTCAATGCAGATCCATGTGGAACTAGCCTTAGCAGTTGCAGATAGACCCACGCAACCGCGATGGTACATGAGGGGACACTTCGAGCACGTAGCGGCATCTGAGCGTGCCAGGAATTTACCACAACCACCACATTTAGACATGTTTCGTGGTACAGGGGGACACTCGACCCGGCCTCAGTAACGTGGTACGGGGGCTGTTTACTGCGATGCGATGGTCGGTAAGACAGAACACCTTCTAATTAAGCCCGCGAGAAAAAGGACTTAAGCGCCGTGATAACCGTGGCGCTTACCCGTTTGAGTGCGGAGCTCCGCGATCTCTAAAAACGACGGCTAATTACGGTAGTTTGTTAATAAACTGTAATTAACAACACACTAAATAGTCCAATTTCTACGTATAGTCACTCAGTTTTCCGTTTAATGTTTTTATAAATCAGTAGCAAGCACAAAAAACGCGCCGATTTTCTAAAACGCGACTCAATTTAACCACTTTAAACGTAGTAATTAATTATCAATTTAGGAGCGAGTATAACACGGTGTTTACTTTTTGGCGGTTAACGGTAGAATCTCTACCTGCATGCCAAATTTCAGCCAGATCCGTCCAGTGGTTTGGGCTGTGCGTTGATAGATCACTATGTCAGTCAGTCAGTCACCTTTGAGTTTTATATATTTAGATGTACAGAATATATATTTAGATTGTACAGAATGATCGGATTTTAACAATGACTTTATTCAAGAATATTTGACATTAAAAAATCATGATTATAATTAATAAAACCATGAACATTTTTTTTCCAGACAGGCCAGTTTTCCTGCTGTTTGAACTTTATTATGAATGTAGTCATTTATCGGGGTTTTACCCTACATACGCATAATGCCTAATTGCATTGCATATTCTTAAACTACGACTTTGATACGAAAAAACATTAAAAATATCTAAATATCACTAGTACCATGTTCAGCATGTAAATTATTTAAAAAAGTATTCAATTCATAAAAAAAATATACAAAAAGTTATTATAAGCGGTGATTTGAACCCGCGCCCCTCTTGCGCTCTCATCTACGTCATGATGAATTTGGACCGCTGGGCCACGGTAGACTTAAGACAGCGGGCGAAATTAACCATTGCTATCGTTGTAATTTACGTTAGCGTATTTGGCGCGGTTATTATTGAGAGGATCGGGCTCAAAACGCTCAAGGTCATCGACGGCTACAGGCGCCTTAAATAGGGACAGGGAGATTCCCTAGAGCATCGCTCACGGTCGCAGCGTTGCAACCAAACTTTAAGCAGCTAGATTTAAAGTTCAACTTGAGCGCCGTGCGTGACGCGTGAGCGATTCGATCCTATAGGGAATCTCCCTGTCCCTATTTAAGACTTCGAATATACCTAACCCCAGGATTTCATACAAGATTTCACCTCCGTTATTTCCACCCCCTATATAGAGACGATTCCCGGGATGAATACCTACCAAAGACTATGTAAATACTAAGAGTATTATATTTTTCTTATGGTCAGAAAGGATCTCCATACAAACCTTGAAGCTGCACTTTGAGTAGATACCTATACTTTATATTTAAAGTTCATTTTGATTGAACGCGGTGAGGTTTTGACTTTCCCTATTGAATCTCTATATATTAAAACCCTTTGTTTTCCAAATGAGCCCCTGTATTACATATTAGTATGAACAGTTCTCAATTTCATTCTACTGGCAGATTATGTCAGAACCTTCGCCTTCATGGTTATTTAGCCTTCGTTTGTTTACGCTGTGCCGCGCAGGAAGCTGCGTAGGCGCAGCGCAGGTCGTCCACCGGCCTGCGGTTTACGCTCGTGACTGGAATGCCGCAGGAATTCTCTCCGCCGCCATATTTGCCATGTTGGTACGTCAAATGTAGGCGACAAAGGCTGCGTTCCGAATCGCGCTTAGAGCGCTCATAGCAACTTGCATCCTTTTTCCTCTTAGGACTCAACTTTCAAGAGGAAAAGAGATGCAAGGTGCTGTGAGTGCTCTGAGCGCGTTTCGGAACGCAGCCAAATGCAACGTGGCTTCTTAATTTGAATGTAATTTGACATCAGGGGCTCTATTCAAAGTCACGAATAGGGACAAATAGGGACAGGGAGATTCGCCACCGCATCGCTGCGTTCACGCGTCACGGCATGCGATAGGCAGTCTTGTCCCTATTTAAGACTTCGAATAGAGCCCCTGCATGTTTTGACAGATGAAAACATGGCCACCACTATCATACCCGCTAAAGTGCCGCCTAACAGCAGTGCTCCCACTGTTGTTTTCCAGTAAGGGGTAAAGAGCGCCGGTGAATTATACTTACCCGCATAGAGGCATTCAATCTTACTCCTCAGGTTGGCAACGCATTCGGAATCTTATGATTCCTTATGTCCACAGTAACTATATACCCTACTTAGCATCAGGTGGCCTATGTCAGTAGTGTGCTCTTGCCTAGCAATGCCATAAAGAAACATAAACGCCATTCACAATAGCTTCTTCCATAGGCATCGTAAGGCACTTGGGCTTTGAGAGCTCCACTACGGAACACGTATCCCGAACAGCAGTTGTGGAGAATTGACTATTTTATTGTAGAACTGCTTCGCTGGTTTACATTTGCTGTAACTCATCAAGACACAACAACACAGTATTTCAAAGCTATGTGACATCATGGGCGGGCCCTTGCGGACCCTAGTGGCCTCCACCAAATCCCCTCACAGCCACCCCTTCTCTCCAAACATTTACTTTAACACACATGACCGTCACATGTCTTTGCTAGCCCATACATTATTAAACATTGTTTCACTCACCCAATGATCCTTCAAGTGATACCTTAATATACGTTTACTTAGCTTCCTCATGTCGTGCTCCAAGAGAATAAAACCACATATCCTTGTTTGATTACCAGGCAAACTTCTTCTTGTCTCAATGCTTTTTTCCCGCTGGCTGATACTTAGCGTCTACTTTGATCTGTCTGTTCGGTGGTCGTCGCCGCCAGTGTTGCCAACATAACGTTATAAAGCTACGTTCAGAAATCACGAATCTGAGTGTATTTATGACACACCCACGCCCAGGCAAAGGTTCTGTATCTGGAAATACTCATTTATTGCTAATAATGAATTATTTACATATCAATTATTAAGATAGTACATTATACATTATCATTTCACACATTACACTTCACTACATTTAATAGTTAATACATTAATTACACACATATATAACCAACAGCACTGTAAAGGAATGTAAATTATCTCATTTGAAAGCCAACAATTATTGATGCTGTAAGCAAATAAATAATTTTCGCATCACTTCACATCACTTCACATCACTATTTTATAGCATTAGTAGGTATCACACACACCACAAACACATTTGAGTAGATATGTTTAACACGTTAAATATATTCACACCTTAGTTCACATAACACAATATATTTAATAGGTAATTACAGTATCACACTATAGAACTTTTAACTAGATATTACATATAACATATAACACATTAAGTATGTTCACTCATTAGGTCACATGTTACAAGATATTCAACAATCAAATCACTTTATTCTTCATTGTTGTAACTTTCTTCAAATCATGTACATATTTATTTCATTTTTACTTGTACCACAGGATTTCATTTGCACAACACAACACAACTTATTTTGTATCAGTTTCCTTGCACAGTTTTCATCTCTTCTCAGTTTATTCCTTTAGAAACTGTTTCATTTTAGTAATAAGTATTTCTTGCATATTTCTTGATTATTTTCATCTTTACAAATCAATATCACCACTACACTGATCTATTGAGTTAATATTAATTTATTTGTTCACATTCATTAGCTAAAGTTCAACTATGTCAACTAAAATCATTTCATTAGAAATCAATTTTCTTCTTTTAAAAACTCAACAATAACAACATACATACTTAACATAGGTACAATGCATTTATCAATAATAATCTGTAATAATAAATGCTTCCTAAAAATATAAGTTCAATTCCTTCAATTCCACATTACTCATTCAACTGTACATTACTTTTATTTCATTTCATTCCATTCACCTTATTCATTTTTAATTCACAAACTCATTTTTAATTCCATTATACCTTTTTCATTTGAAATGTTTCATTTGAATGACCCTCCCAAATCAGGCAAATTTTAGGACAATATCGTAATTGTTTACTTATGTATTTCTCATTTACAACACAAACATAATAATTCTTATTCAATACTTGCTTAATAATAATAATATTCATATTGTAAGAACCTTAAACTTAAGAAAATAGTTTAAGAAAGGAAATAATAATAATGCTTAATACTCATAACTATTGCATTAGTTATTTGCAAATTCTGTAAATGTTTCCATGTTTTTGTGCAATAAGTGTTCCTTACTTGCTTACTATACTGGGTTTGTGGAGCCCTAATTAGTGTGCTGCTTTGTGTGTTTTGAATTCACCGGAAATTTCCTTCAAGTCCATAGATACAGATTCTTTGGGCAGTAATCATTTGTATTTCTTTTGGGTGCATAATGAGGTACATTATGCAGGTAGATAGGTACTAGATGTGTATCATAGCTCCGCACTAACAGAAAATATGTATGTATATGTCTTTCTAATATTCTTTCAAAACAAGTCAACATTGGTAAATCTTTGTGATTCCCATATCAATCATTATGCTTATGCATACACTATTGTAAACATAGTGTCATAATAGTAGTTTTCAGTTTCAATCATAATCAATTTTCTCTTTAAATCAATATTATATGTGATAGGCTCATTTCTAACTTAGTTCAAAGTCACTTAAGTAGTCTCATTTAAATTCAAACTTATATTACATTGATTGTAAATATTTGCTTTAGCCGTTACTTTTATTTGCTTTATATCTTTGGGCGTCAATTTACTGATATTCAACTAAGTACATTAGGCATTCGTCCAAATATTATTTTGCCATAAGCTTACAATTTCCTTATTAAATATTCAGAGTTCAATTAGATGTAAAGAATACATTTTTCATAAATAAATTTAATAATATTTATTCAGTATTTTTGAAGTTGTGTCATTAGATTTTATTTCAGGTTATTTATCAAATTTGGAACATAGTAAGAATAATATCCCTTTTAGCAAGTGTCTATTATTTAGCACATTTATTTTATTCACAGTACAACTGTTACTAGAACAATAAATAATATCAACTGGTTTTAGATGAACTTTGTCAAGTAAGGGCTATTACATTTAAAATTAGGTACTTCATTGGTTTTAAGACAAATTCGGATTGATATAACTCCAGATCAAGTAAGTTTACTTTAAAGACGTGTTCAACTTTAACTTTGTCATAAGTTAATTAATGCTTTATAAGGTAGGTTAAATGACTTGAAAGGTTTGAAAGTAACTATTTCATTAACGGACAAGTGATAAAATAAATTGTCGATACGCAACAATAAATACTTACTCATTTACAGAGATTTAAAGATAATCGTGGACAGTACGTACCATAAGTTTGAGTATCATCGAAATCATCATTATACAAACACTTTTCACTACGTAACTTCACTCTGCGAACTATACGATATTTAGATGTATTACATTTTACAATACTTTTACGTAAATAAAACTTCAATAAAATCAAATAAGAAACTTAACGTAAACATTGGTTGGCTTGACATTTGATTCGACTGACAAGTTTGACATCACAAAGGCCGAGTTGTTTCAATTACCGTTGACGGACGGTCAATGGCATTCGAGCTGTCATTCCATACAGAAATGTCACTTCATACCATAGCAAAATATTTAACCAGCGCTACCCAGTTAACAGACGGGTTGAATCAACCCATCCTTAGGAGTTCGGTAGCGAATTTGTTCGTGAATATCAATTGGTAGCTTTGTGGTGTTACAATGTTAAGTCAAATCGGAACTTTAAAAGACTGCGAAATTAATTTGATATTTCTCTTTTAACGATATTTCAACAACACATATTGTAATTTATAAATAGTAATGTAATTTATGAAAAGTTTAGTTCTTACCATATTTAACAAACGGTTCGTTAAAGAGTATTTCATCTTGACTATTAGTTCGCGGTCGCCATTTTGCTATTATTAGGGTTCCTTAAGAAATGTTCGCGGGCCATTTATTGGTTATTAATCATAACTTAAAACAGCTTTGTTATACCTTATATATATATATATATATATATGTCGGAGAATAACCTTCGGTGCCCGATATTTTTAATTAGATTTATCAATCAGTGCGCACGCCCGGCGCAGGCGACGACCGAGGGCTACTCTGAAGCCACAAAGTCCCCTCACCCCGGGGAACCCTGATCGTCGCTCTACTGACTGACAGTTCATGATATGACGTCACTCCAATTTGACAGCCAGGCAGGGATGCCAGTACTCGTTTAGTGTGGCTAGATTAATAAAATCATAAATACTCTGATACGGCCATACTGACTATCAACGCGCTCTCGCGTTGATAATTTCATTAATCAAAATAAGTCTTCGCACATAAAAATGATATGAGTCAAATTCGTCTGAGCGTTCTTCATCATAATTTAGATTCCCGGAATAGCTCAATATAACTGATCATTTTCCTTGACTTTTAAACCAATAACAGTACATAAACAGTACCATAATCCAAATCTAGTAAACATAATTTTAACTCCAATGAGTATAAAACAGTCTCTTTCATTTTTATCGTATGAAAAACTGAATAACAAAACATTTTACTTTCATTTTATGAATTCCATTGCTTTATCTCGATGCAATAAATGAGATTTTTGATGATATCAGCAAACAGTTTTTGCAATAGGATACTGGTAAAGCGTTGTCGCATTCAGCCATATTTTTCTCAGGAACAAATTGTTACATGTCGTCTAGTAACATACCAAAGAAACCATAACCTGTTTATCATAAAAGCAACACGTAGGGTTTTTTTTTGGGTAATCCTTTTTCCCATTATTATGTTCAGTAACTCAACGTCATATGTTTTATTTTATCTCGCTTATCATACTTAGGTAAACAGTAACCAACAATACCTTGTACACGAACACATAGGTACAAGAAATCACATATCATACCGAGGTAAAGCGTCCTAGCTTTCAACCACAATCGGTACAATAACAAAGAATCACATAGGATATTAAAGTAAAGCATCCTGGTTTTCAACCATAATTTGTTCATTAACAAATAATCAGGTAGCATCAGAGGATTCAGAGGTAAAGCAGCCTAGCTTTGAACCATAATGTGTTTATTTGATAAGATAACGCCTATAAACTACTGGACGAAAATAAAACATCCAGAGCCTCAATGGTATTTGTTTTTTCGATTTTCCGCTGTCAAAGCTTCCAAAGCTTTCAACCAATACCATTATAACACGTGGTACAGATAAATCGTATAGAGCCTTCAAACAATAGTCCATGATAAAACAATGTCCAAGCAAAGCGTACAAAGCTTTCAGCCAAGATTATCCACGACAACTTGCGGTCCAGGACAAACAGAGCTTTCAACCTATGGTCTAGGTAAAGCGTACAGAGCTTTCAGCCAATAATCCATGACAACACATGGTCTGGGCAAAGCGTACATAGCTTTCAACTTATAATCCATGACAACACATGGTCCAGGCAAAGCGTACAAAGCTTTCAGCCAATAATACACGATAGCACAGCGTTATAGCTTTCAGCTGATCGTACAAGGCAAAGTAATTGTCAACCGTAACCAATCAAACCCAAATATTGAAATTGTTTGTTCAATAAACCGATCACATCGACCCGGATGTATCCACTCATACTCGCTAGTTATAAAATCATGAGGGTTTCAAAAGGAGATAATGGTGAGAGAAAGCGCCACATACCATTCTCAAAATATCTTGTAACTTTAATTTTGAGTCTTCTTTTCACTTCCTCTGTTATTATTTTTTGACCATTAAAGTAAGCAGTAAACGGTTCGCATAACTATGAAACGTTACTCTTCAAATTCCGAGTACATGTCCATTATTCAAATACAAGATGAGTCATCATATAAATTCATTGAATCTTAAGAGTTGTAAGGTGAGCACACTTGTTCCCAAAACACTACAACAAAGGCGCTAGTGTTTATCACTAACAACTTGAACAAGCGACGAGAAGTATTTCTTTTATAAAATAACGTGCGGACTTTAAACACCTCTTCTTTATTTATTTATTTAATTTAAACATTACCTTCCGGCTTCCATAAAGATAGCCTTTATTTGATCTTCACTCATATGCTTTCATTATTTATCAAAGTATGAAAATATTGTAATACGGTACAATGGTAGTGATCAATAACTAACTCATAAGAATACAAGATAAACAATTGCATTCTCGCAATATAACGCTGCAACTAAGATGTAGCTCATAATCAAAATAGAACTCAACAGCCTATACGTAGCATGAAATGATACACTTTTATAAACCAAAAAGTGCGTACTGGTATGTTACAAAGTAACCGAAGTAGTTGTTGGAACACAGTACCTGTGTGATCAAAAGCGCGAAGTAATTAAATTCATTTGGTCTTTAATAAACATTGGGGATACAATGCTGGCAGTTCATTACGATGTAAGTCATCCTTTATTTAAGTGGTAAAACAAATGATGTTAGATACTAGGTTCCATCTCATTGAAACATTCAACAGTCAAAATTACATGTACGTCATAGATTGCTTTAGCTCTTTCCAATAAAATTGGAAAACTGGATTTGTTATATCCTGATGACAATGACTTACATAGTCACAATCTATCGTACCATGTTCTGAATCAAAATTCTGGATTCCTCAAAACAAATAAATTCAAAATTTATTTTCATCGAAAGATGATTTTAAGCTGAAGACCGCTCGTCCGTCCTTTATTTTATTTTTATCCGAGATTCAGTTATCATTGTTACTTGGGTGCAAGGTATAGTACCGTGGTTCACTTTTACTCCAATTATGGTCTAGATGTCATTAATTTTATTTTTACTCAAGTCTTTGTCTATCTAACACGGCCAAAACAAGACCAATTCTTTTTCTCAACTTTTCATTTTGGAAATCATGTCGCATTCGAAAAATGTAGATTATGATCAATAAACAGCTAAACACTACGCTTAAACCAATTGTATTGACAATTTTTGTTCATAACCATGTAGCATGTAGTAAGTAGGAAGCAAATCCCGCAACCGTGAGGGACAAAGATCAAACATCTCGTAGCATGGGCTACGTAGCATGGGTTCCAATCTCGATAAAACTTAATCACTTACATACCATTACTTTTTCTATTTTCTTTTTAACAGGCAGATATTAAAAGATGTTTGAATCACTGTGCCGATTAACAAATGTCACATTAAGTGTTGTAAAAATTAGTGCCTCTATCAATTCGTTATTACTACGCATAATAAATACGTATAAAAATAATCTTAGGCGTCTTACCGACAAACAAGGAACGTTAGCGTTAATTTATTGTTAAATTTGGCACTTGAGACACTTAACAGTGTGCGCGACCAGTCGGAGTCGCATGCTTAGTTTTGAGCGGGTGTAACTCGAAACTCTAAATAAAGATAAACAGTTTTCGTTATAACAGCGGCGCGAACTATGCCCCTTTTTTTTTTACCGGTTGTAATGAGACACAAAAGACGGCGCATCAAACAACATCAAATTATCAACATTTTATTCCTTAGGTCCGTACCGTATGGCACACATTCAAATACGTCAAACAGCGCTCAATAACAGCGCACACTAAAATCAACCGGAAACTGAATACAAAATTCAAAACGCACCTGAATATCGGGTATACTACCGATACCAGAGATCACAACCGTGATCTTATCCTTCTGCATCAGCTACCTCCGGCTGGATCAATGAGCACTAACTTGTTTGCTTGCTTGTAAACAAATTCCACCATATCACGATATGAATCGAAAAGAAATTTCAAGCCCGTCTTAATATTTTCAAAAATAATTAAGACTGCATACATTTAAATCAATAAAACTAAATTGTCTTTTTTTGGTAAAGTAGTAACGCGTTTGTCGCATTTGTAATAAATACGACACGATATAGATCGCAACACAATAGACGGGATAAGTGGAAACTATCCCACCGCTGCTGTCGGAGAATAACCTTCGGTGCCCGATATTTTTAATTAGATTTATCAATCAGTGCGCACGCCCGGCGCAGGCGACGACCGAGGGCTACTCTGAAGCCACAAAGTCCCCTCACCCCGGGGAACCCTGATCGTCGCTCTACTGACTGACAGTTCATGATATGACGTCACTCCAATTTGACAGCCAGGCAGGGATGCCAGTACTCGTTTAGTGTGGCTAGATTAATAAAATCATAAATACTCTGATATATATATATATTTAGGAATATTTTAAAAGGGTTTATAATCGAACATTTGATCGTAGTGTTATGTTATTTCGTTTAGTCATTATTTGTGCCATTATTGGATATTAATCGTGAAATTGACAGCAAATCCAATAAATTAACAATAAAAAAATGGGGATTTGTTTGTTTACGACTTTAGCAGTACGTTATACGTTAATTGAGTATTTTATCATATTGAGTGACAGACAGACCTCTCAAACACATAAATACATTTTCTTTTATAATTAATGCTTTGTTAAGTCCTTTAAATCTTTAGGAATATTAAAACCAAGAAACAAATAACGCCATGCTTTTAAACAAATACGTATGTTTATCAATTCATCTAAATATTTGTTTCATGTTACGTAACCAAACATCAAATTATTTCAAAGGACAAATACTTGAAATGGGTCCACGTTAACACACAATTTTATGTGTACTATTTACCTTTTCACCTTCATAATTAAAAGTAAACACATTCAATAGCATACAACTTAGTTGCCGTTTAAAAGCATATATCCAATCTTACACACCTTATTAAATATAATTCACTTAAAATACTATACACCTTACATTAGAAGTTTTACTAAAACAAAATAAATAAAATCCTTACATTAATCCTTAATTGTCTTTAATATTAATAAGTAATCCGTATTTCCTTCTTATTTTCTACGAATAGTACCACATCTCCGATATGATGTTTTTATGTAAACGACTAAGATAATTTCTTTCATTTTAGGTCCATTTACTGAATTACCCAATCAGTCGACCTCCTTGAGCCCTTTCATTCATGTTTCTGATCACCAGAAAAACAGTTGCTTCAGCGAAGCGGCTCAAGTCTTTTATAACGTCGTACAGTTCATTGCCTTACCATTGTCTTTATTACCTCATACCTTTGTTGCCTGTTTCATATCTAATAGAGATGAAGACTCGGTTGACACGGAAAGGACCCAATCCCGATTAATATTTTGAGCGTTGTGTATTTTCATGTGTTTTATAATTTTTCTATTCTAAAATATATAGTTTGTGTGTAAAGATTTAATCGGCGATTGGAGCGATTCCAAGTAACCGTGTCAAACTTTGACCAGTCTCCAAACATCAACAGACCAGTCATATTCCTAACTGTATACTTTCTTCACTTTACTCACATTAAAACGAATATTTATTTTCATATAATTTCATTACAAGTTTAGTGTTTCATATAGGTATTCATTCAACCATTTGATTTGTTTTGTTTAAAGTAGAATTTGTAAATTAGTAATTTGATTTCATCTCATTATGCTTTACATTTATGAATTTAGTTTTATACACCGTTTAGTTAGTATACCAAATATAACTCCCGTTTGTTAGATTATACAGTCACTTTGTTCCAATTATTTTATCCTTTAATGCGTGTGAATTAGTTTAGTACATAAGTAAACTTCCTTTATCAACATAATCTATTAAATTTATTCTATTCTTTTCTAGAATAATTTGAATGTTTACTCTTGTTTTGCTAGAAATATACTTAAATTATCTATTTGTTTATTTCATTTATTTATGTATTTAGATGTTGATTAAGTCAATCTCATTGCGTTTTATTTGCATAACCAATTTTTATTTTGACATTAATATGTGCTACTGTGTATTAATAATATGTACAGCATTTATTTATTTTATTTTAAACAACTATACATGTCTGTTACTATTTAATTTTTAGTAGATAATAGCACTTTACCACATTCAATGAATATTCACTAGATAGCTTTATTAATTCATTTAAATAACATTACAGGTTAATAGATTGGCAACATTGATATTTTAAATTTTCTGTTAATTTAATTAATTTAAAGATTTAGTGTGAGAATGACTCATTAAATTCAAAACATTTTATTTTAAATAATGTTCAACATTGAATGACTTGATTTTGAAACAAACTCCAGATTTATGATGATTTTAATAATATATACCATCTTAACATTTTAAATGAGAAATTTTAATTAAATTTGTCTTTCCTGTAATTAAATATTGAAAACTTTATTCAAATGTTGAAATGTTAAATCAAGGTAAATTAATACAAGCAAAGTGTATTCATCATTTTGTTTTACATGTTTTAGATCCATTAGATTTAGAATCCTCAGATTGCTTTGTAACATTACCAGATTTTTTATTAACGAAACTTACAACTCAAAGAACGCCTTTATTAGAGACATCCTCGTCTGTTTAGGGCATTTTCAGAAATAAAATTGTTAAATCTATCACATAGTAGAATGATATTGTTTATTTCATTTATTGATAGTTTTCAAATGTCACCATTATTATATCGGTTTATTAGCATCTTTTAAACTCGCTATCAGTATGAAATAGTTTGTAGAACAATTATTATCCAAGAGAGTCATTTACCACAACATTTTAGATATATATTATTTATCTTTCAGAGTAAATACTATAACAAAATTGACACATTGATTTTTCATTAGAGATTATTTTCAAATTGTTATTTAGATGATTGTTGTCTTTTTTAAACAAATCCAAAACTGATGTTAAGTTTATCCCATTTCCTACTGAAAATCAGATAAAATATATTGCTTACAATTAAGCATTAATAGTCAGTAACCGTTTACGTATGACTTATTTAAATAGATTTTACTCATTCTGTAAAATCACAATGAAACATACGTGTAAGTATAAGTCAGATATGTCACATTTTATCATGAATTGGGCTTTCCTGTTTAATAACTAAGCTACGCTTAACAGCTAAGCTTAGAAAGCGTTTTTATTTTTATACTTTAATGTTTTAAATACATTGTTAATAGATTGCTCACTTATTTATTCAAAGATTTCACTATTTTTTCGTCTGCATAACTTTTCAGTGCCGTTTTCAGTTTTATTGTAATTGAATCAGATCAATGGGCTCATTCTATTTATCTTTAATCATTTGCTCATTTCTGTTCTGTAAGGCAACCTTTATACTTATGTTTCCTTTATCGATTATACTTACCTCTGCTTAATTTCTGTTATCGCAACGCTTATACACAACTAATTAAAATAACGTAACATTTCACACCTTAATTATACGGAACCCACAAATCCACAATACAATCCACAAATCCATAATACTGAAAATATATGCCATAAAATTCATTTGTGTATTTATAATTGTAAAACGCTTAAAATAAATCGTACGGAACCTTTGTCACTATTCACTAACTTAACTATGGCGGCCGCCGTAAACGTAAAGGGTGAAATAAAATAGTTCAACTCACCATAAAACATTTTACTTTTCGTTAGGTACTTACACACATTTTTGCATGGGTTTTTATCATCCCAGCATCTCCACCATGTGGAGAATTGACTATTTTATTGTAGAACTGCTTCGCTGGTTTACATTTGCTGTAACTCATCAAGACACAACAACACAGTATTTCAAAGCTATGTGACATCATGGGCGGGCCCTTGCGGACCCTAGTGGCCTCCACCAAATCCCCTCACAGCCACCCCTTCTCTCCAAACATTTACTTTAACACACATGACCGTCACATGTCTTTGCTAGCCCATACATTATTAAACATTGTTTCACTCACCCAATGATCCTTCAAGTGATACCTTAATATACGTTTACTTAGCTTCCTCATGTCGTGCTCCAAGAGAATAAAACCACATATCCTTGTTTGATTACCAGGCAAACTTCTTCTTGTCTCAATGCTTTTTTCCCGCTGGCTGATACTTAGCGTCTACTTTGATCTGTCTGTTCGGTGGTCGTCGCCGCCAGTGTTGCCAACATAACGTTATAAAGCTACGTTCAGAAATCACGAATCTGAGTGTATTTATGACAGCAGTTCCAGAAGGCGCTAAAAACAAAATGCCCTTCATGTCAACTGTAAACGATGGCTGGCAACGGCAACTGGCCATGTATATTAATTACCTACCCACTTTGTCCTTTCTCGAGAAGGTGCGCCTGGGCAGGCAGCCAAGAGATCAACGCAAGCGCACTGAGACATTCCGGGGGAATGCCACACACCTTTTATGTTGCATTGAACTTGGCATCTGTGTTGCTTGTGATCCAGTAAAAGCAGAAAGATATAGCTTTTCTAACCTTATAAATAATTTTAAAGTCTCATTGTTTTATTCGACTAACTCGTAAGGGTAATATTTTTCAGACAAAATTATGTTTTATCAGTTTTATTTATCACGTTTTACTTTACCATACCTACTCTGAGATATCAAAATTATCTTACTTATGGGAGTCATCGTCAACTTGCCCATATTTCCAAATTACGGGAGCTCGGGGCAACATGTTAACAATCTATGAAGTCGGAAGCCTTAATAGGTAGCCTAGAGGTTCGACCTATCGTCTCTCATTGAGAGGGTCGGGGGTTTCCGGCTCAAGCTCAAACACCATGAGGAAACCTGCACCTATCTGCGAAGTAATTCAAGGTTGGGTGTGAAATCCTCAATCCGCACTGGCACGCGTGCGTCAGGTCTATAGTTCAATCCCTCTGTTGATGAGATAATCTTAGTCAGTTGTGTGGATGACTCGCTGTTGACAAACAAGTTCATAAGTTTATGCACTTTCATTCGATGTTTACGAAAAGGAAGTCGTAAATAATAACACCGAGTGAGGAATTTTGCAAGGTATCCGAGGCATATAAAGTCTATTTCACACATAATTGACTTGTGTTTACGTAAACTTCACGCGTATCTCTAATTTCAAATGCAACTGCAATTAATTTCGTATTCATATTGCTTTTAACTATTAATTTTGAAATGGTTTCATCGAATTCCGTATCTATGAAGTGCGAAGTACTCTTACACTGTCTCTTGAATCGTGTCATGGCTTATTTCAGTTTTATAAAACGCGAGGTCATTTTTTTATACCTATGGTATAGGCAAACGAGCGCACAGCCCACCTGATGGTAAGTGGTCACTGCGGCCCATGGAGACCGAAATCCTATGATCCCCCATTAAGAAACCATAAGATCTCGAATGCGTTGCCTACCCTGAGGCCTAAGATGGAATGCCTCTGTGATAGTGATAGAATAGAATAGTTAAGTATTTTAAAATTATTGGGGGGAGATACCTAGTACTTGCTTTTATAGCCTTAGCTTATCTCGCGGCACTGGTTCACAATCTTAAAACCAGAACAATATTTTGTTCATAAACGGTGAATTTTCTGTAATTCAATCAATCCAATTTCTCCAGTTCACTGAATGAAAGCTGTATAAAAACGTCAGGTGTGTTAATAGCTCATTAAAAATCAATCGACTTGTCAGCTTGGCTCAGGATCGCATTTGATTTGTGACGTCATAAAATGCTGGCAGTATTTTAAACTAGCTACCTACTGCCCGCGACTTCGCCAGCATGGAATACGGTTATCGAATGTCCGTGGAAACTACGCTTATTTCCGGGATAAAAGTTCCAAATTTCATCTAAAGGAAGCTGGTCCAGTCCAGCGGTTTAAGTAAATAAATAAATTTCTTGGGACATATCACACAAATTGGCCTAACCCCAAACTAAGCAAAGCTTGTACTTATGGGTGCTAGACAACGATGTAAATACTTATATACAGAAATACATATATAGAAACATATACTTCCATGACTCAGGTACAAACATTCGTGCTCATCACACAAAGGTAGCCCCTAGCGGGATTTGAACCCGCGACCATCGGAATAGAGGGCAGGGTCACTACCAACTGAGCCAAACCTGTCGTCAAAAGTCGTTTAAGTGTAAAAAGGTAACAGACAGACAGACTTAGTTTCGCATTTATAATATTAGTATATGGATGTGCTAATGAAAACAATTATCCTTCACTTGGCCGAAGTAGTCCGAACCAAATATCTTTCTTTTCATCCAACAACCAACTACTATGGCGTAAAAGGAAAGGAGCGAAATTGTCTGTAGATACGAGACTTGTTTGGAGTTCTCCCTTAGCTTAGAATTGTTGTCTAAACTGCATCAGCTCCAGGGCGTGGCCTAGAGCAATGACACTCACTGTCTATTAGAAAGTGCTGCAGCACCTTCCACGTAAGAAATTGCCAACAATCGGGTATTTGCTAGAATTTAATGGCATAGCAAACAATGTATCTTTCTATTACGTGACTACGTTATGTTTATGACCATGGCTTTTTTTTTCAAGACATGCATGCTACATATTACGATTAATTTTTGTACTTACACCTGCGTAATTTTAGCTAGATACAGTCATTGGTTACTTAAATTCCACGGATCGTTATCATTTCTCTAAATTGCATCTCTATTTGTTCTTAATACGGCGGAAGCACATTCACTTTCGAGTTATGAAATACTTTGTTGTTATTGATGAGAGGCGTGTGCGCCGATAACACCCACCGCCATCTCTGGTTTATCATTTTTAAATCAATTTTTATTACAATTCATTACATGTTTGACATTTTTATCTAGATTTTTGCATACTTGACGGCGAAAGTATAGTGCTCAAAATAAAAGATATGTATGCGAAATTACGTCACTCATTATGAGTATAGCTTAGCTTGCCTTGTGACAAGGAACTCCTCAATACGATTGAGTGTATCAATTACACGCTTTTTCATTTGTTTGGTTATTATGTAAACACTTTCCGATAGCGATTTCTCTCACCTAATAAGACTTAGTACCTACTTACATATTAATATTAAGTTCATGATGTTCTAAGGCACATATAACTAGTAGGTGTGCTGCGTCTGCGGACGTACGAAGTTTAATAGGTACCTAATTTAATCTTGCAGCGTTGCAGCCTCCTGATTCATATGAAAAATAACTTTACTAATTAAAAATGTTTGAGAAAGTTCCACTTCTTGTATATTGCTAGCGAAAACACCGACTTTTACATGCTTTTACGTGACATTTAACGTTGCACGATGGTCGAACGTGCTTCGTCCTCCCTCCCATCCCATACCACAATTACCGGCTTCGTCCAAAGGTTAACTACTACTAAATAATGAGAATACCTACCTGTTCATTTAATTGCTGTAGCAGCTCAACGCAAAATGTGGAAAATATCATGTGAATTTATTATGTAGGTACTTAAATAGGTGCTAACTAATAAGGGGGCATACAAACATACCTGCATAGGTACTTACAAACTTCTTCCGACCAGGTAATTTTAATTCAGAATAGGTAGGTACGAAGCGTTTCTGCTACGGATCATTAAAAATTGTCAAAACTATTGCTTATTATTACGTAGGTACCTATATACCTAATTCATATTTTGGGTATGGGAACCGGCTCATATGTACTCGTAGATTTGTGATTAAAATATTACTACCGTCATCTTCATGGTAATACCTAATTACCTAGGTTAATTCGATTACCTATATCAGAACGGATTTCCGCGGCATCTCCGAACGCCACATTGACCTACTAGTCCAGCCATGACTCACCTCTAGTTAGCACACTACAGGTCAGCAACTCGCAAAAACTGACACTGCAAATTACGTCTTATTGGCAACAACTTGTGATTAAAAACGGCTCGCAGCACCTCATTCAGATACTTGGAGAAATGAATGAATCATTGTGTACCAACTAAAAGTTGCATGCGACATCCGGAACGGTGTCGAATTCAGATGTCATTATGCATTTGGGATTTGGGTTTGGAAAACTCTCCAAAAGGATCTTAATGTCAACCAATAATCAGAACCTATAAAACAACCTATCAGCTGGACTAAGTACTCAGGTAATCCACTTTCTTCACGCGGGCCTACTGCGGATTAAGGCCACACCTTTTAATTTTTCAGAGATGCTTACAGAATTGCTTTCACATTGAATTGTAAGGAATTCTGTAAGCATCTCATAACTAGGTGCAAGCCAGGATTTGAAGTCTACCTTGCACTCTGCATATGAGTGGTAGGTGTAAGTAGATCAAACCACTGTGCTACCCTTGAGCTACGTGGTTAGCTTCGGACCACGTCAGACCGATTGCAGCTAAGAATTGCCGCCAAGTGTGTTTAGGATGGTTACGTTTCCTTTTCCCTTGTGGGGTTTATTCAGAGCTTGTCTTAGGTATGTGGTCGGGAGGTCTCCATAGGGTGTGAAAAATCCAATGTAAAATAGATACCTATGTAGGTATAACTTGTATATATTATTTCCTTGTGACTAAACCTATCAGCACTATATTTTAAAAACAATTAAGAGCTGCATATTCGACAAACAGTCTTTGTCTCTCCCACTTCCCTGCAACACATGGATACTTACGTAAGTAAGTATTTATAATGTTCATACTTCAACACTGTCTGTTTATTAACTGCAACAAGGGTTGTTGTTTCAACATGCTATATCTGGTTTAATTTACGTTAAGTGAAATTAAATTGGACTTTGGAGTCACTGACTTGGTAATAAAGTAATAACCTCGCATAGACCTATCTGTCGCCGGAGAAATCAAAAGGGCACTTTAAAAACGATTTATGAGTGACACGAATTCGTGTACCTAAAACTACCTACTTCTTAATGGAGTATATGGTAAACTATGACAGTTATGACTTGGGGGAGTGTAATGGAGCATTAAGAGAGGATTTCCCGAAATTCCCACGAGAACAGGAAAAATGGGAATTTAATTGTTTACCTATATTTATGCGCATACGAAGTCGCGGGCAAAAGCTAGTCCCAATATGCTATCAAATGTTAAAGGACTGGATGCAAATGCATCCTCTCGTACAATGCCAATCAACCAGATAACGAGTTATAAATTATCCGTAGAGAAAAATTCTCGCAAAATAATGTTTATCATAGGTACCTATCAAGCATCCGCGCTCTTGCAGCGTTATCGCAGCCACTGACCGCGCATGCGCCGTGACCAACTATGTATGCAAAAAATACTGCCATGCCAAAACCAACCGTACACCCTTGATAATACACAATTAATTAAACGTCAGTTAATTTTAGCTCCATATTTTCTGTTGAAACTAGCGGCGCGAACATGGCAAGTTCTCCCACATGTTCTTTTGTTAGCACTTGTTTATTGAGTAACACATACCTAACTATGGTGGTTACTTACAATATGTCGGTATGTTCTAATTTTGAACAGCTTGCGGCATCGGCAGTTAACATAAAGTCTTTGTTGTGGCAAAGACGTAATGAATGGGGAGTACTTAATTAAAATTGAAATCTTTTGTACCTATTAGGTATCTTGTTCGTATTTTCAATGCTTTGTTTTTAACGCAATGCGCAAAATTAAATAATGAGCAATATTCTTATCATCTCCATCATATAGGTACCTAGTAAAATTAACCATTTCCTTTGCCTCCATAACGAATCAGCGTGTATACATTTGCATAATATCAAGAGGACATACGGAAGTAAGTAGGTACTCGAAGAATAATTTCAATAAAATTATCTAACCGTGTAATGTAATGTGTATGTGCAAAAGTCATGTAGGATAATGGACTAAAACTCCTTTTAAAGTTCTTTTTGAAATAGAAACGAATAGTTTGTTGAAATCGATTTCCAATTCCAAGTGTACCACACTACTTTGACCGAATCAAAAAAGTCAGTTTTTTAAATAAAAACGAATAAGTAAGTACTTACTTGGTTGTAAAATTTATCGACTTTGAAGAACTGAATCAGAGAATAAAAAAAAGTGTCAGAAAATCCCAAAATATTGAAATCATTAACGATTGAAATGATTCAAATGTCAAGATTACCACAACTTTTTTTTTTTAAGAAAAAAAAACCGGCCAAGTGCGTGTCGGGCCACGCGCAAATTATAGGGTTCCGAAGTTGACGATGCCCACAGTACCTTTCTAAGACTTACTAGCATCTAGCTAGCCTGTGGTATGACGTGCCCGCCCGACGCACCTGCCGCTCGAGAAAAATCATTGGTTTTTTAATCATTTCATAAGTTGGTCGACTATGACTCGTAAGTTTGTACAGCCTACTTAGCTGTGATAGTTTTCCTTTCAACTACGTTATATATGCCATAACCGTGATTTTTTTCAGCCATCCAAATACCACCATTTAGCTGGCAGGGGGGGGACACGTGACTCTAACAAAAAATAGCACTTTAAAGCTTAATATTTCACAAACGCATCACGTAATCAAAAAATGGTTTTAACAAACCCACAATATTTTTTTAAGACCTATTCAACGATATGCCGCACCATGGGGTACGCAAGAAAAAAAAATTACATCCCCACTTTACGAGTAGGGGAGGTACCCTATAAAAAAATGTATTTCAAAATTTTATTGTACCACTTTGTCAGCGTAACTAATATGTATATTCATGCCAAATTACAGCTTTCTAGAACTAAGCATCTCCGAGCAATAGTGCGGACAGACGGACGGACGGACGGACGGACGGACGGACGGACATGGCGAAACTATAAGGGTTCCTAGTGGACTTCGGAACCCTAAAAACGTGATTATGATATTCAATGTCCCTTCGGTTACCTACTGTAGCAATTTTCGTTCTCTAATAAAATAAACATCTTTCAGATTTCAATAATATTTTGAAACGAACAGAGTTGCAGTATGTACTCGTATGTAGTATGCATGCCTATTTACAAAAGCAAAAGCCTAACACATAAGCCTAATTTTAATAGAAAAGATTAGGTATAGCACGACACAACTTAGAAGGCCGATGAAGCAGAATCTATTTTTGCTTAATCCACGCGCCTTCTAAGTTGTGTAAACATGTACCTACTTTGCGGAAGCGTGTCAAGCAATTACAAACGTTATGCATTACAATCAATATCGGAACAATGCCACACAATGCATCGATGACACAAACATAACAATGGATGGTGCTTCCTACAAAACATACTCCACAGATTATACTTACATACACATCATCGTTCCCCGAAGAGCGCTTTCTTACATGTTCTGTATTTGGTTCGCTTCCTTATCACACTCTTCCTCGACTGTGCTTCTTTAATAAAAAACTCGCAACGTCTTTGTCTTCTTAGAAGCAAGGTACTTTTTAATTTTCTTTTGTTTGATCAATGACAACGCTACGTTCAATGGTTTGCACACGTTTTGCATAACATATTTTGAGATTATCGAGCGATGTCTATTTACTCTCGTAATCCTCGTAATAGAAAATAAACGCTTTAATGCTTTTATCATTTTTAATGTATTTTTTTTTATTTGTTTCAGAATCTGCAGTTAATATGCAATGCATTTGAACTTCAGGTGAGATTCTTAACAACTTTATTTTCACCGCTTTATGATTACGATTGCATGACATGGAGCATGCGGACCAAAAGTTTACGAGTAATTGACTGTACCTTGATGAAAATGAAATATTTGCGATGTGAGAAGAAAATTACAAGTATATAGTAATTAGTAATAAATTAAATGCCGGAAGTGTGTGCCCGTCGATCAGTTGTACACTTACACATTTAATTTTAAGTATACCGTTATCCTTAAGCATTTCAAACACTGAACGAAGACACTACTCAGTATTCTTTTTAATAATCAGTAGAACAAAGATCTTTTCAATTCGGTCTATGATTAGTTTTCTCGCCGTGAATACTAAAACAATCATCGACGTATCTTGGATCTTGAAACGGAGCCGTCTTCTAAATATGTGAAACCTGTTAAGCGAGTTTTTTCGACGCATTCGCCGACGAATATGGCGATCTCTTTGATTTTGTGTCTAAGCTAGTTGCTTTTAAGGTGATAAAATTAACGAAAAATACATCCTAAGATCAAACATGAACTCTAAACACAAGCCAGTATTTCCAAGGTCTTTAGAATCCCTCGTGTCAATTTTGATCTTCTTAAAAAAAAAACTTTTTTTTGAAAATTAATAAACTTACCAGTATGTACTGGTAAGTTTATTAATCTACAAATGTGTAGATTATGTACTGGTAAGTTTATTAATTTTCCTTGACACACCTATTTTGTAGTGATTTCATAATTTTACGGAAAGTAGCAGTGATATAATCACAATAAGGCAAGAAAGATATGGACAAGATGCACCGTACGGGCGGCAGAGGCGGTTTATAATAATTATAACTGACCCTGCGAAATGTCAACCATAATTAGGCGTCGCCATATCTCGTAGAAACAGTTAATGAAACCAGCTTCACCTGTCCAATTAAATACGTGAAATTTGGGGAAAATTAATGCAATTTGCCGCAAGGAGGCGTTCATTCGACCGGCTTTATTAACTGTAATCAAGCACGAATCAGCGCGCAAGTGATTGTTACGCAAACATTGATATCTTCGATTATTAATCTTTTTGGCAGTGTTTGCTCGGCGATTCCGGAACGAGTTCGTTATACGGTTATAAAAAATTTCACTTCTCTGTGGTTCGCCTGTTAATTGCCATGTATGGGCCATTAGAGTGGTTGCTTTTGAAAACAAATAGGTACTTACCGCAAAGTGTGCCCTAAATCCATGTTTAGCATTACGGCGACCATAATGTTCTTTGTATCATTGAGATTTATCTCGTCGGAGTATTGCGTTTATTCTCCATAATTTCATCATCTTCAACCTTGTGCCATCACCAGACGTGCCTATAGTAGCAAGCAGCTTAACAGTGACTAGCGAAGAATATCAAAACTACAGCCCAAAATACAAATTTGCATATCGCCATCGTCTAGATACGATCGAAACATGATCAAGATAGTAGTCGTAACACCGCACCTAATAAAACAAAAAAAAGATTCGTTGCAAAATTGACTTTCGCTCCTGCAAATATACGTCACGTACGAATTCAACCGACTGTAGTGTCTCGAAGACTTTGCCGGTTGAACTTGCGATTATGGCTCCAATTTATTGATCAGCTTTCCCCAGAATGCACTTGTCAAAGGTCACGGGGGAATGATTGAACGCTCCATTTTGAAGTGAGCTTTCTTTCCCACGTTGTACCACTTGTCGATATCAGATTTCGAATCAGTTGCTGTCAAAAATTACACGCGTTTACAATACCGCTGAATCATGTGTGTGGTCAACGCAATAACGCGTCGTGTCGAAAAAGTGCTTACAAAATTAAGGTGTCTTCTTCAACAAAGTTGCAGAATTTGTTGAGAAATAATTGCCTACCGACGACTCATTAAATAAGTAACTAACATTGCAGTACTTATTACTTCAGTATGAGGTATATCTTCGTTTCCTGCCGTGGACTTTATCCTGGCACAGGCTGTCGGTAGCACGATTCTTGTTCTTCCTGTGACGTCACCTCACCGCGTTTATCGAGAAGAGTTGCGCCGCGAGGGAGTTACCCTATTAAGATGGAGGTAGTTTTTTTGCACTTGAATCCCTGTGGTGACTCAACTCAACGTTCTGGATAAAAAAATTAATATTGCGACTGTTAATTTGCTGAATTAGTTTGAGGCACTCTTGATGCACAGCAAAGAATCTTGTATTTCTTGATAAACTTTCTCAAATGTAGATAAATTGAAAGCATTATCTGTTGATCCACCATACAATAACCACTACCAGCCTATTAATAACGTCTCACTGCTCGCATTGATACCTCTTACTCGTAGCTGAGGATCTGAACTGCAGCACCTAATCGAGCTCAGCGCGGATAGTCCATTTATGTTGGCCAGTTTAAGGGCTTCTTTAGGCTTTTAAGGCTTCTTTAGGTCAAGTAACAGTCTTGAATGCCTCTCAATTAAACCTCCGGCTAAAAGTGCAACTATGCAATGCAGTCGGGCAGCCCAGAAACAGGTGCAGCGGCCGTCGACCTCTCCACTTTCCCCGTAGACCACATGGCACACCCTTTTACGGCTATTGTGTTTGCGAGTAGGTACCGGACATAAAAATAAATAGGGAACCTCAATGTTATGTCATCAGATTTCCTGCGATTTGCGTTTTAACCGATGTACAATGAAGATAACTTTATGATGGATATCTAGGTACCTACATCAAAACAATATATTTCCAACGTTAGTAATTTTGGTCGGAGTGAAGTTAATGTGAATGTAGAGCTGTTCGAAGTTTAAGTCAAAAAGATTCGAGTAGCAGAATTGGACAACAATATTTTTAAAAATAATAGTAGTTTATGTAACTGCTACATAATAAAGGTCTTTAATTATGTAAGTACAGTTACATACCTACACAACTTTATCTATACATTTTATAAATCCTCTAAGATGCTTCAAAATCTGTTCAAATGGCGGCATTTCGAATACGTAAGTGTCTCGCATTTGATTTTCAAAAAGCATAGACTTGATAGAGCCGATATTTGAATTTGAAACAAACTTTCGCTCTGTCTGACTGAAGAATATAGGCGGGCATTGCAGTTCGAAGATGTTCGAAATTTGAATGCTATTAGACAATCGAATTCGATGGTCTAATACAGCTATTAGAACATTTTCACAGATAAGAAATCTGTTCTAACAGTTTATCTTAATGCTGTTCATAATTTGCGGTTTTTGAACGCATCATAGAGGGTTTATGATATGAGTGTAAGTAAAACTACATTATGTAGTTTTGTTAGTGGGGCCTGGTGCTTGGTCCGTCCGGGGTGGTACCACCGTCTTTCCCCGCTAACCTGCGTATCTGCCATGGTTTTGTGTATAATTTAAAACTAGAGCTTACACGTACTGATTGCTACAGTAGCTATAAGTCTTTAATTTTAAAAATATATATGCGATTATAGTTACACACACACACACATTAGCATAATATATTCGCACTCTGGCGAGGAGCATTTCGGGTTCCAATAAAACTGTTACTTAACTACTAAAGAAGTTCCATGTCTAACACTTTCTCCTTCGATTTAGATGCATGAGTATCGCAACCGATATCACTGATTCGTTATCGGATACGGAGAATCCGTACGCTGACCCGATCGACCTGGCGCGGAAGGAAACCCTAGCTAGCAGACTTCTGTCTGGCTTCCTAATAAATAGTATTATGTATACACGTACAAGATTATCTACTTAAGCAATTAATTTTATACAATAAAAGGAGATATAAAAAATTAATCTTGATGAAAAATTCAGGACAAATAGCTTTCGCATTCGACTTCATCAGTGTGCATTTTCCGTCCCCTGAGGGATGATTTTTGGGGCATAAATTGTTATTAAGTCTTTCCTAGTGACCTAGAATCTCCATCTGTACTGATCTATACTATAGCTACACTAGTAATAAGTCTATAGAAGAAGTCGCGTCTGTAACTTGAAAATTAAAGGTAACTATGAAGTCGAGGGGACTAAATAAACTATATACTAAACAGTAAACACAAAAGAAAGATTTTTAGAAAAAAAACTGTATGAATAACGCTATTACCGAATTCCACGCTGACGAAGTCGCGGGCAGAAGCTAGTATAAATATAAATTCCTTATAGGTAAATCGGAATAAGTGGATCAAGCATAATGTGGTAATGGCAACTATTACTTATTCTGTGGTAACGGTAACAGATCAGTCATAATTACTTTCCATTTTATAATTTTAGTCTATACTAATCTATATACCGGAGATAAAACGAAAGATCCTATTGTTATTCGCCGTGTCTTGCCAATTTAAATACTAGTGACTCTTTGCGATATAGGTATAACTAATGATGCCACATCATCATCACCTTCATTAGACATAATATCAGCTTCGCTTATCTCTTGGATTCCTCTGTCACTGTTGTTTAATTTGAGCGTGAACGAGAAAGCAGATGTCAATTGATATTTGCATAGAATTAAGACTGATGGAATGCTGTCGTGAAGAAGAAACAGGGATATTTCTCTTTCAGTCCGTGATGATATTAATGACTGGCCATTTAGAAAACGGTTTGGCAACAAAACTAATGACGTTCGATATTAAAAGTAAATCATGTAGCCGATCAGATCGAATAGGTTCTGGGTATGAGTGTGGAATGTGTCTTGGTAAGGAGCGCAATCTTATATGGCGAAACAGTTGAAAACGTGTCCAGCGGATTTGATAAGCAACAAAACAAAACACACTCTTCACAACCGTTTTCGCTGCGTTTTCGCCTCAGCAACGCTATCTGAAGGCGCTACTGCAGACTATCCGCCTAGGTGGCTTGACACTTGTGCCGACCGCAGCGCCCCCAATCTTCCCGATTTGGTGTCCACTTTAGGAACTATAAAGATTGCGCTCCTTTACTTCAACCCTCTATAGTTCTGGGTATTTTTTTTGGAAAACAATTGAAGTCTACCTTGAATTGTTCGAAGCACTTTCAAATCTGATGTGTAGGAACCCAGATTGGCCGATTATCTTTTGTATTTTGGGTGATCTTCTTATCTAGTTTTAGAAGGTCTTCTCTTTTCTTATTGTGAGCATAGGTACCCATTGAAACTTCACCACTTTAGATTGAATGAAAAGCAATGTAGGCAGGCAGGCACCTATGTTAAAGTAATATTTGATAAAGTTTTTTTACCCTTTATTTATTTTTTATTTTTTTACCCACACATTCCTGCGGACTATACATTACAATACTTAAAAGTCGAAGGTCAGAGAGTTTTTACTCTTGTTACAAACGTGTATTAAGTACTTGTTCAAATATTACTTCACCGTAGAAGAATGCGTATTGTTTATGATAACCGTTATTGTTGTTCGTCGTATTCGAGGTTATTGCGAATTTTAACGACTTTTTGTTTCATGTCAAGTCAATCAATACATAGGTACTTACCTACCTATGTAAGTGATAAAATATGTAACGGTCTTGGAAAATAACTCTGCACTTCGATAACTTTGAACACTTTCCTCAATATTCTATTTCTAAATCACTGAATTGCGTATGTAATACCAATAAAAATAGTTAAATTGCCAGTCATAAATTACTACGTTAACTGGCAATGATTAAAGCACGAATGACTATTATTGCGTTACTAAAACTAGTTCGCACTAATTATTGAACACCATCTTTTATAAATATTAAATAGGTACCTGTCCTTGATTGACTGACCTAATTGTCCGTGATTGTCCTATAGTATATACTATTTTTGAATGGCTTGACTAAAATGTGTCTTTGGAAAATCCTAATTACTAACTCTACATTGCTGCTTTATGAGGATCATAATATCTTACTATATAAAATTCTCGTGTCACTGTGTTTGTAACCAAACTCCTCTGAAACGGCTCGACCGATTCTTATGAAATTTGGAGTGTATGTTCAGTAGGTCTGAGAATAGGACGTAAGCTATTTTTCATACCAACATAATAATAATTCTAAGGTGGTAAGAAGTCCGTGGGGTCAGTTAGTTTTTTTATATAAAATTATTCGCGAGAAGAGACGTGTATGGTGTTATGGGAAATATGTAAGTCTTACAGACGTAAAAGTAGCCACATAGGTAGTTTCTAGTATGAATTTGTGCTCGAATAGTCGAACAATTGTGGAATGTTAGATGTACCTACTTTTGACGCGGAAAGTTGTTATCCCGGCAGTCCCAACTGTCAGGAAAATTCAGAGAGAAATTTCCTATTTTAGAGTACCTATCCTTTATGAAGACGGTTCGGCTAGTCTAGTAGTGTCGTACGCGTAGGAATGTAGGATTGTAGGTAGACTGTTTTAATAGTTGGTAGGTAGGTAGGTAGGTATGTCACGTCACGATAGCCGAGTTGACCGTAGGCTCGATGCAGGTTGAGGTCAAACTGTGGGTGTTTGAGATCATCGTGAAACGAGAGATTGATCGTTAGATGATGTGCCTATAATATACTGAATCAACATGTACTTCGTTAATTCAGCCGCTCGGGTATTGTATAAAAAATGATAATGAATAGACTATATAAGTTTACCAGTATTTGTTAGCTGTTAATTAGTCATAATTATTTTCCAGATCCATGATTCTGACAATAGTACTTAATGTGTTAGGTAAATACCACTTTGAAAAAAAAAACTCACGGTTAATGAGGTTGCATGAGAATTTTGGTTTATTTTTGAAATACCTAATTAATACTACTATTAATTAGGTATTTGCTTCGTTATCAAATCCGAAGTTTTGGTGTGTGTTTGTGTTGTAGTTGTACTTAGTACCTGTTTTGTGTAGAAGTATAAAATAGGGAACTACCTAGGTAATAAAAACAAAGGGAAAAATAGAAGCAAAGCAATCGACCGTTTTGTTTCCTCTTAATATAGGTATTAACGTTACGATACATGAAGTGATTTAACAACAAAACTACGTTATAAATACCTATCAACAGTTTAATAAACTAAGCTTCCACTTCCATTTCATATTGTTCATCGCACAATACTTATTGTAGGTAATTGAATTGTCAACAAAGTCTCAGTCAATGTTACCGTTGCTTTCGAACTTTGATAGTGAACCATTAATAACCCGATTAACTTTCTTTCAATGATAGATTAAGCAGGTAGCCCTTCGCATTCCGCAATGCACCGCCCACTGGGCCGAAGAAGTGAGACGCAGACGTCACAAACCCTGACCACATCGAAACCAAGCCAACCAGATCCACAGCGAACGCGGCCGAGCGCGCACGTGTTATGCGCGTCTCTATTTTTTTATTTATATACGTAAATACCTGGGCCTACCACCCGCAGAGACAACGCTAAACTAATAATAACACTATTAATCATCAATGTGCATGTGAGAAGTTCAGTGAAGTGAAGTGAGTGCAATGAATTTGGATTTCCCAACCGAGTTGAAGGTATTTTATGACCGCTAGTGATGTAAGCCAGGCAATTACTCAAAATTAACTATTAAAACTTGCAAATACCGGAGAAAGTCCATTAATTTTTTTCATTATGTCACTCTGATCAGAAATAAGTTATTGATTGAGTACAATTGAAGCATAGATCGATGCTCGTTCCATGAGTGGTCTCAGCGGTAATTGGTTTCCATTGTGTGTCACAAATTATAACTTTTGTAAAATATTGAGGACTAACTGTGCCATCTGACGTAGGTATATGTACTTATCTTAAGTAAGCATTAAGGTGAAACGTCGCGTTTAAAAAAACAATTCAACTCGTAGGTATGCACTTATAAAATAAATCAAAACTTTAACAAAGTCCACACAGAGACACACCCATATCAGCAACTAAACAATCATAAAGTAATGAAGTTCTTTACAAGTAGACAACTTGCAGCGACATTTTTCGATCAGGAAGGAAAATAAATTATTATGGTACTAAACACTAATGTGATGATAATCATTCATTTTGGTTTTTCCTCAACTACCTACTACATATGTGACCACACTGAGCATCTCCGAGGTTATTAGGTTTCATAGGTATCATAACCTCGTAAAACGTAAACAATCACCTACAACACAGGCGCGCGCAACACTTGTAATAATGGTAACGTTCACATTTTTAGCAATTACCTAGTACGATTTGGGCCAAACTAATTTAATAGTTATTTATTCACCAAGAGGAGTAAGGCATTGATTACTCAACGAGTGGCCATTTGAGCCTTAAACAACACGAGTTGAGTAATCAATACTTACCCTCGAGGGATATATAATACTTTATACTACTCTTACGAGGAAAAAAAAACAACAAAATCTCGTACAATAATTTAGATATATAGGATAAATAAGTATCATCTGGAGCGTTATGCAAAAAAGAATTGATTTCATCTGCCGTTAACACTTTGGATTTCTTACTGCGAAACCCGCTAGACTTCTTTTTCAGAAATGCTGCTAATTTTGAGTATTTCCTTATATCAATATTATCTCTGGATAACAATGTACTTCTCAGCATTGAATATATAGCCCACAGGCTGCTAGGCTTATATTTTGAAGACTTTTCACTAAAATAGGCTAGAAGAACATTTTCCGACAAAGAAGAAGCTTGCTTTTCAGTCTTCCACTGCATAAATTCTTCATACTGCTTCATGTATTTATTTTTTGATTTGAGATTGTTAATTGCTTGTTGAGCATGAATTAATATTTCAGGTGGCGTTCCAATAATACTACCATCGCTACTTTCCTCATTTGTTGAAAACATTTCAAACACAAAAGCAAATTCAAAGTTATTACAATGAAACGAAAGGCGCGCGATATTCTTTTTTTTAAAGTGAAAACCGCGCCGCGTCTTTACAGCCAGTGACGAGACAGATCATTACAAAATTTCTTGCGTGCAACCCGAAATATAAAATCATATTTAGTATAATTAATCAATGCATATGTTTCTTCAAACCATTTAACGATATTGTTATCGCATTTTCGAGTTTTTTTTTCGAAAAACTTTTTTGATGTAGGTACATTCGTTTAGAACGTCTATATAGCTTGTGTAAAGTCGGCAGTGTCAAATAAAAAAAAGTATTAACTTAACGCATCCATGGCTCGTTTTGGAATTAAAAAAAAAACATAACTGTGGAATAATGGATTTTCATACAATATTACTACATGGGTAAAGTGTGTAATAATGGATTTGCATACAACATTACTAACCAGATTTTGAAGGAGGATTAATGAGCAACTTTCTCCCCAATTATTGGGTTAGTTTGAATTGACTTTCCGAGTAGGTGTAGTATAAATAATCGAATTCCAGTTTGAAACATACAGCTTCAGATTATAACCTACTTAGTTGTTGTTACGGACTCTTTTTATAGCGAAATTGTCAATGTTTGTTTAAGAGAAAATTATAATAAAATCTCTTTCATGTCATGTCATGTCATCGTACAATATTGTATCGTATTTTGTATTCATTCATAACTATCTACTGATCGACCTAGCCTTTCCAATACAGTCCGCTAACAGTTGTATTGTAGTACTTAGTCGTTATTATTGATTACACAGACGAGCTCCGAATGAGGTGCATTATTTATCTGACGACTACTGGCGATTACCTACACACTCGCAGTCTTTATTAGTTTTAAATCACCTCAACAGAGTTTTTACATCGTCACGATTATTTTGGTGTTTGTCCAGACAAACGTCTATTTGAACGTCTCTGAGTCAACGTTGCGGTTTTATAATCTGAATAATCTCTATATTTTTATTTCCAAATGTCTACAGAGCTAATACAATATTGTCTTGTGTTTCATACGTATAGCATGTACCTACAGTAAACTTGACAGAGCTTGTCATTTACAGAAGAGTACAGAATAAGGTGATCGCCAAGAAAATATGTAATTCGAATCGAAACCAATGAGGTTCATAAAACAGCTGGTAGCAAATAAATGTCTAATCGATACTCTTATTCATTCAATAATACGTTCTGAAACTGAAGAACGGACGTTTATTACGAAGGATCAAAGTGAGGGCCTTGTTATGAATGTTATGATATCAAGCTGTGCACACAGTCATTGGGGTGGGGGGTAAATATTAAGTGCTTCAACCGATGGCATTGTCGTCCATTCTATAACCATAAAAATAGGAATAATAGGGAGCGTATATTTTTTTATTAAAAATGAATCGAACACTGTATGCATTGGAGAACAGCTTCCGTTGCTATTCCTGATAAGTACCTAATTATAAGTTAGAGAATGATAAAACTGCAGTTGAAACAACTTAACTGAAGTCTGCAGACTATAATGAGAGAATAGGATCTGCAGTTATAAATAAATGCAAAGCTGCAAGTAATCCACATGTGCAACGCTCAGTTATTAAGGTCAGAGCGGGTTCCGCGCGAGCGGCTGCAATTACGGAGTTTACGTTAATAACGATGTGAAGTAACGTCAGATGCAACGCCGGCGCATCGACGTGCTGTTGCGCTTTGTCTTTCTCTTTTTGTCTCTTTCTTTTTTTGTAACGCACTTTTCAAGTGTAAAATTCACAGCAACTCTATAAGTACATGTAATGTCAAAAGATCATCAGAATCAAAACCATTAAGTATTTATTTTCTCATAGGAATTCCGCTTAACGGATCAGTTTCAATATGTTGGTCGTTCATTCGTTTTCTGGTTTATTTTTTGACTCTAATTGGGCTCATTTCGCTTTGAAATTTTATATTAATACACTGAATACTGGACACGGAGCATCAGCGTCAATGAACTTTGTTTTGATTGATTTAGGATAAGCTTTAATTTTTTTAGTACTTAAGTACTTCATTGAAATTCGTGGTATTCAAAAGACTGTTAAAATAAAAATTATTTCTGTTTACCGAATCATCAATTCCGGAGACATTACCACGGGTTCTATTCTATTGTCTCGTACAATACCCATTATGCCGGCAGGTCTCGTCCGGTGCCTTTGTCCACGCAGCCTTGGGTTTCCCTTCCTTTCCTTTTCGGAACTCGTTAGCAGGATTAACTGGGTAACCGAAACTGATGACTTCATTTGCCCTTTGTACTATTTTTACTACACGACTAATGATATCTGCCATGTTTTCCCCATTCGTATCTGCGATCAATTAGTGGTTGTTATCCTTATCTAATCTTGTATAGATAGAAATATAATTGTATACAAAAATCCTACATTTTTTCCTAAAGTATACTGTGAATTTTTATTTAGATTTCATTTTCATCAACTGGGAATTTCCCTTGTTGCTGGAGCCTAACGAGTAAATTGACATGCTTTACATTATAAATGTCTGTGTAATAAACAGTCTGCTATTACTGTTATGGTTAATATTAAGGAGTGCGAGAGTGTCGGAATATAAACTTTCCATTGTTCCAGACTAGCGTTTCCTATGAATTAAATATTGTTTAGTTAAACAATATTCTGTTTTAATGATAATATCTGTGTTTTGAGATAAGTACCTAAACTATAATTTAATTATAGTATATTACCAAGATTTTTTTCAAGGTAATGAAATTTTTCCGAGTAGACTGGCCCTGTCAACATCTGCCTGGACCGGTAAGTCGCCATAATTGTAAGACAATAAGACAATGAGTGTAGACTTAATGTACCACAGGGTATAAAAGGATACTGACGCCTCAGGTGCGGTGCGCACATTGACTTTTGCGAATGCGATTAGTTCTCTGTGATTTGTACGATACATCCTTTCTTTGTATTTAAATCATGTTTCCTAATTACATATTTTAGTCCCTGAATTTATTCCTAATGGCTTGGTTTGCGTGTGTTTATTATTATATTATTGTTCTCATTGAGTACACAAATGGTAGCTCCACAGTCAGTCGTCCAATCAAAATAAACCATCTAGGTACTCTACATCGATCTTTCGTTCACATCGTGCTTAAGTTGTCAAATACACACACAGGGCATTCGACCTTAGGAGCTGTCGACATGAGAGATAGTAGATTTGCTTTTAAACAATGGATGTTGTATTGTGATTGTTGACAGCATATTGCATGGTTATTGATTGTTGTTCCCATTTAGGCCTACTTAAATTATTACTGCGTACTCTACAATCTTACCTTATGATTTTATTTGTTCTAAGTCGTGACGTCCATCTGGCTAGGTAATTTACTTACGGCAAAAGTCATCTATGGATGACGCATACAACTGGTTTTGCTTGAAATTGTCCTCAGTTGAAGCCGTGTGGCGAATACATGAACGCGGTAAAAGGATTCCAGCACATTCCTAACCAAGGCTAGCGAGATGCAGTATTGGATAAAAATAAACACCTCAACCTGCCGTTTTGCCATTCCAATATTGAAAAGTAGTCCGAATGTTGTCGAGTATTAAACCTCGCATTTTGATTCCAAGGGTATAATAAAATGAACAAGCGAAATATGATTGACTCGAAACATCATACATTATTAAAGTTGTCATTTCTAAAGTGAAAGCGTTTGGTAACTTACAAGTAAGTATTTACATATGTGAGGTTTCGCAGTTGCCGTAGGTTACGGCCCTTTTTACCCGACTGCGCACCGCAAAGGAGGGTTATGTGTTTACCTGTCTATGTATGTATGTATGTATGTATGTATGTATGTATGTATGTATGTATGTATGTATGTATGTTTGTTCCTTTGTGGCACACTAGAGATCAAACGCGTGGGTCGATTTTAATGAATCATACGTCAATCGATTCGTCTGAATTGCGCGAGTGTCACTGAAGATATGAAATTTATCAAAATTCAAAATGGCGGCTACCAGACGCCATATTGTACAAAATAAAAAAATAAAAGTCAACCAACTATGGCATGTGAGGTATCGTTGAATAGGTATTTAAAAATCATTATTAGGTTTCTTTGACCATTTTTCAGACAAAAGAACCGTTTATGATTTATAACGATTCAAATTACCTTTACTAACCACGTAAAGTAGGTACCTACCTATCCACCCAGTAGTACATCCGTTCGAATTAGCAACACAGGAAATAATCTAGACCAACGAGTCTTCAAGCAGGTCACCACGACTATAAAATACTTAATAATAATGTTTTTCATAAATCTCAAACTTCAATCAAGTACGTACGCATGTGCAATGTAGTGTACCAGTAGCGTCATCTATCCGTTGACTTGAAGACTTTTAGTTTCGTTATTACATTTAAAGTGTCAATAGTGTGTGTGATACAGTGAAATATAACCTAATTGATTATAGGTACCAATTAGGTACACTAGTCAGTACTCAGCGCTCGTAAATAAATAAAATAGCTACCTAATACTCTTATGTAGTACCAGTAGCGCCATCTATCGGTTGACTTGAAGAATTTTAATAGGTTCAGGCTTATGTAGCGTTTTGAGCCGGGTTAGGTCTCTAGAGGGATTAATAATCAGTAATTTAGATCATCGCAAGCTACTTAATAATCCCCACGATAGCAACTCTCTCCATGAAATGACAAGATTGCGGAATTTACGGTCGTTTAATCCCTAACTAAAAATAATAAAATAAAAAAGTTAATTAAAAAAAACAAAAAACCCGACTGCGTAAAAACTAAAAAGAAAAAAACAAGACTACTTAGTTCAGTAGTAGCTAGGATTATGTTAAGTAATTGATTGCTATTGAGGAATCTAAAGATGCCTACAGTCGGGACCCATTTAAAATCTAGGTTAAAATGTTACAAATAATGGGTCCCGATAGTAGGCATCTTTAGATTCCTCAATAGCAATCAATTACTTAACATAATCCTAGCTACTACTGAACTAAGTAGTCTTGTTTTTTTCTTTTTAGTTTTTACGCAGTCGGGTTTTTTGTTTTTTTTAATTAACTTTTTTTGTGTTTATCGTTTTTATGCGTTTCTCGAATCTTGTGAAACTTCGGAAACAGTTTGATTATTACCTACATGATTACGAGATGATATGAAACTACACTCTTTGCTGCGAACTAAGGTATTCTTAAGAATTTGTAAGTAATGTTATTGTTGTCTTAAGATTAGTGTGATCTAGAATGTGTAAAGAAACTGGAAAGATTTTTATACTACCTACTTCAACGTATACGTTACCTTACCTAAGTACCTTCTGCACTGCAGTATTGTCTAAGGTATCCACTTTTGAAATCCTGGTAGTCATGTCATCGTTGTCTTGTCTTTAATCGTAAATCCTCGCTTAATAGTTTTCGAAATTCTTCTTTAAGCCATTAGTGTAAAGGCATCAAAATTACACACATTACTTGTTGCTGTCGGCAAACGTAAAATAATATATAATTAGTTCGTCTCACGCACTCACAAAAGCCATATTTACTACTTCCCTTCAGTTCACTTGCATGATTGTATTGGTTTTCTCTTTCAGTTGGGATGGGAATTCACTAACTTTCGAACTGTTTCTTTCATCCTCATCACTATGCTAATCAATACTGTATTTAATAAAACATGTATAAAAGCAGTTTGACATCTATCGTAACTAATTTATCTGCGACTTCGCTAATAGATATTAACTTAGTTACACCCACCAAAATGTTCCATAATGTGAATGATAGGATGAGATTATCAGCTCACGACGATAGTAGTAGTAGTACAAGTAATACTCGCGATCACATTTTTTTTAACATGTCTATTTTACTGGCCAGTTAGAAAGTTGGAAAAATTTCAAAGGATACATATATTTTCAGTTGTTAAGTAAGTAATGTTGACAATTTGTTAAATGTCGCCTTGTCGTAGCGTTGAACTCTGAATCGCCATCTGTCTTGACTTGAAGTTGTCTGATTGTTAATAACGGATTTTCTAAATCATTAAATCGCTTCAATTGACCCGTTGGATTAATTTAACCCTGCAAATTCGTTCATTTTCTATGGCTTAAAGCGAGCAATGTTCTTCTTTCATCGGCTCACTGGTCAGTACCGTTATCGACTTGTACAGTTATCCACGGATCAATGGGCCCACTTTACACGTTTAGGGAATTTCTCGGCCTTCGAACATTCGCTGTTTGAATTTTGAACGAGTTCTTTTGTTTTCTAGAATATGGGTTTCTGTGCCGCTCCATTGCCAGTTAGTTTCTCTCATTGACAGTTTTGGTTGGTCACACACACTGTGCTTGTCTGTGGTTTATGTGTGGAATTAGAACAATACGTGACATTACTTAGGTTAGGTACTTTCAAAATATTTAATGTGTTGTTCACAGTTTACAAATCAGTTCCTTAAATTTGATTATCATTTTAATCGCTCACCGTCTGAGTGACCTTTAAGTTTTCCTATATCAAAACGTGAGCATTGTCAGATTTAAAGCGTGTTATTTTTATTACGTGTAAATTATATAATTGCGTTTTTATAAACATCTAAAACCTTGATGGTACTTATTGAGGATTTCCTACGGCGCCGGTTAGTAGTTGCTGATATCTGATTATATTTTAAAACATTAGTTTGTCCCTGCTGATATTTCTATAATATTTATCCGTCATCTATCGTATCACTTCTAAAATTTAAAGATACCTAATTAGATTTTGTTGCCAGATAGTTATCGTCTATTTTTTTTCATACAGCATACTTATGCTACGTAAACATTATTTTGGTGCTATCTAAATGCATAATTTATTACAGGTAAATACAGCATGCATTCTTGATTCTAGAAAACTTAGATTTGTATCCAGATATAAAATCAGTATAATTTGATACGTACAGATAGATCCCTCCCTAATATCCCTAGCAGCCATCCACCATCTCGGTGGTTTAGCCAAATTCCTTATGCTAGCCTACCTGAACGACGGTCCAGCGCGGTTTCTGTCACGTACGTACTTTCTAGCGTCGCGTGAGTCTGCCACCGGCGCCCATTCCTATAGACCAGGCAACGAGAGCATTTTTCTTTAGAATAACCAGTACTTACTAAATGTAAGTAAATGTCGCCAGCGAAAGATCAAGGTGAGGATGATTAATTCGACCAGGATGATATGGCAAGACGTATTAATCATTTTCCTTGAAAAAAATACACTTGTTCGAATAGCAGTAAAATTTAATGCAATGGAGAGTAAGTACATAATTTTCAAATTCCTCTTGACCATTTTAACTGTCAGTTTAACATTTTAAGTAGAATGGAAATCGCCATGGCGCCCATGGCATGAAATAAGCTACAGTCATACGCATATATTGGTTACAACTCTAAAGAGTCTTTATTATTTCCATGTTTACCTACATATACGTGTATACATCACAGATTATTTTTTTTCTTTAATAATTTCTCCGCTTACGCTGCAACATAGATAAGCGTCGTAATCAAGTTTTATCTACTTTTTTATTACCTTTTAATATTTATTGCACTCGTAAATGTTAGATTCACTGGAGTAACTCCTCGTAAAGTCGAGCGGAAATCGGCGCACGCGCGCGCATTGCGCAACACGCCTCGTTTGTACACGCTGGACCCATATTTAGCACATTTTTAATGCAAAGCATGGACAAAAGAAGTGTTAGGCGGCCTGTCGGGTGGCATGATGACTTGCGCAGGTTTAGCGGCGAGACAAGGCGAGTAGCTAAAAATCATAAAGCTGAAAATCAGGTTGCGGGGTAGGGAGTACAACCAACAATTTCAGCAGAACGTTAATTGTTTGAATACTTTATTAAGCTCCGATGCTAAAAGAATGGTCTATCATTTCTCGCCACACAGGATCAGGGGTCGAAAATAATTGACAAATCACACCAGTTGGCGAGAATCTATGGAAAGAGTTCATAAATTTCATTATACTGCGTTTTACGGGATAGGTCGGGTTACTTAGTTGCCTCTTAATAAGACTGTTACCTCTTCACATTAAACCGCTGGACCGATTTAGATGAAATTTGGTAGGAAGATAATTCGAGCCCCGTTCGCGGAAGGCTACCTAGGTACTTTTAGCCTAGAAAAATATCGCTTAGTTCCCTAATCGCTTGGCAATGCTATAAGGGCTATAACCGAATTCCACGCGACCGAAGTCGCGGGCAGAAGCTTATCTATATTATCTATATTTAATATTATAAATGCGAAAGTAACTCTGTGTGTCTGTCTGTTACCTCTTCACGCTTCAACCGCTGGATCGATTTGGATGAAATTTGCTATGGAGATAGTTGGGAGTCCCGGGAAAGGACATAGGCTACTTTTTCTCCCGGAAAAGCGCATCGTTCCCGCGGGAGCGCTATAACCGAATTCCACGCGGGTGAAGTCGCGGGCAGAAGCTAACAAGTTTATAAGTAAACAATAGTATTTCCCCTCAAATGTCTTCTAATCCCGAGTCCTCGGTGAAAGTTGATCACGATTCTCGTTTGACCCCACTTGCACTCTTTCTAAGGTCACCAGGCACAAGCAGGTACTTTGTCTCTCTAACTGCTTCAACGATTCCGCTTGGATATACGCACAAGAGATTGCTTCGACAAGGTAGTACCTACGTGCCACTTTGTTAATAGAATTAAATACACGTACGAAATGGGCCTGTGACACACGATGTCACCGAAAAGGAGACCTTAGGGCATCTTTAGATTTAAGATTTTGAAAATGCAACATGCTAAGCCGGCGTTATTTAGCATGAACTCTAGAAATAGAAGGGTCCATCAGTTTTATGCAAAATATCAAGTAGACTTCAACATAGCTGAATAAACTAACACATAGGTATACCATTTCTTTTCATGTTTCTAAATTGAAAATACTATCTTACATAAGCATTTGGAAATAACTTGAATTAAAAGTAAAATCAATAATGACTAACGTTGAAATATACATGCAGAAAAACATGCAGTAAAAGTACATAACACAAAACCATCAAAAAACGATAAATTTACTTTGTTACTTAATTACCTAACACATGTCGTCCAATATTATCATTCAAACAAAATATTGGTAGTAATAAAGTGCAACAGTACTCTGCAATGGAACGACTTATTTCCCGTTCATATGTTTTGCGAATATAAAAACTACGGACATGTGTACGTAAGTGGCACAAAATATTAGGTAGGTTTTTACATCTAGTCGCAATCTCGTGGGAACCGTGGGAATATAACACAAGCAATCAGCCGTCAATTGTGTGCCTATTGTGGAAACATGCTAAAAGAAACGTATACTTTCGTTCAACAATCTACTTCCACTAACTAGGTTTATGGCAATTTATGACCGTCCACCATCAATGACGAATTTTAAACCGATCCTACAATTTACACTTCCATTGTTCCAGATGGCGTAGTAAAGCAGTCAGAGATATCCATCACAAATGCTACTAAACGGTATGGAAGGTGAACCGTTGGTCAAAAATAACTTAATATCGTCGATCAAGCAACTCAACAGCGAGGGAAGTGAACACGGAACTCTGAGCGCCCTTATGAACTTCATCCTGCCCGATCCAAACATGGCTATCAAAGACAATCAAACCAACAGCAAATTCGTCTATACAGTACCCATCAAACCACCCATTTCTGAAAGAATGAAATCAATCAATGAGGCTAAACAAGCATTTTTAAATTCTACAGTAACCAACACAACTCCGCCAAGAACCGAGTGGAAGAAAGAAGAAGTTACGTTGCATTATGCACAAATAGCAATTACGACAGGTAGCGAGGATTCCAGAAGCACAGGCGGGGGTACAGACTTCAAACAGGCGATGAAAGGGTTCAAAACAAACGAGGCTTTGTCCAAGGACATTTCCCCAAATATCAAAAAAATACTGGAACAGCAGCAAAGAAAAGTTAGCTTTAAAATAAAGAATGCGGGTGGTTCTCACAGACGACCTCCTTTAGCCGCGAAGACAATGACAATTTCAAGCAGTAAAGTAACAGAATTAACCAAGAAATTCAACGACCTCGTCGTAAGCGACCCCCATAAAGGATCTAAGAGACAATCAAATTTAACAAAAACCATAGAAGATTTGCAGGCGGCATCTCGGCGTTCCGCGAGCAATAGTTCCACTCCGTCATCGACCCTTAGTTCAAGCCCAAATATTAAAATAGTTCTTCGTCAACGACGAGGTTCTAGAAAACGAAATAGCAGACGGAGATGTTCAAGTATGGACTCTATAGACAAACATGTATCCGACAGTTCGTCAAACAAGATTCGAGTAATACGCTCCAAATCCGATGGAACAAAAATACCAAAATCACCCAAGAAGAGATTAAAATACACCGGCTCTAGTGAACAAAGTGGTTCTGACTCTGTTGATGGGAGTCCCAAAAAACCCAGCTCGAAGGATGTCGAACCTCCTAAAGAAAGAAAACCAACTGAGAGTAACGTAGTCAAAAGTGTTATAAAAAAGTTTGAATGCGAGATCACAGCGCAAATAAATTCAAGTAATAGTAGTACGCTAAAACGACCACCCCCAATACCCCAAAAACCATTACCTATCAAAGAGAAACCAAAAGTACCTGAAAAGAAATCGACTCTAGTTTTAACTAAAAATATTGTAGTGAAAGATGGTGTTCCAAAAATCAAAACCATAAAACCTGTTATACCTGACCCGCCTCCAAAACCTATTAGTGTCAAAGCTCCCGTCGCTGAAAAACTGAAAAGAAAAGAAACTCTTTACGATAAAAATAAATATAAAACTAATTATATACATTCCGAAAAGCTGCCTTTACAGATTGTTGAAATAATTCAGGAAGACGTAGATGAAAGTTCTGTGCCAACCTCAGTCCCTGAACAACTAACCTCATCAATTCAAGAGACAAGTGGTAACGACCAGACAGAAGAAAATCTACCAGATACCAATCCTAATATAACACCGAATGCATCGTTTCTTTGGCGAAGAAAAAGTTGCACTCAGATTTATTCAGATAGTGAAAAATCTATATCAGACGGTCCTTACAGTTTTTACAGTTGTTCGCTTAACGAAACTGTAGAATCATGTACTGAAGACTCTCAAACAATCTCGTTAAAAGAATCTCAAAACAATGAACGATCACAAAATAGTGAAGAACCCGGTATTAATAATAAAAACGACAACGATTTGGATTTTGAGAGTAACTTAGTTGAAGCTTATAATAAAGAAGTCATAGTTGGATTTACGTCTAAACCAAAAAAGGAGGAGGTAGTCGAAGATGATTACGAAATCTTGGAGCCGAGAGATTCTGAGAATGTTGTAGTTATTCCAATAAAAACGTTAGACAGGGTAAAGAAAATCAACTGCCCGTTACCTGACATTCCAAAAGAAGAACCAACAGAAACAAAGAAAATAGACAAGGAAGAAAATATCTATCAGTGCCTTTTAGAAATGAGGTCGCATCCTGAAGGTGACGAAAGCAGTTTGCACAGTTACGAGTTGTGTGACTCGCAGCTGGAAGAGAGAACCAGAGGTGACGGGGACAGCGATGATGGCTACGAATATTGCAAATCACCCATTAAACCCTACTGCTTAACTTCAAGTACTGGCATACAGATAGCCGAGAACTATCAGCCGTATGAAAATAAAGCTAACCACAAAAATTATGAAGTCTCCAAATCCATCAGTAGCACTTCGACAGTCAGCTATGAAAAGATCGGGTCAGATAGAATTTACGAGAGGATTCCAGCGAGAGAGTCGAAGTCTAAAGAGAGCAGTCCCACGGATAATAAACGGCATTCTTACGCCTCGGATTACACGAGTTACAATGACACAGAGAACATTTACGATACAATCAGACATGCCGACGCTAATTCCCTATCGCATTGCTACGAGAGCATTCCCAACAGCCCCAGTATGGTGAAACTGAGAAACAATCTTAGAAAGCAGCTGGCGTCTACGGTTAATAAACGTCTCTCGTTTGACACGGTTTCGAATATAAGCCAGTCAACGATGTCGAGTGAGCAGAAGACCAATAGCATTTATGGGCAGAGGTCAGTGATTAGTTACAATGGACAGGAGATCGCGTTCCAAGTTCCAAGTAGCGAGACCAGCGTCAGCGACCGGAGCGACCGCAGCGACGACTGGGTCGACGTGTCGGACGAGGAGAAGAATGATGAGCAGAAGATCATTATGTAAGTATTCTTATTTTTATTAAATCTAACGTCAAGTTCAAATACAATTCCGCATCCGCAGGGTGTAATTGTGTAACCCAGTTTGTATAAATTATTTGATAACTGGCGCAGTAAAATAGGTCAAGCGGTGCAGATAGAGCAAAACTTTTCGTATACTGATGATTACAGTTTCCAAAGAGAAATGTAAACATTGTTATCATTTCATTATCATGGGTTTATAGTAAGCGCTAGTTCAGTGTTTCAAATGAAGGGGAAATGGGTAAACGCTGTTTCAGCGCTGGTGGAAAATACCAAATAAAATGATAATGGAATATGATTGCAGTGTGCGAGAACGGAGTCGCGGAAGAAAGAGTCCCATCAGCTGGTCGCAGAAGGTGCGGCACCAGTGGCACAAGACGCCCAAGGAGACAGACAACGATCATGGTACGTTGCATGCTTCATTATCGACGACATATTTAGAAAGCACAGTTCTTGCGTTTAGCTGGAAATCTGCTATTAATGTTTCGAACCTACAGCGCCATCTGTTGCTACCTCATAGTATTACTACATAAAGTAGCTAGCAAGGTATCGAGAGCAAACTGCGTTGTTAGCAAGTGTCGTTAGATGGCGCTACAACGATGAATCGTTATAGAAATCAGCCCTAAGTGTGAAATCATATTGCCACCTAGTGGACTCGTTTAGCATAAGTATATAAAAATAACGTTGCGTTTGATACATATTGGATTAAATGCCAATTTTAAGTTGCACTTTTGTTGGTCTAGCCAGCCACCTGGCAACGTTGCGCAATGGCACGTTTTAGCTGCAAGTTGCGCAAAAGTTGGCGACAGGCGTCCTACGCTCACATTGTCACCGCGTACAATTAGAATTCGTATTTCTAATAGCACACGTTTCCCAGATTTAATGAATAAATACTCTGTATCGCTCTGTAGATTACGACGTTGCAATGAAATTCCCGTTTGTGAACAATGAGAGGTTTTAGCACCTGTTTTGTTTATGACGGCAATTTGTCGCGATACGAATCTTAATTGGATACTGGATTCTCATAAGGTCACATTTCTAAACAGACGGACCCACTTGCGTATGTAAGTAGTATTCGAAAAAATATTCAGGGTTTAGCTTTAACCGCATTTCGTGAGGACGTTGTAGGGTTAGAAAATTCACAATAATATTTCAATTCAATAACTTAGCGTCTGTATTAAGGCATTGTTTTCAGCTAACTTAGGTACTTGCTGATAATGTCAAACAATTAAAATTAACCAAGTGAAATCCGAATTTCTATTTATTAAGGAATCTAAATATATAAAACTCAAAGGTGACTGACTGACTGATATAGTGATCGATCAACGCACAGCCCAAACCACTGGACGGATCGGGCTGAAATTTGGCATGCAGGTAGATGTTATGACGTAGGCATCCGCTAAGAAAGGATTTTGCAAAATTCCCACGGGAACGGGAAAAAAAGGGATTTTTACATTTTAATGTTTAGGCGCGTACGAAGTCGCGGGAAACATCGTAGAGATCTGAAATTTGGCATGCAGGTTCCTTGGGGAGCGTAGGGGAGCACTAAGAAACGACTTCCCGAAATTCCCACGGGAACGGGAAAAAATGTTTTTTTTTACATTTTAAGGCGCGTACGTAGTCGCGGGGATCATCGTAGAGAGCTGAAATTTGGCATGCAGATTCCTTGGGGAGCGTAGGGGAGCACTAAGAAAGGACTTCCCGAAATGCCCACGGGAACGGGAAAAATGGGTTTATTACATTTTAAGACCCGAACGTAGTCGCGGGGATCATCGTAGAGAGATGAAATTTGGCATGCAGGTTCCTTGGGGAGCGCAGGGGAGCACTATGAAAGGATTTCCCGATATTCCCACGGGAACGGGAAAAATTGGTTTTTTACATTTTAATGCTTAGGCACAAGATGGAGTGACGACCTTGTAAAGGTCGCGGGAACGCGGTGGATGCGAGTGGCACAGGACCGGTCTGAAAAAAATGTGATTTTTACATTTTAATGTTTAGGCGCGTACGAAGTCGCGGGAAACAGCTATCTATCTATCTAAATATATAAATAAAAGAAGAAACTGACTGACTGACTGACTGACTAACTGACTGACACATCGATGCAGAGCCGAAACTACTGGTCGTAGAGAGCTGAAATTTGGCATGCAGGTTCCTTGGAGTGCGTAGGGGAGCATTAAGAAACGATTTCCCGAAATTCCCACGGGAAAGAGAAAAAAGGGATTTTTACATTTAAATTTTTAGGCGCGTACGAAGTCGCGGGAAACATAGTAAGGATCTGAAATTTGGCATGCTGGTTCCTTGGGGAGCGTAGGGGAGCACTAAGAAAGGACTTCCCGAAATTCCCACGGGAACGGGAAAAATGGGTTTATTACATTTTAAGACCCGAACGTAGTCGCGGGGATCATCGTAGAGAGATGAAATTTGGCATGCAGGTTCCTTGGGGAGCGCAGGGGAGCACTATGAAAGGATTTCCCGATATTCCCAGGGGAACGGGAAAAATTGGTTTTTTACATTTTAATGCTTAGGCACAAGATGGAGTGACGACCTTGTAAAGGTCGCGGGAACGCGGTGGATGCGAGTGGCACAGGACCGATCTGAAAAAAATTTGATTTTTACATTTTAATGTTTAGGCGCGTACGAAGTCGCGGGAAACAAGAAAAAATGGGTTTATTACAAACCCGCGAGAAAAAATGGGTTTATTACATTTTAATGTTTAGGTCGCGGGGATCACCGTAGAGAGCTGAAGTTTGGCATGCAGGTTCCTTGGGGAGCGTAGGGGAGCACTAAGAAAGGATTTCCCGATATTCCCACGGGAACGGGAAAAAATAAATTATAATCCTAGATTACAAACACTTTCAAGAAACACGTTATGCAGATTACCTACTGTTAGATTACCTGCCTATTGTCCAGTAAAAAGGAAATGATTGATGAGTTCACTAAAACATTCTTTAAAACAGTCTGATATTACCTAAATAATGAATTTTGGCACTAAACTATTTATTCATAAGAGATTAATGAATCAGAGAAAAAAAGGAAAAATCTATACATATAATAAAATAAATAATAATTCTGTCGAAGAAGTCGCGGCTGAAAATTTAAAATTAAAAGAAACTATCAAGTCAAAGGGACTATATGAACGATACTGAACACAAAATAACGATTTTTTAGAAAAAAAAAACTGTATGTATGTATGTATGTAAGTCCGGATTTAACTCGAAAACTACTGGACGGATTGAAACAAAATTTGGTATGGGGGTAATTTATAACACTGGTCAACATATAGGCTACTTTTTATCCCGAGGAAATGCATAGTTCTCGCGGGTAGGCTATTAACAAATTCCACGCGGACGAAGTCGCGGGCAGAAGCTAGTCTAGTAATAAAATAAAGGCAATTCCCGAGCTAGCCAGCGGGCTGTCGCAACAAGTTCACGGGCCGCGGTGGGCGGCCGCTAATTGTTGCCGGATTCCTGCGCACGCGCCTACGTCACAGAGTAGAGCAGACTAGGTACCTACCTAATACTAGGTAATTATTATGCTTCGTTCCCGTGGATATCGATAATAGCGTTCCCGCGGGAACTATGCGTTTTTCCGGGATAAAAAGTAGCATTTATGTTTACCAGTGTTATTAACTACCCCATAACATTTTTTTTTGAAATCCGTCCAGTAGTTTTACAGTTAAATCCAGACATACATACAGACAATTTTCCTAAAAATCGTTGTTTTTTGTTCAGTATCGTTTATATCCCCTTGATGTTGTTGAACCTTTTGTTGGAACATCCGTTATATTCTGTTAAAGAATACATGGACTTAGATTTATAAATTTGTAATATATAATTTGACATACCAATTGTACCATATTAATCCTATTATTTGTTAACATTATTTCTTATTTTGGTATAAAAAGACGATCCTAACGGTGAAATATTTTATTCCTAATTTTCATTATATTTTTATTTGTATTCTTTCTGACGATCTCAATGTGAAATTCTCTTATTTTGGCATGTAAAATATGCTGTAATTTGATATTGAGAAATAAATGTCTATGTCTATGATTTGATAGTTTCTTTTAATTTTCAAGTTTCTACAGACTTATTATTAGTAAGTTTAGATACTTAGTTAAAGTGGATTTATGTATTTAACCATCTAAAACGATCTAATTCATATGTTCCCTATAGCCTATAACATAAGATAGTTTTTATCCCAACATTTTGATAAAACCATTTTTCAATACATTCATAACTAAGGTAACAGCACCAGTTATGAACAACGCTCCATTGATGGACACTCTTATGGCATATAGGTAAGCAATAACGTTAACATTTAAACGCAGATGTATAAGTAGAAGTAAGTCATCTCATCTATATGAAGGAAACGTTTTTTGCACGTGCGTAATCCATACTAATATTATAAATGTCAAAGTGTGTTTGTTTGTTTGTCCTTCCTTCACGTCGCAACGAGTGGACCAATTTGGATGAAATTTGGTATGGAGACAGTTTAAGACCCGGGCCATAACATAGGATACTTTTTATCCCGATATTTCCACGGGAACGGGTTTTTCACGGGTCTAACCAGTTTTACAATACTTCCCATCTATATGTATAGAAGTACTATATCATCGGGTACCTACGCAAATTCTAAGTCTACGCGGGACGAAGTTCGCGGGCACCGGCTAGTTTTTCATATAAGTGCCATATTCATTTTGAAAGTAATGTGGTAATATATTAAAAGTGAACTATCTGCATTTACTCGCCTGCGCTAGCGCCGACGCGTTCGCGAACTACATCGTCAGTTGCGAAGTTGCAATTGTTTCTTATTAGGAAGGAAGTGGGTCGCGGCTGTTACCCTGAGCGATGTTTTGTCTCTTTCACCTTAATGCCTTAATGCTTAATGCCTTAAGTAAATAGAGAAAGAGACTGCATTGCACTAACGGAGTTAAAAAGAAATGTAGGAAATTGTTTTTGTATTTCATACATAGATGAATAACGTGAACGTGAAATTAACGTGATTTATTTATTGGTTCGTTTATTTACACTGTATTACACACAAGGGAAGCTCAGAGCAAAGGGTGGACTAAATGCCTTTTGGCATTCGTTCTCTAACCAGTCAGCAGTTTTAAGGAATAGGATTCAAATGTAAAATTAACTTTGCTCTAAATTTTGTTTTGTTTGTTAGCGTCTGAATTGATTTTTTTAAGTTACTGAGACGCGACTTGTCTACAGAATTCTTATTACTTAGTACTTATAGAAAACATTAAAATTAATTTAAGTATATAGTGAGTTTCATCGATTAAACAAGTGGATGAAGTTGGATATCTCTAATTCGGATCTCAGACTATAAAGGAGACATACAGAACAAGATGGAACAAGTGAAAAAGTCGCAGTATTTTTCCTTGTAATGTGATGCTGGTCACTGTCAACCCTTTATGTAAGTATATGTAGGTACTTCAGAATTTGACATCGATTTAGAATTTTAGACTGTACAAGTGTACATAGTAGATTCAGTATCTAGACTGTAGATAGGGCTCCGGTATTGTCTTACACATTTTAAGGGCCTATGTTGAAAAATAGTTGAAGCTATGGAGGCGTGGCTTAGTCGTCGCGTCCCGCGCTCCCGCGCGTGGCGTGCTCCCCCCCGACTGTTCCCGCGAAATTCAAAACACCTACATTAATTCTGATTTTGCGCTAGTTTGGTAAATAAAGTAGATTTAAATACCGAAGTCATTACTTTCGGATTCAATACAAAGTACGAAACAAATAACAAATTTATATATACCTACACAAACATTAGAAGCCAATAAATATTATTTTTTTCATTTTAGTGGGATATAAAATTAATTAATTAATTTAAATTTAATATCTGTGATTAACAGGGATCGGAAATTCGGATACACATTTACCCATGATTTACCCAGTGTTTGACCGCGTGAACGGTATGGGGCCGGACTCGATTTAATGTTCCTATAAAAAAGTCCCGGGAATCCCGGAATTTCGAAATTTAGTGTATGCCTTGGTAGGTATACAGTCATAGTTATGAACTAAACATGTTTAAGTATTTTAAGTGTAGGACCCAATTATGAAAATGTATTCAAATAACGAATTCCGTGTGACCTATCTCTCTAGGCCATACGTACAACCGGTACGGCCTAAATCGGCACGGCCAGTACCTATACTGCTACTACAGCCTATTTGCGTCCCACTGCTGGGCACAGGCCTCCTCTCATCACGAGAGGGTTCAGGCTATAGTCCCCACGCGGGCCCAGTGCAGATTGGGAACTTCACACACCTATACTAACATAGTCACAAAATAAAGTTGATGTGAGCGTCTCAATTACCTTCCTGATTATAAAGATACACGTAGGTACAATGTTTTGTACATTTGCTTGATAGCCCAAATACCTATTATTTTATTACCTATTCATATGTGAAAATATTGCAGTTCCAATATTATTACATAGGTACATATGCGTATTGAGTAGATAACCTCCTTTTTTGAAGTCAGTTAATTATTCTCATTATAAAATCTTATTCATTTAAAAAATCAGGTAGATATTGAATATATTCTGTAATTAACAGGAATCGGAAATTCGGATACACATTTACCCAAAGTTTAACCGCGTGAACGGTATGGGGCCGGACTCAGTTTTAATTTGCCTATTAATATTATCTGGATTTCCGGGATTCGTAAATTTAGTAACCAGGCCTCGAAATAGCTTATTTAGGTATGTATAGAAATTTATTTATTATAATTACTAGCCGATGCCCGCGAACTTCGTCCCGCGTAGACTTAGAATTTGCGTACCCGTTGATACTATACATACAGACAGTTATAGTTATAGAAGTATTGAAAAATTGGTTTGCCCCGTGGAAAACCCATTCCCGTAGAAATATCGGAATAAAAAGTATCTTATGTTATTGTGGGGCCTCAAACTATCTCCATACCAAATTTCATCCAAATCGGTCCACTCGTTGCGACGTGAAGGAAGAACAAACAAACACACACATTTATAATATTAGTATAGATTTTTAGTGTAGGAATTACGAAATTCTTCAAATAACGAATTCCGTGGGACGGTCTACCTCGGCCATACGTACAACCGATATGGCCTAAATGGGCATGTTCTCTAGAATACAAAAAAAAAGTAGTTGTCACCCCCAAGTGTATGGAGGGGGAGCTACGACGTAACAAAGATGGCGGCTGGGCCTTTTCTACTAGCATTATGTCTTGGTAACTACTGGACCGATTTTATCAAATAAGGTGTCATATGAAAGGTAATATAATGTAGATTGTTTGTTGTCTATATTTAGTCACGCAAAGTTCATATAAAATGAAATATTTATGATAAATAACATTTTTATGAAAATTGCTTGTTTTCTTGCAGAAATAACTCGATAATCACCAGAATTATCAAATTTTAGTTTAATATAAAAGTTATAGCAAACATTTTTAGATTTTTAATGAATTTCAAATGATTACAATCGACCGGTAAATGACGAAGCAATCCAAGAACAGGACCAAAAATGAGAAATAATCCGGAAGAGCTTATTAGCAGTCAGTGAGTTCAAATAATTATATATAATTTTACATTCGGTTCTAGATGAATGAAATGAATTGAGTTTTGTTTTGGATTGGCTTCAAATGGGTTTCCTTAAAGTCATAATTGATAATAATCAATTTACATATATATAATCTGTATATATAATAGGCAAAGGTGATTGACTGACGTATCAACGCACAGGCCAAACCCTTAAGGATAGAAACTTGAAATTTCGTACACGTATTCCTCTTATTCTTTATTATTCTTCATAAATATATTATTTACAAGGGCTATTCGGGATGGAGACAAATCCAAAAAATCAAAGATCATTGAAATCGGTTCAGCCGTTCTCCAGTTATAAATGGTGTAACTAACACTATACATATTATAAAACAAAGTCCCCGCCGCGTCTGTCTGTCAGACTGGATGTTCACGATAAAGTCAAAAACCATTGAACGGATTTTAATGCAGTTTTCACTAATAGATAGAGTGGTTCCTGAGTAAGGTTTTAGTATATAATTTGTTAAAGTTTTCTGTAAATTAGATGAAATACGACGATGTTAGTTCAAGTTGCCGGATAAAATCAAGCCACAGACACGTTGAACTTATAACACCCCTCGCGTCGGGGGTTAAAAACACATTAAATTAGAGTTTTATTAATTAAATCCAGCATAACTTGGTCTCTGCTACAAAACAATCCATGAGAATCCAGAGTTCTAAGTAAATTGGAAGGTTAAAAACTCGAAACCCTAGCTAGCTCATTTTGTGCTCTTGACACGCACTTGGCCGTTTCTTTGAAATCATTAAAATCGTATAAACCTGTTTATTCGGTAATTTAGGTCGGTCGGTTGTAATAATTTGAAATTCATTAAAAATCTAGGAATTTTTCTACAACTTTTATAATAGGTAAACTAAAATTCGGTAATCCTATTATTTTTGAAAGAAAACAATCAATTTTCATAAAAATGTTAATTTTCATAAATATTTATTTATTTAAACTTTATTGCACACAGAAAACTTAGTGTACAAAAGGCAGACTTAATGCTTCAAGGCATTCTTTACCAGTCAATCTTTAGGCGAATCAGATTATATTTCATTTTCTATTAACTTGATGTGAATAAATATAAGACAAAAAATAATTTATATTATATTACCTTTCATATTTTCTGACACTTTGTTTGATAAAATCGATCCAGTAGTTACCGAGAAATAACGCTAGTAGAAAAATCCTGGCCGCCATCTTTGTTACGTCGTAGCTTCCTCCTGGCCGCCATCTTTGTTACGTCGTAGCTTCCCCCTTCATATACACTTAGGATGTGACAACCACTTTTTTGTATTCTGAAGAACGTGCCGATTTAGGCCATACCGGTCATACGTATCGCCGAGGTAGGTCAGGTCCCGCGGAATTCGTTATTTAAAGACTTTTTCATAATTGGGTCCTACATTAAAAATACTTATCTATCTACAGGGTGGAAAGATCGAATGCCACATGGATGGCAACTACCTTAAATATTGTAAATAGCACATTTTGTGTAAGGGACGGGACTCGAACCGGTCAAATGTGACAAAAAATAATGTGCTGTATTTTATGATGCAGATTGAAAGGGTTACTGATAAGGTTCATTTTTCTCTAAATAACAAATACAATCAGAATAACGGAAGGCCATGAAAATTGTAAACGAAAAATTAAAACACACGGGGCTCATTTTGAACAACTACTTTAGTTAGCAAGGTTTTAGTAAGGTTATTAATAGTACATTACACACCTAGGGCGGTCAAGTAAAGCAAGTCTCAGATCGCGGGCAATTGAGGCCCGAGCCGGAGGCGAGGGCTATAATCTAGCGGTCTGAAGATTTCTTTACGACCGGCCGTGGTAAGTATACGATTTTACGTCACCACCTGGCCGTGAAGAGGGATTTTTCGTAGCGCCCAAGGGCGGTAAATCCCGCTTTTCGGCTTGGTGTGACGTAAATGAATATTGTTTTATTTTGTGTGTTTTAATTTTTCGTTTACAATTTTCATGGCCTTCCGTTATTCTGATTGTATTTGTTATTTAGAGAAAAATGAACCTTATCAGTAACCCTTTCAATCTGCATCATAAAATACAGCACATTATTTTTTGTCACATTTAACCGGTTCGAGTCCCGACTGAGGCAAGCGATTTTTCATAAATCCTTAAATGCAGTATTTATTGTTTTTAAAAACAAAGGAAAGTCTCCCTTACACAAAATGTGCTATTTACAATATTTAAGGTAGTTGCCATCCATGTGGCATTCGATCTTTCCACCCTGTATACTATAATAAAAGAGCAGAACCCGGCATGTCTGTAGATAGAAAGAAAAGTTCAAAAAAAGGGAACAGGGGGTCTAAAGATGTATGGTAGACCACAAAACAGCGATTTTTAGAAATCTTTTGTGTCTGAAACTACTGAACCGATTTGAATGCAATTTTCAAGGGTAGATAGAGCATCATTTGGAGCAATATCAAAGCTACGTTTGATTAAAATCGGATGTCGGAAAGAAAACTTATCGGCAATTTTACATTCCACGCAGACGAAGTCGCGGGCAGGAGCTAGTCATAAATAAATGTATAGAAATACTAAAATAAGCTTTTTCGAGGCCTGGTTACTAAATTTAGAAATCCCGGAAATCCCGGGAATTTTAATAGGCAAATAAAAACTGAGTCCGTCCCCTTACCGTTCACGCGGCCAAACTTTAGGTAAATATCTATCTGAATATCTGTTTTATTTTAATTAATACGATTTTGAAATGAGAATAGTTAACCGACTTCAAAAAAGGAGGCTATCTACTCAATAGGCATATGTACCTATGTAATAATATTGGAACCGCAATATTTTTACACATGGATAGGTAATAAATAATAGGTATTTGGGCTATCAAGCAAATGTACAACAGATTGTACCTACACGTATCTTTATACTCAGGAAGGTAAAAGATGCTCACATCGACTTTATTTTGTGAATAGGTAAGTATAGGTACTGACTTTTCACTACTGTTTAGAGTAATGCAGGGGAAAGAAGGCAGATCTAAGTCGAGATAAACAGGCGAGTCCCAAAGATACCAGCTTGTCAATTGCTGGCTTCCTTCTAAATACATAAATTTCATACCTACTTGATTAGGAAATTACATGGCTACCGAGGCCGCGCACAAAGTCAACCATAAATGATAGGTAAGTATTTTTAACTAAAACGACTAGTTCTCCAGTTCATAATCCATTAGCAATATTGAATGCGGTTACACGAATAAATCGTATAAATAAATAAGAAACTTAATTTTGCTTTCTCTCATACTACCGGCACTTTGCCGTCTTCTTTTTAAACTTTCCCATGCTTACTTCTCTTTATAATCACGAAATATTGATTACATACGAGCGCGATACGGAGCTGGGATTGTCGAGCACAGGTCCTACTGCAGCGAAGGTTTGTGGCCGACTGGCGTAGAGTGATGCGTATATAGGGACCTTGCACGAAAGAAAGAGATGGCAGCGCGCACGTCGGACGAAATAAAACAACGTAAGCGCCAAAGCCGAATTAAATTAATTGTAATTGATATATATATAAATATTGATATCTAGTATGATCAGTCTTTAGTTAATATAGATGTCTAGTTTTTAAGAAAGTCTCGAAGTCCTTTTCTTTGTCGTTAAGAAGCTTCAAGCGCATTAAGATAATAGCAGCTGCGACTTCGTGATTTTTTTCTATCGAACAAAATTATCTCAGTCATGTTTTGGCCTTGATCAATCCTTCAAGTATATAATCAATATACACATATCCGAAAATCAGACTCCTAACGTGAGTACTTTACGAGTTCTACGCACCTAAAAATGGGTTTTTTATTTATGTATCCTCTTAATAACCCTTATCTACCCTACCTATGCTCAGCCAGCAGTCTGATAATTCGGCAATGATAACCCGTAACCTGCTACTATCGATCTGATACTACCTAGCTGACCTACATTGATATGCTAGCAGGCAACTTTACTGAGGTAGTATTGTTAAAACTGTGCCGTGCAATGTTTGTGTTAGAAAAAGTACTTATAACTACCTAATTAGGGTTTAAAGGTAAATGGTAACTTTTAGTAATAAATTTATTACTTACATCTAATGAAAAAATAATACCTAATAACAAACTTCCTTCAATTTAATCTTGTTGAAGAAGAGAAGATAAAATTAATATCAATAAAATATTTAGAACGTAGAAATAATAAGGTAGTGTTATCCGATTAAAGATTTTTTTACTAAAACAATTTATTTTTAAACATCTAAATTCTTTATAGGTATCGTAATATGTAATATCTTGTACATAGCCTTATTTTTTATTCACTTTAAACCTTCTTTCCTAATGTATATAAATATTTAAGCAGAAAATCACGCGAAGACAAAATGCCCTACGAGTACCTATTGACTGCAAGAGCTGCGAGTAAATAAATTCAATACCTATCTATCAATTCTGGGTAGGTAGTTACTTCTACATTGATTGTGGCTAAATGCTTAATCATTCATTCTATGATTGTAAATATTAAAAATACACGGTGGGTCAGAAAAATGGCAAATAATTAACCCACCGTATCGGATATCGATTCTAAGTATATTGTATAGGTCTTTAATTTTTTTTGCGTTGGTAAAAAAAAAATTGTATATGGGAGATTGGTTGTGTGAGACGCCTGAATTTTTTGACCAACTCAAAAAAAAATAAAGACCTATACAATATACTTAGAATCGATAGCCGATACTGTGGGTTAATTATTTGCCATATTTTCTGACCCACCATGTATATGATATAACTACATGCGCTGTTACCACCTAACGTTTAATTAATCATTTATTTTCAAATCCTTCAATGAAATAAATTACCTACTACCATTAAATAGTAGACATATTTCTATGCAAGGAAGCGTCGTTTGAACTGCAGTTAACAATGCAATGAAAGTAAAAGTAGCGATAAGAATAAAACCTGTACTTAATGGGGCGAACATGGCATTGCCGTGATGGCTGCGTGCGCTTGCGCATACGTAATGTAAAATAACGATTACTATGTAATATGGTAATACTAGCGAAAATTGCCACTGGTTTTTTAACTGACTGCGACTAACTGAGTCTTAAAGTCTTCGAGTGTAGGCATGTATATTTCTTTGGCAAGCCTGCCAAACAGCTTGATTGATTTTAGCTTGTGAGATTGTCGAGATTCGTCTTAATATATCTGGATATATCAAAAGTATATGCAGTCGGTTTATTTTATTTTATGTATTTCTATAATCGATTCATTAAGAGCATAGAATCTAAATATATAAAGCTCAAAGGTAAATATATAAAGCTGACTGACTGACATGGTGATCTATCAACGCACAGCCCAAACCACTCGACGGATCGGGCTGAAATTTGGCATGCAGGTAGATGTTATGACGTAGGCATCCGCTAAGAAAGGATTTTGCAAAATTCTCACGGGAACGGGAAAAATCGGGATTTTACTTTTTAATATTTCTGCGCATACGAAGTTGCGGGGAAAAGCTAGTAATGAATAATTTTGTAAACCATATAAGTATTTCCTCAACTAGCCAGCTTAATCATAGCTAAAATGGATTAATCGTGGTAAGCATTGCTGTAAATTAATTTGAACTGGGCCATTGTTGTAAATGGTTAATTATTTCATAACAATGGAAACATTAACCGTAGCAATTGTGCAGTGATCTGGACTGGACTTCCTTATTAGGCGTGGCTTGGACCCAGGACCACGAAATTTCAACTTAATCTTGTACTGTCACTCTCCAGACAAAAGAGATTAGAGTGAAAGAGACATTCTCTAGGGTTTGGCCGCGGGCCCAGCTACCATTGTTCCTGGGTTAGATAACTATTGTGTCTATATTAAAGAAATAATAGCTTCCTTTGAGGAGTAACCCACACATGTGATATGATGTCTCAATAAATATAAACAAACGTTTTGATCGTAAACTATGCTCTAGAGAGGCACAGCTAAATTAATGCTATTTGCGCTGCCTATTCAAGGTGGGGGGATGCAAAACAAATCATATCGTGAACAATGCACGTTGTGTATGTATTTGGTCAGTTCTTGGACTTCTCGACTTGCAGCAGTAGGAAGACCTCGTGTTATACAGGCGTTCCTGTTGTATTGTTCAGGACGATGACAATACCTACCCAGTAACTTCCCGTATGTGCTATGTCGACGGGAAATAAAATGCCTACTCGTAGTCTCGTAACTTCAATAATTGTTTAAATTTCCAGTTCCTTAATTTACTTACCTATCTATACTTTCTCTTTAGACACGCATTATACAAACTCATCATGTTTACTTTACTTTACCGGTTTAGAAATTCTGAATTCTTCATTAATTCTTATAGATTTTATATCTTACTCCTAACGCATCAACAACGCAAGGAATTTCTCTGACTCTCTTTTTCTGACTGATCTTGAACAAAATCAGTCAGTTTTGGTCATTTAGGTCTCGGCCGCAGCTTTCGCCGCCATTACTGACGTTGTTTTAACGACAAATTGAGGGGAAAAAGTGGTCCATGGGTAAGTATCGGCTAACGACAAGAATGTAAACAAACCTGGAGGTCAAGTAGATCAATCCGTTTGTGCAGGTTACGCCGTGGTGACTTGGACTATAATAATAAAACCAATGAAGGTCGAGTAGCGTGGGATAGAATATTGAGCACTTCGTTTTTGTCGCGTAGCTACCAAGTTACCAAATCAAACCGCAAGCAAGATATCGTCAAATATTAAGATTTTGCAATCCTTGGAGGAATCAATTTGCTTTTATATAAGTAATCGAGATTTATGGTAAAAATTATTGCTTTTTACTTTGTGTTTGGTTGACTATTTAACGTTCTTCCTACTACATAAAAATGATATTATCCACACACGACAGATTCACGTAGTTAGTTTGGTTTCTTAATATTAATACGAGCAAGTTGGCAAAAAAAAATTCAGCAGCTTGTGATGCTTCATAAATCATCGCATGGTTCGCCTCGACCACCAAATTATATTTTACTTTCAATAGGTAAGTCCCAATACCGTATCAGGTTAGCCTTCGTGCTATTATGCACTAGTATTTCTGCTTTCCGGCTTGGCTCGGTCATGGAGCAGGAACACGTTAGCATTTGGATGTCTTCTACCGGTTCCCCTGTTTTTACATGAAAGTCAATATTTCCTTCTTTCCTTCTTTAAACGTATAATCAGACTCATTTGTCCGATGACTCAAATCGGCCTTCACGATCGGTGGATTTGTTTCTTTTTCGTACGTGACACTACTTTCATAAATGCCAGCGGGGTTTTACAGATTGCTGCCGGGTGCGTCACTGATGGCATTGGCTCTTGTATGGCATAGTTAATGTACAGGTATTCGTGTTCCATTACAGGACAATTTTTAATTTTACTAGACACTAGTCATCGTAACGATCTCCAATCCCTAGAACAATAGAATTCCTCATTCGGTGTTGTGATAAGAGGTAGAATACCTACGCGAATGTCTTCTCACGGCGTAGAACTTTATATTACTCAACCTTGACCGTAAAAGAGGGTCTTTATATGCAATAATCTACACGACTACTGAACAAAGATCTCTTGCTAAAGAGCTTCTTTGGTTGATTACCGTTGCAACTGACTCTGTGGCGGGTCAACGCAATATGGAGAACATTGCGCGTGATGACTCGTATGATCATAGTGATATGCGTTTTGGTAGATAATCTATGTTCCATTGAAACAAAATTGAGCAGTTATTCAATAGCTTAGAATGGTTACGACATTGAAGAATTTAACCTTGCTGCTTTAGAGCAGAACCCAAGGAATTTTTAGAACCCAATTTGGGTTTTAGAACCCAAGGAAGAGATGAGCGCTATTTCAATATTAAGTGTATCAGAAAAAAATAATAAGTTTGACCGATTTTCACTCATTGTGTTCAATGGATAAATTATCGAAGACAATAAGCCACATGAAACCGCGTCGACAGTCGACACCGAGGACCCTCGCACAATATCGCTGTAAAAACCGTTAAATGGCAATGCGGGAAACTGTATCAGATCTCTCGAAGGAAAAGTCAATTCTAATAATCGCCTTCCAATGTGTTGAACCGATCACGCACACTTCTCATATTAGCAGATAAATTACTAGTTTAAGCAATCTAATCTAATTAAAGATACCTACAATGAATAAGCGGACTATAAAGATGCGACAGAATTATAATTTATGGCTTTCGCTTAGCAATTTTAACAAACTGTTCATTCAACATAATGGTGAGAATAGTTTTTGGAGTTCTACAACAATAGTATGATACGTTACGTTATAGACTACAAACATTTTGAAATTGCAAGTGATCAAAAGGCCGTGGTGGCCTACTGGTTCGACCTAACGCCTCTCATGCAGAGGGTCGGGGGTTCGATTCCGGCACGCACCTCTAAGTTTACTTATGTGCGAAATTCAATTTGAATTAACCACTGAACTTTTCGATGAAGGAAAACCTGCATGCATTTGTGAAGTAATTCAAAGATGTGTGTGAAGTCCCCAATCCGCATTGGGCCCGCGTGGGGACTATAGCCCAAACCCTCTCGTGATGAGAGGAGGCCTGTACCCAGCAGTGGGACGCACATAGGCTGCAGTAGTAAGTGATCAAAGTAGGTAAGTATTATTAAGACGAAATTATAATAAACAGTCGAATGTCGCAAAAAATATACTAACTTATTAACACACCTTCGCACAAAGACACCTTCGGTAACTCATACTCTCGGTTGACTCGGTTTACCCGAGTAGAATGCAATTTGAAGGTGATCCAGGACCAAAGGCACAAAATCTCCAGTATATTGTGCAACTGCTTGCACAACATACAGTCAAAATCGCCAATAAAGTCGAACGTGGGATCAATTATTTACCTGTTGGGGCGACTTGTCTCCGTTATGTCACTTTAGACACGAGAGCAGTGCTCTAGATTTCTTGTGCATTACAATTAGGGTAACCTGCTAGACTCAAGCGGGTCTTTAGCGGGGTAAAGAACTCACGTCACCGATCTATTATTTCAAAACATTACTGTTTCTGCTGTTTATTTATAATCCTTATCTTCCAAATATATTTTCTTAGCTGTCATGAAGTAATCGGCGTTCTGCCTTTGTTCGCTAGCTTAGCAACACCAGTATTCGATTGTCTGCTATGTTTACATCTTAATTGATAGCGTTTCGCCCCAGATTGCAAACATTTCAGACCAGTTCTCTGAAATGTTTGCCCCCATTGAATTACCTACTTTGTTTCCTATTCTAATCTAGTTCTAGTCCAGACGTTCTCTAAAAATCGAAAACCATTGTGATTTACATTTGATCTATCACCATTGCCATTGCTTTCCATTTTATTTTAATCGCATATATATCTTTAGTAGTATCACTGTAAACTGCAATCTAACTTCCTGTTTTTTAACTAAATTGATTAAAGACAATAAACAGAACTCGTTTTGTGGCGTGCAATAATGATGTCGTTAAGGTCGACGCTAAGGCGTCTTGCGGTGAGCATGCGTCTGAACATTTCTTTGTCTGAACCAGCACCTTAGGATGGCTGAGGTTACCTAAATGGCCATTCTGGTACGCCGACGCCAAGTTGCTAGAGCGAGCCGCGTGGGAGAGGGCCGGGCGGCGGCCGGCGCGCGAGTCAGCCCAGCGCACGGGCGCGAACGGACGCCTGCGCAGCCCGCGACAGTGAAAGTGCTCCGCATCATCCACTACACTCAAGTGATGAGATCCTTCAACTTGTTTACACGTGTCTATCCAAAAAATACCAAGTGATGAAATAGTGAATTGTCATAGTTTTCAGTGTCGCAAGCGCAAGTGCCTTGGACGGTTGCGTTATTATTGCTGCTTAAGCTCACGCGCACCAGCGAAATTATAAAAATACTTGCTAACTTGTAACGGTTAGATAAATAACATTGGAACACTTTGTAGTTTACTTTCTACGGTATCCGTATCATTAACTTGCAACATGTACGTTATCTCGTCACACTTCGTATCACCTTGCTGAGTTCAATTATTACAGTTTAATTTGGTCAATGAAGTGTGTTAACTTCCATTCACATGATTGTGTTCGCTCGTTTATGGTTTCAATTATTATTATTATGATTTGTTTCTTTACTAAATACTTAATGATACATCATTTGGATTCCCCAGCCACGATTTCATTTCTCATAACTAACAATGGCATTATCATTATTTATAATGGTCATATTGTATTCTTATCAAAATTAGAGTCCTACGTTGATAGGTCGGTAGAGGATGGTTATTTTTCGTTTGCCAACACCTTTATGTGGAAAGAGGTAAAGAGTGGCATCCGCATTCGAGCTCCAGCTAACCGGAACCAGTACATGTCCAAACAGCTACTGTACAAATGTAAATTACAAACAATTTCCCTCTTTTCGCCATTAAGGAATGATTAACGTGTAAAATATGCAATAAAAAAAGAGAATTAGAACTGCTCAATGCTCGCTACAGCAATTATTTTCTCAGTTTACGTACCTATACCTACTACATGTGTTACAGATTCGAATAAACTACACATTTCATTACAGTCGTTAATCTTCCTAACATCCTCCTTGTTGATTTATGGCAGACCCCGTAATCTGTGGGCCGGAGGAGATGCTACACGCGTGTTGACATTTTCTATCTCGTCTGCACTCCTAGAAAGTGTCGCGTGCTCGATTTATGCGCCGATTATAAAAAAACAAACGCATGAGTAAAGTTATTAGCTTTTTATCTATAGCCATCTTCTTACATACAAAAGATGCGCCTACGACTTTCTTAGTTTAGGTTTATGAGTTCAATATACTCGCATAACCTTCTACATCTTCTTCTTCCAACTCATTAACGAGGATAATATTTATAACAAATATCAAAATCTTCACGTTAACTCCAAATTAGCTTAACATAGACCACTTTAATACGCAGTACTTGATACTGTTCTCCTTCCGCGGAACAGATTATGTTAGGCCTTCATTGTTTCGCAACGTGCAATGCTCTGATTGCAACGCCATACAAACATGCATATCTTCTGATTTTGCAACTGTACATACCTACCATAACTAACCGTTTCGCTATTTACACATGAAAACTCGAAGTCAATGATACGGAAAATCACTTATTCACACTAGTTTAAGTGCTTACAATGTCATTCCAATTCCAATAAAATATTTTTCGGTTTGTTTGCAATAATGCAGCATTGAAACGAGCAAAAAACGGCTCTCGATTTTAGAGGCGTTGGAAATAACCCGATTGTACCAGTTGACCCTGAATCAAGCACAGAGCAAGACAGCTGCCGGCTCGCTTGGTTTTATTAAAACTTATAACTTGACGTTTAAAACTGTAGCAAGCAGCTGGCGCGAGCGCGAACACCAACGCAACCGAACAAGGAAATTGCATTTGATGAAAATCTCAGTGCAGCATTTCCATTCTCATATGACAGTTGCAAAGTGCTATGTGAACTGCGAACGTGCTTCGTTCGCGGTAAGGGCGTGTTGAACAGAGTGAGATGTTTGTGATAAAGTGAAAACGTGTGATGATGAAAAATGGTCGCGGAGAGGCCCCCGGGGAGCGCCGGGCCGCCGCCGCCGCCGCGGCCGCGGACTTTCCGAAGGAACTGCGGCGATCAAGGTGCTCTTGGCTGGCTCGATGTGGTCGCGACGCTTGAGGCCAGTACGATGACGACAGACTTTCTGACATGACTCAATTAAACCATGCAATCGCACCCAAAACCGAAGATTTATTGAGAAATCCGAAACCTGACTGCTATAAATCAGCGGTTCTTAGCGCCCCCAATAAATTTCAACTCTTATGTTACATAAACGTTAATTGCTGGTATTTTTGGCTGAACTAAATCCCCAATTAAGTCATAATCATAATCATAACCTGTAGCATTGTTCCCACGGATTCAAACCTAACGAGCGTTGTTTTTTGAGACGCAGCTTATCTGAGTTTAAGCCTCGATGATTAACTGGCTCAAGCGTCGCGTCATGTTAATTCTTGAGGTATATTTACAAAACAGCCTGCATCTTGATCCTGCGTTCCTTTTATAGTGTTCATATCATCGCCCACGACTGTTTACATCGCGACGAGTGCGAAGTCGCCGCACTACAGCAGGAACGACGAGCTCGTCCGAGAATTGCCGAATGACGACGAATATTCTGTGAACTTCGTCCAAGTGCTGGAACAGAAGTGCTGGCTCAGCATTAGGACAGTGTTGCGGGATGGAGAGTTTGAAGTCCAGGATCTCATTGCGTTCATCGGTAAAAATAACTTTATGGTATTTATCAAAACTTACCAAGTCTTATTTCTTGACGTCTTGTACTACTTGATATAATGTTTATCTCTCCGCGATTGTAGCTAACCGACCCAATCGAATGGGATGAAAATTCTAGAGATGTCTTCGTTAATTTTAATTTAAACTCCTAATTTTTAATCGCTAGTTATGAGTTATTTTCATAGTTCATCATCATCATCATTTTGTTCATTTGTTCATTTGTATTTTCATAGTGAAAAGACTCTATTATCCTTCTCATAATCTGGAACTGGCTCATAAGCGAGTCCCTATCTATGGATAGTGATTATAATTCTCGTTTTCACTTCTCGGATGTTGTGATACTCAGATCCGTCGGCAACACGATAAATAACACAATATTATGGATTATGGATAACTCGTTCGGAATGGCGGACCCATGTACTTTCTCGGCGCGTGGGTACGGCCGTCGTGTTTATTGATTGTTTGGCGCTTTATGCAAGAATTATTAACGTTTATACTACTAAAATGTTCGTTATTGAACACGTGAAGCTCTTTGTAGTCGATTTTTGAGGAATATTTCACCGTAACTTAATAGAAGAATAACCGGTTGTATCTACATGAAAACTTACAGAGGAATTAGCAAATTTTAAATCCTCTACAACAAGTTTGAGATCCCGATGAATTAGCTTAAGATAATTTATACGAAAGTAATGACATTTAAATCACCGGACATAAAAAATTAATTTATATCCGATTAACTTGATCAAAAAGACGAGTTACTGACGGATACTGAGGTACTTACTTTAATATTCGTTCGCAGCTTAAATAGTGCGTAATACATCAGTCTAGCAGTAAACTAGCAATCTAGCAATATACTGCCGTAACTCAAGTATATAATATAGCAATGGCCAAAACAGGCGTACGTATTTGTACACCATAATATTTTAGTGTGCAGTTTAAGTTCCGTTCGAATGTAGTGTCGCGGGTGTGCTCTCAAGTAAAGTTAGGTACTGAAAGTCTTAGTATTTCCTGGACTTTTGCATAATTTACATAGGTACGCGCGTGTGTTTAATTAAGGCTATTTTGGATTTATTTATTAATTTAAATTGATTTTTTCAACATCGTGAATCTTAGAAATTCTAAGAACTGCAATGAAAAGCATAGTTCTAAGTCACTACATGTACCTACAACATAAATGCTAGACATACCGGGACTAACCTTTCATCACAATACCAAGCTAACCTGTATGACGACTCTACTTTCATTTGCACACCCAAACAAAAAGAGACCTAGCCACAACACCACAAGCCGGCTATTTGCATAGCTTACGAGAGCGTAAGTGTAATGGCTAGATAGTCCTTATTACAGCAGCATACGGCTCATTTTGTAGGTTATGAAATGAGTATGATATACGTTACCAGGTTACCACATTGCCGGCAGGTGGTTATGTAACGATGGGTCATGCATGCAAGGCCTTGACATTTCATTTTTGTTTCTTGTGAAGTTGGAACCTTTGTTTGGATTATTTATAGATAATCGATAGGTATTGTACTTAGGTATTATGTATTTCAACTGGAAGCTGCAGGAAAAACGATCAAGACCTAGGAAATCAATAAGCAGCAATGTCAAACGTAAAGTTACGTACCGTAATATGTGATATTGGGATTTTGTGATTTGTCTAGAGTGCTTCTTTTGCGTAGTTTGCCTCTATTTGTTGCGTTGCGTTAAAAATTAATAATAACTTCATTAGATAATGTAGCTACCTTACCTATGACCTATTCGAGAGAAAACGTCACCGCTCCTTTTGGTCATTTCGTCAGTAGATATTATGAATCCTCGCGGAATAAGGAAAACCACAGCCTACTTGTTTCTTGCCAGATACAAAGGAGTCCATTCAAGCCGGCCGCACATTATTTAAAAAAAATCTGTCACTCGCCGGAAGGCACTGGCACTGCAAACTACATTTTGTCTCTACATTCTGATCAGAATTTTTCTGACAATGTGCGGGTCTCGGCAAAAAAGAGAGCTTTGTAAGATCGAAGAGAATAGAAGCAAATTTTATTTACTACATTGTAAAGGACCGTCAGACCGTTAGACCGTCTGTAAAGCAATGAAATATCTAAGGTACATTTGAATGGAATTTGCGTCGAAATCGAATGCGATCGAACCGCGAAAGAGTCTCTTTTTCCTACGAGAATAATGAAAACACAACACAACCTAACTAACTCTGACCGACGGAATTCCACCGAATTCGATCGAAATTCGAATGCCGCCGAACGCAATCAATCTTAATATGAACTTTTTACTGTTCTAGAATGCGACAGCGGCGACTCGGGCCACCTGTATGAATCGTTGGAGCCGTCACCCGCTCCCGCTCCCGCGCCCGCGCCCGCTCCCGCGCTCACTCCGCTCGATGACGACTTCGACTCGTTCGACAGCGACACCGACATTGAGGACCATGAGGTAAAATCACTATTAGCACTATTAATGTCTGCCAAAATTATAGCATACCTCATGATATCAAAGACCTTCTACTTCTGGTACTTCCCAACTAGTTCACAGTTGGCAGTCAGCTCTGCATATTTCGCCCGATCCTTAGCGAGAGTGAAAAGTTTCACAGGCACTTGTGATTCAGTGGTGGGGCGCCAAGACCCCCCACCCCCACAACCGGATACTTCCCATATAAAAAAATGCTATTTTACCAATTATGTGACTCGTGACCCCTCCCCCCCCCCCCCCTCCAAAATGCCCTTACCCTGACATTATTTAAATTGGCAGCAGCCGCCTGCGCCGGCGCTGCCCGCGGCGCGCCTGCCGCCACCGCCCGCAGGCTACACGCTCACCAAGATCGCCAGCGTCGCGCACAAGAAGATGCGCCAGCTGAAGAGGAACTTCACCAAGCGGTGCTCTGGTCAGTAACAATATCATGTTTTTATACTGGACAATTACTGCGGCTAGTGCATACATGGACATTTCACACGACGAATAGAAAAAACTGGTCCTTGAAGATAAAAACTAATATGAAAAACTCTGAAAATCCTGAAATAAAATTAAATAGGTAATAACACACATTACAAAAAAAGTTTATTCATAGTATGGAATGTTATAATACCAACACAATGACAATATTTATTTAAAAAATATACAAAAAGATATTCCGATACCGGGAATCGAACCCGAGCCTCCTGGGTGAGAGCCAGGTATCCTAGCCACTAGACCATATCGGATACTGCTAACCCTCGTGAAAGTAACCACCACGTTGCAACACATTAACTGATAAAAATAATTTCACCTTTTCAGTGGCGATGGACGGAAATCCCTTCACGAAGCTATCGACGCCGAAGTCTAACGGCATTTACGAAGCGAACGAGAAGAAATCGCCCATCTACGAGAACTGCGAGCGGCCTGAACACGTGTACAGCAATGTCAATTTCACCGACACACGGCCGGCACTCATTAAGACTGAAAATCCCGTGAAGGGTTCCTTTAAGGATGAACTCAAGACAGTGATAGGGGAGAAACGCTTCAGCAATGGAGATTTACCCCCTCCTTTGCCAGAGAAGCCTCAAGAGAAACCCTCTACTCCTACTAGTGACACTAAGAAGGACAGCGGGACTTTATCTAGGAAAACGTACTTTTCCTTCAAGTCTCGGTTCAGGAGAGCGACCTCTATGGCCATTGATATAAACTCGGATGTGCCGAGTGCCCTGAAGATCACTAATTCGACGTTCTATTTGACTGACTCCATGGATGGGGACTCCGGATTTAGCAACTGGTAAGTGGTAATCAATTAGATAAGTATAGTTGGCATTTGCGTTTTTTCTCTCATATTGTATTTAAGTAAGTCCGTCTAGATTAACTAGCTGTCTATACTTATATTACGCAATCACAGTTTTATATTCCATCCATCCCCGGCGCACTCACTATTGTCTGAACAAAAGAGAGAAATCTCTCGTGTTCACGCATGAAGTCTATACTATAACCTACTTTGTCCAACAAAACATGTTAATAAAGGCGAACGAATTTATGTATTGTGTCACTTCTAGAAATTAACTGACTTGCCAACTGATCGTTCAGGTACAGTTAAGCTAGCTACCGACAGCGGTGAATACGCCACGCACGCGCACACCAAACATGGGTTCATTAAATAATAAATAAATAAATATCTTGGCACATTTCACACATATTGACCTAGCCCCAAACTAAGCAAAGCTTGTACTATGGATGCTAGACAACGATATAAATACTCATATAGAGAAATACATACATAATATATAAATACTAACATCCATGACTCGAGTACAAACATTGGTGTTCATCACACAAAGTTTGCCCCGAGCGGGACTCGAACCCGCGACCATCGGAACAGAAGGCAGGGTCACTACCAACTGGATCAATCTGGCCGTCGATTTCGACCGCCATTATATCGTCCG